>ML790051.1:99571-127948 GCA_009831015.1 Picea engelmannii | reverse complement strand
GGGTCCTCCAACCATTCTTCTAGGATAACTCAATCCGCAAAGCGTCTTCCCGTGAGGGATTTCACCATAAGGGGACCACTTTGGAGTTCATCCATTTGTTTACCTTTGCATCGATTGGTTTCCACTTGGACATATAAAATTCTAATCAAGGGAATCATATCAATCAATTACTTGACATCAACCAATGACATCAATCAAACCAAACCATTTACATCAATGACATATGATCCAACAATCTCCCAAGTAATCAAACCATTGGAATCAATGACAAACCATTGGCATCAATGACAACATGATCCAACCGGCCTGATGCCAGGTAAGCATGTATGGTGAAATTTAGGGTTATAATAGATGCCCCCTAATGTGTGAGGTTAGAAGAGCATCTAATGGTTGAATTACATTACCAATCTTCACTGATGTGTCAAACGATTGAGCCCAAGGATCAAGAACCAAGAGGCGCCATCTTCAAAATAACAAATGTCTCACTGAGGTAGACATACCCATGCTCGGGATAAAATAGAATCATGGCTACCAATCAAATACACTGTAGATCCATGTCATATAATTATATAAAGAGTAGTCGTGAATAATACACAGTGGAGATACACCTCGAAATCAAAAAGATATACATATAGAGTATCCATCTTCTAGAAGCTGATATGACATGATGGCTAGAGATGAGATCTTCAGAGCTCGAGAAACAAATTCAAAATATTCAAAAATCTAGGTAGGAGTGTAATATGAGTGTATGACTTCACTACCCAGAGGTCTTCGATGGCTCGTCGGTCATGGACTAGATAATCTTGATGATTAGACTAAAGGCTTCATTGATTTTGAACAAGGACTTGATTGGACATTCAGGATGGTCGAGTATGAGGGAAAGAGACAAATTGCAGAGGGGCTAACTCAGGATTGGAGAAAAAATTCCCTTGGACAATAGCACAACAAATGATGAGACTCAAGCAACATGGCATTAATCATAAGTCTATGAAGCATGAGGCAACACAAACTCTCCATATGTTTGGAAGGATAACCAAATGGTGGAAGACACAACTCTATATAGCGAGAACATCTTCCTAAGGTCGTACTACATCCCATATATTGATGAATAAATGGACAGATGTTCTTTATTCAAGGGTGACTCATTATGTTTCCAATAAAGAAAACACTTTTCCCTTCCTCTTTTTGGGGTATATTTGATTTTTTTTTTTTTGTCTTTTTCAATAATTTTGGGAAAAAGAATAAAGAAATATTACATTACAATGGAGGAATGAGTGATGCAAACATGCAAGTTCAAGGTACAAGGACAAGACTAATGTTCTAGTATACTGATACTCGGGAAACAATCCTCCAGGGGCCAAGGGTGTTAAAACGCAGAAGCAAATTATTACAAGACTAACGTATAAGGTATGCAAACACGTTTAACAAAACACACAATGGTAACGTCCTTCGATGTAAGTTTAACGAGCCCAGAGAAGGTAAGATCAATGGTTTTTCATATTTAGAGAGTATGAAAAAACATAAAAGGAGACTATGTTGGGGCACCTTTTTCGAAGATAGTCTAGTTGATTCGAAAAAGGGGTAAACTAGCTCCGATAAGATGTCTATTCAAAACCATTTTAACAAGTGTGACAAGGACAAGATCACTCGACCATTTTTTCATTTTTAAGGAGTCTGAAAAAATCTTAACTATGGACTCCATCAGGAATGTTCTTCTGTACCAATTTAACGAGTGTGAAAGAATAAGGTCACTCGACGATCTTTTCAATTTTAGGGAGTATAAAAAGAGCTTAACTATGGACTCTGTGGGGGTTCCTTCTTCGTAAGTATAGTCCCTCAGGCCCAAAAAAGGGATAAAATTATACCTGAGAGTACTCTTCTATAGAGATGAAGTTCCATAGAGTATACCTTTGTTCGTATAGTTGACCATCCGGACCGAAAAAGGGGTAAACTACCGCCGGACATATGTGACTTCAAATTTCAGTTTAACGAGCGTGAAAGGACACAATATCGCTCGAAAATATTTTCATGTTTAGAGGGTCTGAAAAGGGCTTAAAAAGAAGACCCATTATTTTTTAGGAGTCCTAAGGGTGAGGTCAAGAGTGAAGAAGAATCATACAAATGAGGCTCAAACTCGCATTCAGGAAAAACTACAAGGACTCCCGAGCCTACAATGTTTTAGAGACAACATGAATACCATAATGCAACCAGGATCTACCTAGGGAATCCATGTTCCAGTAAGCTCTACCACCAAGTTGTGAAACTTCTAAAGAAGATATGATGGTTCTGTGTCACAATCTGATGGGATCGATCCTATGGAAAAGGAAAAAGACAATGAGATACAAAAGTCAAGGTAGAAACCTAACCTATATGTTCAAGTAGACTGTCGAAAAAAAAAAATCCATGGACCATCGAAAATTACTCCAAACTAAAAAACAATTGTCCCAATACTCGATCAAATCCCACCTAAATAACTCTTGCATCACTCTAAATGATTTTTGGTATAAAGAAAATGATAAGGGAGGCCAAAAAAGTGACAAAAAGAGGCCAAAAAGTCTATAAATAGAAGCTGCAGCTCATTATCACCATTGTTGATTTGGAAATTGACTCTGGAGCAAAAGACCCCCTTTGATTAATGTGGTGATTTTGAGAGATACACTGGAGGAAACAAACTTCTGTCTGGAGCAAGTAAGTACAAACTCCCATATCTTGTATTTCATATATTTCTTTATGTATTGGGTTTCATTTTTTAGGGGGGCATCAACCTTTAAAAGGTCGGCCCTAGGTCCATGCGGGTTGTCTCAAGACAGACCGCCTATACATTTGGGCAAAGTAAACTCTGCCCGCATGTACATGCGACTGTCGCCAATACAGCACACGTGGGCCTCCTTATTGAATGAAAAAGTCTTCAAAAGCAAGTGTTAACCCTCCTAAACCTTTTTGTTTTGCAGGATGTATGTCCATTGAAGAGAAAGAGAGCACGAAGAGGTGAATGAGTTTGTCAGGGAAGACTCCAATGCCCGGGCTACATTGATGCAGTGTGGTTTACTCAAGTTTTTTCTATGTCCTTTCATGCAGGCACAACCTAGGCTACTGAATGCCTTGGTTGACTACTAGCATCCGGATACAAAGGGATTCATGTTAGAGGGGTAGTCGTTGGTGCCCATGGTCGAGGACATTTACTTTTTGACTAGCCTCTCTAGGAGAGGGGAACCAGTCAATTTCTAGACTCTTCCTGCAAGGCCGCATAACATAGAGGAATTGATAGGTCTATACTATGCAGCTGATATGGACCATGTGAGCACGCAGGTTCCTATAAGAAATATCACTAACCTATCTCTATAGGTGATAGTATTGCTTATTGGGCGAATTAATAGATTTGTGGCTCTACATTAGGCCTCCTGCGCATAGATGAACTGTGTTTTCCAGTGCTTAAATGGAAAAGTTTTTTATTGGAGTACCACTTTGCTTGAGTGCATGAAGAGGCAATTGACAGATTGTCGTTTGCGGACACATAGGAATTTTGGGTTCAGGACCATTATGTGTTCATTCTTTTTTGAGAGAGTTATGAGTTTTAGTCCTCAAGTAGTGGTACAAGGACACCAGGCCTCTCTTCCTGTTGCGTGTAGATGGGAAGTACTACTGCCGCAACAGGGTGGTGAAAGGACCAATGAGTCCTTCGATGATGACTTTTTTTCATGGTTGTCACAACAGATCCTAGTTATAGAGGACTACCCCTATGTCGGGATTGATTTTTTGAGAGGCCCGAAGATACCAATACCTCCTAGTAAGGTGCAAGGGGAGATGGCTAAGTCTCCACCTTTATAGTTTTTTTGTTGTATATGTAATTTTTATGTTGTTTTGTTATATATATCATTTTTTTGTTATGCCAGAGTATTTGACAGATATCTATTCATTGTGTGCAGATGTGGGACCAGGATGACTATGCGAGGAACATGCATCATCCTTAGCCACGGGTCGCCACCGGGGGACCAGCAGTAGTAGGAGATCTTCCATCCGGGAAGGCTGAGAGGGTACTGAGACGGGTTGAGCGTAACTTCACTGCGCTCACTCGCACAGTCTCAATGGCAGAGATTGAGGACCTGCCACTGTCTATAAGGCCTCATGTAGTGGGGGAACCACGCACGTTGGTCTGGTTGTTTCAGCATTTAGCCAATGCTGTGGACCCGTATAACAGGGCCCCTAGGCCCTAACTTTAGCTAGATATTTTTATGTGCCATGAGAACTACTTATATATATATAATTTTAGGGAATAAGCCCTTTGACTCATTATCGGTCTTATTTTTTAGGCACTTGTGTCCATCTATGTATTCTGGTTACTTTATGATATTATATATGGTTTTTTGGTCTTTTGTGTCTTATAGATCATGTGTGCAAAAATGTATTTACATGCTTATGTTAATGTTCTTTCATATATGTGCAAGATGCCAATCTAAAATTTGATTAGCTAGAGTATATGTAACATGGTTTCATCTCCTAGGAACATGAAAGTATGTGATGTAATCAAAGTTTTTTTCTAAGAGATGTACCCTAAGGAATCGTCGATGTAAAGTTGAATCATGAACCTAGTACACTCTGCTTAACTAAGACACGACTAGTTGAACATCGAGATAGACCCAGAGATGAGAGATACCAAATGACAAAGCATCACAAAGCAACTCAATAACTGCACTATACTCGACGACATTATTTGTGGTGTCACCTAAGAATATACCTCTAGAAGATAATAACTGGCATTGGGGTGTAAAGATTACCCAAGCTGCAGAGGCAAGCCTCTGAGTGTGCCGACTAGCACCATATGCATACCCAACGAACACCTTGGAATCACTTGACATTTTCCATAGTGATGAAATATAATATCAACGACACATCCATAACATTAAAAAAAACTAAAAATTAATAGTACAAATACTGTACATATGTTACAAAAATTTACCCACAGTGACCTGCCTATGAGTAATACTTCTTGAGGTAGAGCCCATTTCTAGGCTCCACCAAAGCATTCCCTTCAAAATCAACCAGACGATAAGATCCCTTTTTTAAAACCTCTTTTATGATGAAAGGTTTGAACCACATGGGTTTGAATTTTCTTGCCCCTAGGGGGTCCTTATCTTGTTTGTAGACCAATACAAGGTCGCCTTCAGAAAAAATATGAGGAAGAATGGAACTATCATATTGACACTTGACCTTATGTTTGTGAGCCTTGTTGGTCAAGGCTGCATGACAACACTTCTCATTGAGCTGCTCAAGATATACTAACCATTCTTCAAGTGGGGAAGTGTCTGGAAATAATTGTACTACCAACTTTAGAGACGAGATCTGACATTCGATGGGCAAGACTTCCTCCAGCCCGTAAATGAGTTGAAAAGGTGAGAATCTCATAATGTCGTGTATAACATCAAATGCCAATTTGACTTGTTTGAGTTGATAGTTCATTGTAGAATGGTCTTAAGAGTTTTTTTTACAGCTTCCACCTACCCATTTGCTTGGGGGTTGTAGGGTGATGAATTTTCTTTCCATAACCCAAGATTTGATGTTAACTCGGTCATCATTTGGTTCTAAAAGTGACTGCCATGGTCAGTGACAATCTCCCTCAGAATGCCAAACCTTGCTATTATCTGATTGAATAAAAAGAGAGTTATTATCTCTCCATCATCTTTAAACGTTAGCATAGCTTCGACCGACTTTATGAAATAGTCTACAGCTACGATGATATAGTGGTGCCCCTTGATGAAGTAGGGTTTCAAGTAGTATAATCAATCCCCCACTTGGTGAAGGGACCAACTGTGATGACAGGAAACATGGGAGTGGGATGTGCTCTCATCTTTTGAGAGAAGATTTGGTATGGATGACACTTCTTGATCGATTTGATACAATATTTGATAAGTGTCGACTAGAAGTAACCTGCTCGTAGAATATTTTGGGTTGTTTCCAACCTAGACAAATGACTGCCACAAGCTCTGGTATGGAAATTTTTAAGCACGATAATTGCTTCGTCATGAGTGAGACATCGACATAGGATGCAGTCTACACCTCTCTAATACAATGTATCTTCGATTATGAGATAATTCTTAGCCTAATGGCATATGCGTCGACGCTCATCACGAGAAGTAGTGGTGGGGCACTTCAAATTCTAGAGATAGATAAGTATATCTTCATACCAAGGATCTAAAGATGCGATCATATCTCCCCAGATAGGCGATTCTTCAGGCACAATGTCACCTGACTCAACTGGAAGTTCTAAAATGAGTTCTGTGAAGACCAGTGACTTTTTGGACTTTGCTGAAACAAATTCTAAGTCAAAATCTTGGAGGATGACTATCCATCTACTAATTTTTCTGCCTATTACCCATCGTGTCAACATGCACTGGAATGGATTCACGACAGCAATGATGGTAGTCTTACGAAACAGAACATAATGACGAAACCATTGAACAGCATGAACTACTGCCAATGTAAATTTTTCAATGTGAGAATAATTAAGTTCTGGTCCTACGAGGCTTCAACTTAGGTAATAGATCATGTATTCTAAGAACAAGTCATCTTCCTGAACTAAAACCATGCCAATGGTTGACTCTGCTGAAGCCATATATAATAAGAAATTTTTGTTATAGTTAGGTGGTCAGAGTAGAGGTGCAGTTGTGAGGGCATGTTTCAATGCTTCAAAAGAGTGTTGAGCCACATCGTCCCAGTAAAAGGGAACGTCTTTCTTCAGTAAGCGCATAAAGCCCTTGGTGATTTCGGCATAGTTGGCGATGAAGTGTTGTAAAAAAATTTCCTTGCCTTGTAGACTCTGAAGTTGAAGGATTGTGTGTGGGGGGGGCAGCTGAATTATTGCCTCAACCTTGAGAGGATTGACCATGATCCCTGTTGTTGATACTATTAAACCTAACAATCATCCTGACACTATGCAGAAGCTGCACTTGTTTGGATTCAAGCGAATCCGAAAGTAGCGACAACGTTCGAATATAAGTTGGAGGTGTGTGGGATGATCCGTTCTCTTTCGAGATCGCGATTCTAAATCATATATATAAGACTTGACTATATGCTTGAGGTCATGAAAAGAAAAATACATGGCCCGCTGAAAGGTGCCTCCATCATTTTTTAGACCAAAAGGCATTTTACGATATTTGAATGTACCCCACGGGCAGATGAATGTCATTTTGTGTTGGCCTTCATGTTTGATTTGAATTTGGTTATATCCTGAAAAACCATCCATGAAAGAAAAGGCTTCGCAACCAACACATTCATCAATGATCTGTTCGATGAATGGTGTGGGAAAATTATCTTTGGGACATGCCTTATTCAAATCACGGAAGTCGATACATACACAAATTGTGCCTTGTTTTTGATTGACCAGCATAGGGTTTGACACCCATTGGGTCAAATGGATAGGATATATAAACCAGGATTTTAGAAATTTCTCAACCTCAAACTTAATGGTTGTTGCTTTCTTAGAATTAACTGGATGAAGCTTCTGCCGAATCGGCTTTGAATCAGGATACATTGTGATTTCATGTTCAATGATTCTTGGATCGATGCCTGGAATTTCCTTGTAAGACCAGGAAAAAACGTCGCAGAATTATTTGAAAAGATATGTGTATATTTGAATCTCTTTGGGGGAGAAGTCCACTCTGACGAAGACATTCTCCACGATGCCAGGGTTTCAGGAGATATTGATCGGTAAAATTTTAGCTATGGTTGTCATATTACCCTCAGTATAAACCTCATGTGTAGCTAAGGGATTAATAGGACAAGATCGCTCTCCCGTCATGGTCACGGTGAATTCTCCCGCTTCAATTTGGATTAACTCTGGGACTAAGTATGATCTGTGATGAAGATCTTCCCAGGGTTTATCTGGACTAGTCATTGCTTCATCAGAGGGAAATACTAAGTCCAATGAATCAGTGTGAGAGAGAGAACCTTGAGCCCAAACAGGCTCTAGAAGTGGATCTAACTCTTGTGCAGGAGTTGGATCAGTGTGGGATGAAGTTTGCTAGACTAAAGAGTACACTACTTCAGCTATGGATAAGGGTATGGACATGCTCGGGTGTCCTGTGCCATCCATCGTGGCCGATGGGGAAGGAAGTGTCCATGGATCGTTGAAGTAAGTCATGTGGAATGACGAAATTTGAAAAATCTCAACATTATGGTGATTGGATATAAACTTGATATCACCTTCAGGGGGAAGGTTATCAAAGGTACCCATCAAATATGGGCACAAACCAACCCCTACGTTTACGACACTTGGTTGAGGATTATCAATCATCGGGACCATGGATGCCCCCAAAGCAGGGTCAGGTCTGGAGAAGGACAATTGATCGATGGTCACTATCTGGCCCTCATGTGGAAACAACAAGACCTGAAAAACTGTAGCAACCATAGCTTGCATGGCATAAGTCCAACTCCTTTCTAACAAGAGGTTATAGTCGAGCGGAGAATCGACTACCTCTACTTCGACACACACAGTCTTCTCTCCTAACTGCACGGGGAAAGAAGGAATAATACCATGTGGTCGGAATGAATGATCGTCGAAAGCGATGAGAAGAGTAGGTGATAGAGACAAAACGGGTTGGCCAACGACCTTCCAAGATGCCAACGACATAATGCATGTCGAGGCACCCTCATCAATCACTATGAAAAAGATATTCTGAGTAAACATTTTCATGGGATAAGCCACTACTATCTGAAATGCTACGTGGTAAGGTAGAAGAGGTTTTAAGTCAGTTGTATCCAGCATGATTGTACCCGGATTACAAGTCTCGGTAGATCCTAAAGCGGTTAACAAGGCTTTCCTCTGGGAAGGGTAACTTTGGAGGACCTCCAAAGTAGACATTGCACAAGGGGTTTGTGATAAATCCTCCACCATAGAGTAGTTTTGGGCGGCCCTTGCGTTTGGGTTATGAGAATATTTTTTAAATGCACCTTTGGGAATGTGTGTCATTGTTTCAGCCAATGTCTTCTCAATCTATAGAGGAAGAGATGGGAGTTCAACTTCTTTACCCTTCTTAGAAGCACTTAGTTTACTATAGTCATGCGCTCTAGTCGATATAATAGAATCACCCCTCACCATATATATGTTCACATATGCGGGGTTGTTCATAGGCGGAGAGGGGTCTTGGCTACCCCCTTCCATGCTTGCAGAGGCTTGGGTTAGATTTTTCCCATGTTGAAAGGGATTGGTCAACACAACTTGCTTTTTTTGCGTCACAAATATTTGGGCCTCTGCAAGTCGAGGACATAGATGGGTTAGGTGGTCTCTCGCACACAAGTTGCATGGATACCTCACCTTTTGTTATTTAGTGTTGTCCCCACCAGCATTATTGGTAGGTTTTTTATCCCCCTTACCCTTATTTCGTTGTTTTTTCTTTCCTTCCAGTTGTTGGGTGGCCTTTTGGTTAGTCAATTGCACTGTGTGTACTTCTGATGTTTGGGTAGGGGGAGTAGCCAAAAGAGTACTTTGGTTGGCTGTTGTGTGTTGTATAGATAATTGTTCCAACTAATTCGTCAATTTCTTAGTGGGCTTTGTTTGTGTTGAACCAACCATACCATTGGCATGTGGTCCAACTCTCTGTTTAGTTTTATTCAGTATTGAGCATGGCACATCTGGAAAGATGTTGTATAATAAACCAGACTGAGAATATATGAGCTCAAATTGTTTAGCTCTCATGATGGCGTCTTCTTCAGAGAATACTCCCGACATTGTGACATCTTTGGAAAAATGTGGGACCAAAGACTTAATGAACCACTCAAGAAGGAATTCTGGTGGGACTGGCACCTTAATTAGACTCTTTCAGCGTCTCCAATCTCGGATGTGATCAAAGATATGGTCCACTGTCGTCTATTCAAAATTGGCCAGCAGCTATGTGCCAGCGTCATATCTCACAAGTAACTGGAAATGGTTTAGGAAAGCCATTACCATCTCGTCGAAAGAAGAGTATCTTGAGAGATCGAGCTCAATGTACCATTTCACGGCACTCCCAGTGAGAGTACGTTGAAACAATCACAACTATATAGAGTCATCTTTCAATGAGTTAGATGAGCACCAAAGATGGAAGGTATTCACATGATCTCCTGGATCTTTGTTAGGCTTGGCTTTGAACCTTGGAATGTTCGAAGGAAACTTTGTCAGCATAGGAGGGCAATGTGTATCATGATAAATGGGGTCATTCAACAACCTTGCCAAATCAGGCAAGTGCAAAGTCGCCAGGAAGGGTAGTTTGGGTTGTTGGTGATAACGTGGTAAAAAGGGGCATGGAGTTTGACTGGCACCAGGTTGCCAGGAAAAGTTTGGCTGTCAGCCTGGATTTTGGTAGAAATCATGGGCCTCACCAGCGTATGGATTTTTCATATGTGGAGACATCATCGTGTAATTTCCTAAATAGGACATAGATGGTTGGGCGTGCATTGCATTCGAAGGAATTTGGGAAGGGTTGCCCCATGTCGGTCCCATGGGGATAGGCATAGTAGCTTGTCCGAGATTCCATTGATTGTGGAAAGAATTACCCTAGATTGGCATTCCAGACGAGGGAACAGATCCCTACCAAGAATTCCAAGGCCTTGCTGTGGAAGAATTTCCTAGGTTTTCCCCCTGTGCAGGAATAGTACCTTGCATAGGAGTAGATTGTCATAAACTAGGATTGTCCCCAGTCGAGAAAGTGGACGATGAGAAGGCATTGTTACCAAACATTCCAGCCAAATAAAATAGTGTATAACCTACTAACATATTATGTGAAGGTGTTCCTTGACTCCCCACTCCAAATAAACTATGGTATGTAGGTTTCCTGATGGATTGTTGATGTGAGTCATCGAGTGAAGGGGACGAAGGAGGGATATGACCTCCTTCGTAAGGGAAAGCATTAAAAGGATAAGGAGTTCCCCCCATGTGACCTTGTAGAGGAGCGCTAGAGATCCTTTCCCCCAGACCTAAAGTATGTAAAGTGGAGTAATAAAGTACAGGACTTGTACCCGAACTAGGCATCCCGTATGAGAATGGAGGGCCTGTCGCACTTGGTGTGAAAGGGGTTGTGGTCGCCGCCAGAGACAGGATTAGACCACTGTGTGATGTAGAATGGGTTGAGACCATGGTGGCTTAGACCGGTGATGGTGGGTTAGGAGGTGAAAACTCTCATGTGGTGACAACCATAGAGGGAATTGAAGAATTCCCAAAAGAAGCAATAACATTTGTTTCCATTTTTGTGTGCAACACTGTCTGGCGCTTGTAAAATTGAATTGGTATGATGAAAGGTGACAAGAACTCAGTGGTTGGGGTTTCAACCAGGCTAAGAGAATTTTCTCCAAGGTCCAAAAGAATTGATTCCTCTGGGTGTTGGTCAGGTATAATTTCTTGTAAGTCGGTCGCTTCAAAAGACCCTTGTTGGTCTAGCTTTTTCCTTAATGGTGGTGGGGGTCGCTCCAGTGTAACCGACGGCAGGCCAAGAATCCTTCGTGACTGGTGGAGCTCTTGATCCTCCACTATGTGAGAATATCAAAGACACACTAGGGTAGTCTAAACATTCAAAAGCTAAAAAAATCCCTAGAAGATAAGATAGGAAAACACTAAATTAATTAGAAGAACAGTTACAACAACCAACACTATAGCAACTTACCGGTGCAAGTGAAACTCGAGCACGAAATCACCCTCCAAGTATACTCTATAAATCATGGCCTAATGTCTACCCTAGGTACCATGGTATACCCCCGCAGTCACATGTGTATGTCCCTAAAAAAGATAGGCAACTAGGTTGCCAGCGCGCGAACAGTCACCAGGCGGGTACAGTCAAAAGTTGGGTAGACCACAATGAGCAGGGTATTGAGACCAAAACCTGTCAAGGGTATAAAAATAAATTGGTCTGGAAGAAAACTGAGGTCCTCGAATGGATTCGAGACCCATGAATCCCCATGGAAAATGCAATTGACGGAATCCCAAAACAAGCCCTCTATATGTGTTCTCCACTATGATTGGTCCAACTTTGGAGGGGTTATCTCCACTACCTTTCCGAATGCGACCTCATGTTTATCCCCTGTATTAGATGGGGGTCCCGGATAACTTTCATGATACTAGACTTAGACACTCCCTAATTCAAACTCCAATGTCTAATTTTAAATGGCCTTGAAGAGTTCCCTCTCCAACCTAATCCAAGGCCCTAATCCTGAACTAGATTGTTAACCCTACAAACATAAAAGTCCAATAAATTTAATATTTATTGTTAATTTTATGGCTTTGTCTTATTTCAAGGGGTATGAAAGTGAAATTGATGATGTGTAAAAGATGAAATCAAAAAATGAATAAAAAAGATGGAAACAAAAACTTTTTACTTAATGCAAAATTTCAACAACTTTTCAAATTATTTTTATTTTTTTTGTAAATTTTCTAAGAATTTGGACAACAAACTGAAAAGAAATTTCACTTGAATACAAGCTACTTATGATATAAGTAAACTGAAAAAACTTATGAAATAAACGACTTTTCCCTGGCTAATAATGCAAAAACACACTCTTCAACCAAACAAGAAAATGAAATGAGAGATTTTTTTTTATTTAAATTATTGATAAAGCAAAAAGGAAAAATACCAACAAGAAAAAACCAAGAAAAACAATTATGGCCTAATCGTAGATCGCAAAGAACCACTTCAAGAAATAACACACTAGCAATTTTAAAAAATGACTCTCACACTTGTCTAAAAACCCTAAAAAACTATTTTTTATGACAACTTTTAAATGAGAAAAAGAAGTCTAAAGGTAAGATTATTCCTAAGATATTGACTGCTAAGATAGAGATTCAAACACCTGAGAGGTATAATTCTTATCAAGGGAAAGGATGACTGCCTTACCCTCAACAAAAAGTATTCTTCACAAGCACGCTACTGTTAATCTAACAACAAGCATGTGAATGCGAGCTGTATAGAGATAGAGGGTGTGTACACGTGGGCTAATCTTGTACAGGCCATGTGTATCTCTAAACTCTGAGAAAAAATGAAAACAAACAACCCAAAACCAAGAAGAGACCACCGATATTGATAACTAGGATCCCTTGAAGGCTTGGACACTCTTTTTAACAAAAAAAACAAATAATGTAAGGAAAAATCATAAAGCAAAACAATCTAAGATAAGACTGCAAACAACCAAGACTCAGAAAGAATTCCATAAAACCCCTGAGAATGTCTAATTCTGACAAGGAAGAGGATGACTACCTAAAAAATTATCTTGTCTCTACACGCTACTGCTACTTCTTCAGCTAGCATTCACACATAGGCTATAAGAGAGTAGGGCGCGGGTACACGCCTGCAAACCTTATGCAGGCCGCGTGTACCTCTATGGGTCCTGAAAAAACACAGTCAAGTAAATCATAGAAAGATGGTATGGAAAACGATACTCTTTTCTAGCTCAGACTTTACAGAAACTAAAAAAAAAACAAGAAAAACCAGTCTTTTTCTAAAAACTACCCAAAAAATAAAATTCCAAGAACCCTAGAGATATCCCCAGTATGGTTTCCAATTCTGTTGTGAGGTAAATTTCCTTATGAACTAGCAAATAGGGTTATTCTTTGCATGAAAATATGACCAAGAGAAAATCTACTTTCTACCTTCGTCCCCAGACTTAAATCATATTTCGTTTCAGTAAAACATGGCTAGATCAACCTACCTTGTTCCCGGCGTTTGATGTTGATCCCTTGTCGCACTTTATCACTTGTTCACAGTTCTCCTTTCCAACGTTGACCTACATACAATACAAGAAACAAATACACATGCATCTTACCTATAGACTAATAGGTTAGAGATTCAAACATGTACTTAACAAATTATGAATAACTCATGAATTGGGATGGGAAAAGCATTTTCTTTATTACTTTGAATGAGTCAACTTACAAAAAGTCGAGACTGGTCACTGGTCCACGAATCTGATCCTGGGCTCCTCATCAACTGTCCTCCAATGTCTTTGCTTTGTATCTCTTCTGGCACAAGGAAGGCTTAAGGGTTGGGACAATGGGAATATGAAAATGGGCAGATTTTCTTTGCTATATTTTTTCCTCTTCCAAATGGGACCCTTAGCCCTTCTTTTATAGGTTAGAAGAAGCTAGGTATTTGAACAAACCCTTGGCCATGCATGGCCGAGAGTTTCAGTTAACTCACCCAAAGTTGTGTGTTTAATCGACAAATTTCCTTTTTTCATGCTTTTGTCAGTCCACACAAGCTGTTTGAGGTCAGCTAGCCTGTACATGCATGCAACAATAGAGTAGGGCGCGTGGGCCTTTATAAAAGAGGTTTTTTAAAGAGTTGTTCAACAGTTCTTTGGCAAAGAAGGGATCTAAGATGGCCCGATGCCAGGTAAGCATGTATGGTGCAATTTAGGGTTATAACATTAACACATACAACCACTGACCCCTATAACACTTAACCATATAACCCCTAACCCATGACATATATGATCCCTATAACCTCTAACCCTTAAACCCTATATCTTGTATTTCTAAGAATCTCTTACACATATAACCCCTAACACTACTAGCCCTTGTAAAACATGAAATAATTATCACCTCTAACCCTAATCCATATGAACAACATAAATATTAACTATTATAACTCCATACTAACATTTAACCATTAAAATTTAAAATCCCTAACCACTATAACGTATAATCCATATTACTTATAATCACTATCACCCCTAACAAATATAGCCCCTTAACTTCTATAATCAAATATCCATATAATTATTAACCCCTATAATTTCCAATCCTTAATCATATAAAGCCTATTCCCTATAACCCTTAAGGAATTTAACCCCAAACTCATTTTAACCATAACATATATAACCATTATACAATCAAATGTTATCATGTATAACCATTAAACCCTATAACCACTAAGTCATATAGATTATAACCCTAACCATAATAGTGTAAACCCCTATAACTATTGGATTACTGATAGGGGGGGTGAATTAGTAATAGCGTAATTATAATCCTTTTTCTTCAAATGTTATATCAATGTAGAATTATTATCCAATAATGAGCAATAAGAAATAAACAATCACACACATACATAGTACACAAGTGTTTTACGTGGAAACCCAAATCAGTAGAAAAATACAGAATGTTTTTTGTTATATGTATTGAATAATTACATTCATTGGAAGCACCAACTTCCTTTGTTTTCCATCTACAACTGGAAGGAGGCTCCAACCCCCTGGTTTCTCAGGCTACAACCTGAAGGAAGCTCCAACTCCCCAATTCTCTAGCTACAACCAGAAGGAGGGTACAACCCCCAATCTTCTCTGGCTACAAACAGAACATGGCTACAACCACCTATCCTTGCCCAATCCTGCCACCCTAAAATAGAAGTAGAATTATGGAACCATTGTCACACAATCACAGTGATAGATATCATTGTAAATCTGTGCCAATAAATCTGAACCATGCATCAACCTGTACCTCAACCTGTAATCAACTTGTACCATAAACAAGTGCATCAACCATGCACCAACCTGTAATTAACCTGTACCATAAACAAGTGTATCCAACCATGTAATAAGTATGTATCAATCATGTTTCAACTACTCATTAACTACGACTAATCGATATGTACCAAGATCATCAACTATACACCTCATGTATGTGCATCAACTCATCAACTACTTGTCTCAACCATGTACTCAACATGTACCACAACCAAAATACCTCATCAATTTCATCATCCAAATATGATTTGTATCTTTATATTAGACCTGGTGTATATGATCACATTCCTGCAAACCTTCCTTGACTTTAAAAACAAGAGACTAGAACTTTCATCAAACTTTTCTTTAGTCTCACATGCCTAGTTTTGGATTAGTCAATGACCCTAACTTGAAGTAATCATAACTTTGAACCTGTAATGTATAAAGATCTTAAATTGATACACAATGTTCCTCAGTGTGTTTTATGCAATTCCACCAAGTTTCACTACTTGGAACCTCTCATAAAACGAGTTATAGCAAAAATGACATACCTTGTTGAATTATGGTTTATTCTAGACAACGACCTTGTAGAGCGTGCCCTGCATAAAAATTTTGATGAATTGATATGAAAATATTCCAAAACATACTACATACTGTATCCTAACTATCAAATTTGTTCTCACTGAATTTGGATCTGGTATGAAGAAGTTATGACGTTTTTACCCGAAACACCTGATTTTGACTAGTTTCGGGACTGGCCACAAACCATATTTTCCATGGAGTGTAACTCCCAAAATACAACGACCCACAAGCTAATTTTTTTAACACACATACTCGAATATGTTTTATCAATTTCATAGAAATTTCACGGTCTAACTCATTATAGAAAAAAGGTTATAGCAGAAATGGTGAGATGACATGTAAATAACATACCTTAGAAAGCACCATCAAAAGAATTTATCCTTCCTTGCATTTCGGCCTTCTTTTCTTCACCTTCACTCAGAATTCCAGTTTATATATCCTAGGTTACCTCATACACATATATATATTCAATATTCTCAAGTGTTATTCAAATTAGAGAGCCTTGCCTCTTATTTATACTCTCTAAGTAGCTTCCTTAAAAACATCTTCTAGGTCACTTGGTCCACTTTCCTTATTTTAGGGTTGGGTCCACTTCTAATTTCTCCATTAAATTTATTAATGAAATAATTCATTTTGTATTCAATTTGAATTATAATACACTCATCACTTCACTTTATTATTTACCTTTTAAAATCTCTTAAACCAATTTGATTACTTTGACCTTTTGGGGCTTCTAGATTACATATGAGGGTCCTCCAACTTCATAAGGCCATAACTCTCAAACTGTGAGGAGTTATGTGACGTTCTAGATACCACTAGAAATGACATAACATGTATTATCCATATAGAATAGTATTATCTTAAAATATGTCATAACTCATACCGTTACCCATCAAACAAACTTGGGTCCATTACCCAAACCTGGGGTCTCCAAATTCTCATGACCATAACTCTCTAACCATGAGGAATTATGCGACGTTCCACATACCACCAGAAATGAAATAACAAATACCATCCATATAGGATATTTTCCCTGACAAATTCACTTTCCTTCATCTCATTATTCCACAATTAAGCATGGGTTCTCTTACTCCACAAAGCATCTTCCCGTGAGGGATTTCACCACAAGGGGACCACTTTGGAGTTCATCCATATTTACTTCTTATCAACCATGAAAAAAAAATAATGAGTTATATTTACATCAAACAATATTGGGTCCATTACCTAAACCTTTGTGCTACGACGCTTTCTTCAAGGGTTGAAATCAATGATAACCAACCTTAATCAACAATATCCCCCTTTGGCATTGATGGAAACACTCTGATGCAATACTAAAATCATATCACTCATGCTCCTCCTAGAACTATGCCTTTTTCCTCTACATTTGATAAATCTCTCCCCCTTTTTCATCAATGGCAAAGGTATCTTTCCATCCAGGGTTGCCCCCCCTAACAGATTGTCCTCTTATGGTGCTTCCTCGTGTACATCTAAGACATATAAGATAAGCATTCAAAAAGAATTCATTTTTGGAGTAGAAATAACTCCAAGTATTTGGTGAAGATGTTCAAAGGCTTCCCATGGAAGTGGTTTTGTAAAGATGTCTTCCACTTGTTCTTTTGTGCCCACATACTCAACTCTGATGCTCTTTTCTGCAACCTATTCCTGTAGAAAGTGATACTTGATTGGAATGTGTTTCGTCTTGGAGTGCATCACTGGGTTTTTTTAGATATTGATGGCACTTGTATTATCAAAATATATTGGAATGGGCTCATCATACTCAATCTGTATATCTGTCAAATTTTGTTTCATCCAAGGAACCTGTGTACAACATGTTGTTGCTGCAATATACTCTACCTCAACTGTAGATAAAGATATTGATGATTGTTTATTGTTTAGCCATGATACCAAACACTCACCTAAGTACAACATTGCTCCACTGGTGTTTCTTTGTTCATCAATACAACCTGCCCAATCTGCATCTATGTAAGCAATAAGTGAAAGATCTTTTCATTTTGGATACCATAATCTAAACTCTTTTGTTCCTTTGAGATATCTGAAGATCCTCTTTACTACTAATACATGTGATTCCTTTGGTGCTGCTTGAAATTGTGCCACCTATCCAACTTCCTGCATTACATCTGGTATCGATGTTGTCACATATAGTAGGCTACCAATCATTGAACTATATTGCCTCTGATCTGTAGACTTTGAATCATCATCTTTGCTCAGCTTACAACTGGTTTGCATGGGAGTGATAACTGGTTTGCAATCTTCCATTCCGAACCTCTTTAACATTTCTCTAATATACTTGGTTTGAGAAATAAAAATTCCTTGGTTTCTTTGACGTATCCGACATCCCATAAAGAAGGATAGTTCTGCAAGTAACTACATTTCAAATTCATTCTGCATGTCTTTTGCAAACTTTTAGCTTTACTTGTCATCATCACTACCAAAAATAATATCATCAACATAAAATTCAATTAATAAAATATTACCTTGACTTACCTTGATGTAGAGGTTCTTGTCTGCACTTCCTTTTCTGAACCCTGCCTGCTGCAAATACTTATCCATTATGGAGTACCATGCTCTAGGAACTTGTTTTAGACCATACAATGTCTTCTTTAATTTACACACATAGTCTGTGTTCTCTGACAACTGAAATCCTTCTGGTTGTTCAATGTAGACTTTTTCTTCAAGTTCCCCATTCAGAAAAGATGATTTTACATCCATATGATATACTTTAACATTTTTGGAGCATGCATAAGATAAAAGAAAATAGATTGCTTCCATTCTGGCAACTAGGGAAAATGTCTCTTCAAAGTCGATTCCTTCAATTTGTGCATATCCTTTACATACCAATCTATCTTTGTTCCTCGTAACCTATCCATCTTCATTCAATTTATTCTTGAAAACCTATTTTGTGTCGATCACATTCTTATTCTTTGGTATTGGAACCAATTCTCAAGTGTCATTTTTTTCTATTTGATCCAATTCTTCATCCATGGCCTTATTCCAAAATTCATCCTTGCTGACTTCTTCAAAATAGTTTGGCTCAATTGTAGATAAGAGTGCTAGGTGTGTTTGTTCTGGTGAACAGATTTTTCTTCTAGTCTCAATTCTTGCAGCTTTGTTTCCAATAATCTGATCTGAAGGATGATTCTTCTGTACTCGTTTGCTAGGTATCTTTGGAGATACTTTTTGAACTTTCTCTTCTACTTCTGTCAGATTCTCTTCATCTTCATCTTCCTCTTCTTCTTCTTTTTCATCTTCTTCTTAAAAAAATTGTTACATTGATGCTTTCCACAACTTTGTTTAATATTAGATTGTAACACTTAAATTCTTTCCTTGTACTTGAGTAACCAACAAGTATTCCTTTGTCCACACGAGAGTCAAACATTCCCATTCTGCCATCTTCTCTTTTGATGTAGCATTTGCTTCCAAGAACTCTGAAGTGCTTCACATTTGATGGTCTTCCTTTCCACAACTCATAGGGATTTTTATCAGTGTTGTTTCTGAGCATTACTCTATTTTGAATGTGAAATGTTATATGCACTGCCTATGTCCAAAAAATATCTGTCAACTTTGAATCCATTATCATTGTTTGAGCCATTTCTTGTACTGTCATATTCTTTCTTTCAACAAATCCATTCTGTTGAGGTGTCCTAGCGATGGAGAATTTCCTTTTTATTCCATGATTGTTGCAGTAGTCCATGTTGGAAGATTGGTTGTTGTCATTGATGTCAACCCTAGTCATGTGTTTTGGAGCACAAGATTGATAAAGGTATTTGGACATGAAGTACAATGAACATGCATATACAACACCCATGAATGTATAGTATACATCATGTTGTTTCCAGTGGTATGTGTCACATCATGTGGATTATCATGGTTGAGGAGAAATGAATTTTTGAAGATGACAAAGTGAATTGAAGAAGGAAGTACATGTAGGCCCTAAAGATAATTAAAGAAAAGAATTACAAAATAAGAAAGTTTCAGGTCAACCCTAATGTTAAAATGAAGTGACATAAATGGTATAAATAAAAATCATTAGACATTCATTTTGATACAAGTCAAATTTCAGAGGAAATAATAAGTAAAGAAGGCCGGATTTCAAGGGAGGATGAAGTCTTTTGGTGATGTGTTCTAAGGTATGTTATTTTCAGGTCATCTTATCATTTTTTCTATAACTCTTTTATAGAATGGTTCAGATGTTGAAATCCCTATGGTATTGAGAATACATATCAAGGTACCTCTGGTAAAAAATTTAGCTCTTGATTTGCTATAATTATGGAGATACACTCCGTGGAAGATAGGGTTTGTGACCAGTCTTCAAGCTAGTCAATAAATAGGTGTTCTGGGTAAAACAGTCATAACTTCTTCATCAAGAATCCAAATGACGTGGAAAAAATTTCATGAGAAAGAGTACGGACTTTAATTTATTTTGTGTGATTTTCATAATCAGATGTTAAATACTGAGCATGGGGCATTTTGTACAAGTTCTGTCTCCAGAATAGACCAGAATTGAATAAAGTCTACCATTATTTCTACAACTTATTTTTGGGGAAGATTCAAGGAGTAAAACTTGGAGGAGTTTCAGAGAATACATTGAGTAATATTATCTATAGGATAAGAGTACTCCAATAATTGATGAATTGCAGAAATTGAATAAGTCTCAGGAAGCATTATCAGGTTCTATGTGATGACTGATTAATGGTAATGATTTAATGTAAAGTTTTATTATCTCTCATATATTCTTGGGTGGAAGGAAGGGGAAAGAATGGAGAGTTCAACTCTCTCTTGATATGGGAGGATTGTATATTCCTCTTGGAGGTTTATCCCTCCCTTTACATTTGGAATATGTAGCTACCTTTGGAAGTTATTACTTCCCTTGAACAATAACTATTGATTATTTCTCATATATTGGACATGGTGTATTATGGTCTATTGGTGTAACTCTTATACTATTGTTCATTTCTCATTGGATACCATTGAATGGTTTAAGTATAAGTTGATAAATATTTTAAATTGTACTTGATACTGATTCACCCCCCTCTCAGTATCAACAATTGGTATCTGAGCGGGTTACCTTCAGTACAATTTAACCACTCGAAGGAATATCCTAAGAAGAAATGGAAGAAAAAATTTCAAATGGGATTCCACCATTTGATGGAAGAAATTTTAATAACTGGAGTAATAGAATGGAAAATTACTTGAAATATCTTGGGGTAGATGTTTGGTTCTCAGTTGTGTCAGGATACAATTCTTTGAAGAAACCAAAGATTGCATCTCAGAAGGAAGCAAAAAGGAACAACAAATTGGCAATAGATACCATCCTCGATGGATTGATAGATTCAGTGAAATCCAAGGTAGGATGATGTGAATCATCAAAATATATTTGGGACAAGCTACAAGAGCTTTATGTAAGGGAATATGTAGAAGAAGAAGAAGAAGAAGAAGTTGAAGCAAATTACAACATCTCAGATTTCAAAGAAGAAAATAGAGGTCAGTTCTTTTACTTTTATTGTAAAGGAGTACGTCATGTTTAATTTGAATTTCCTCATACAAATATTGAAAGAAATCACACTGAAGAAGAAAATTCTAATGAAGAAGAAGAAAATCATGAAGAAAAAATTATTCAACAAGAAGATGAGAATCTTAAAAAATTGAAGCATGTTGAGATTGAAAATAGCAAGCTCAAAGACATGCAAAGAAAACTAAGAAGTGAATTGGGTAGTTGTGAAAACACAATTGTAATCTTGAAATAACAATTAGATGACTTTGCAAAACTAAGAGAAGAAACCATTTCCTTGAAAACTCTACTCGAAGAAGAAAGAAGAATAGGAGAAGTAAGGAATGTCCAAATGATGAAGAAAGAAGAAGATTTTGAGAAACTTGAACAATAAGTTGTCTCATTGAGGAAGAGATTAAGAAACTCTCAAGTTCAAAAAGACTTAACACATCTTGGATGCATGGGTGAAACTTCATACAAAGAAGATGCAAATACCAACCAGAAGGTTGAAGAAAGAGCTACACAGACAATTGATGAGAAGTGGACTAGGATACTAGAAAGAAGGAATGATTACAAAAGAGATGAATATCCAAGAAGACCTCCTACCTTCATGAAGCAAAGAAGCTTCAATCAGTATGAAGGAAACTATAGAAGAATAGATCGTGAACCCGGATGGACTACATCACAAAGAAGCCCACTTACTCCAAGGTATCAAAATTTTTTTCTTGGTCATTGTTATAATTGCAAAATTTTTGGACATAAGGAAATTAATTGCAGAATTAATGAAAGGAACACATACACAAGAAACATGAATGGTGTAAATAGAAGATATGGAAATAATCATGGATTTTTCAACATAAGTTATAATTAATTTTCCCCATTGATGGACAAAAATATTGCATGCTACAAATGTAATTATCTTGGTCACAAAGCCCGAGATTGCAGATATATGAATGAAGATGTCCCTATGCCAACCACAGTATGGAGAAGGAAAGAGATTCCAAATAATGAATATTTTCGAATAGCATTGACTTCTGAAGAGTGTAAAGAAGAATATGAATGGTACATAGACAATGGATGTTCTTCACACATGACCTACGATCGAGACAAATTCATCAGCATGAAGAGAAAAGGTGGCAATGTTTCATTTGGAGATGACTCATCTGCCAAAATACTTGGAAAAGGTGTAGTAGAGCTTGGAAGAAAAAATGTAAAAGAAAATAATGTTCTATTGGTTGAAGACTTGAATCATAATCTACTTAGTGTTAGTAAAATGTGTGATCAAGGATACACTCTTACATTTGATTCCCAAAAATGTAAAACCAGAGAAAATAGCTCAAGAAGATTGGCTGCAACTGCCAAAAGAAGACCGAACAAGATATACATCCTAGACATGAAGAAGAGAAAGAAGACAGATGCCACACAAAAGGATGCTAAGGAATAAAATGTCCCAAAGACCAAAAATAAGGATGAAGTATTATTGAGTGCCACATGTTCAGGGGGAGCAACCCCAAAGAAGAGAGTTACATTTTTCCATTAAACTCAGGGGGAGCAGCCCTAACCTTTGTCATTGATGTAAAAGGGGGAGAGAAATTGGGATCATGATGATAGGGGGGGCATGAGTGTTGCCATTAATGACAAAGGGTGAGATTGTTGGAATATTGGTTGTTGTCAATGATGTCAACCCTAGTCATGGGTTTTGGACCGCAAGATTGATAAAGGTATTTGGAAATGAAGGAAAATGCACATGCATATAAAAAACCCATGAATGGATAGTATACATCATGTTGTTTCTGGTAGTATGTGGCATATCACGTGGATCCTCATGGTTGAGGAGAAATGAACTTTTGAAGATGACAAACTGAGTTGAATAAGGAAGTACATGTAGGCCCTGAATATAATTAAAGAAAAGTACTACAAAATAAGAAAGTTTTAGGTCAGACCTAATGTTAAAAGGAAGTGACATAAATGTTATAAATAAACATCAGTAGACATTTATTTTGATACAAGTCGAATTTTAGAGGAAATAAGAAGTAAAGAAGGTCGGATTTCAAGGGAGGATGAATTCTTTTGGTGATGTGTTCTAAGGTATGTTCTTTTCAGGTCATCTTACCATTTTTCCTATAACGTTTTTTATAGAATGATTCAGATGGTTAAATTTCTATGGTATTGAGAAGACATATCAAGGTGCCTTTGGTAAAATGTTAAGGTCCTTATTCACTATAATTATGGATATACACTCTATGGAAGAGAGTGTTTGTGACTAGTCCTGAAGCTAGTCAATAAATAGGTGTTCCGGGTAAAACAGTCATAAATTCTCCATCAAGAATCCAAATGATGTGGGAAAAATTTCATTGGAAATATTACAGACTGTAGTTTCTTGTGTGCAAGTTTCAGAATTGGATGTTAAATATTGAGTATGGGGAATTATGTACAAGTTTGGTCTCCTAAATAGACCAGAATTGAATAAAGACTACCTTTCTTTCTATAACTTCTTTTTGGGGAGGATTCAAGGAGTGAAACTTGGAGGAGTTTCAGAGAATACATTGAGTACTATGATCTATAGGATCATAGTGCTCCAAGAATTGATGAATTGCAGAAATTGAAGAATTCTCAGGAAGCATTATCAGGTTTTATGTGATGACTGGTTGATGGTAATGATTTAATGTAAAGTTTTATTATCTTTCATATATTTTTGGGTGGAAGGAAGGGGAAAGGATGGGGAGTTCAACTCTCTCTTGATATTGGAGGATTGGGTTTATCCCTCCCTTTACATTTGGAAGATGTAGCTACTTTTGGAATTCATTACTTCCCTTGAACAATAACTATTGTTTATTTCTCATATATTATGCATGGAGTATTATGGTCTACTGGTGTAACTCTTACACTATTGTTCATTGCTCATTGGATATAGTTGAATGGTTTAAGTATGAGTTGAAAAAGGTTTTAAATTGTACTTCATACTGATTCATGCCCCTCTCAGTATCAACAATTGGTATCAGAGTGGGTTACCTTCAGTACAATTTAACCACTGGAAGGAAGATCCTACGAAGAAATGGAAGACAAAATTCCAAATGGGATTCCAGCATTTGATGGGAGCAATTTTAAATACTAGAGTAATAGAATGGAAAATTATGTGAAAGCTCTTGGGAAGATGTTTGGTTCTCAGTTTCTTCAAGATACAATGCTTTGAAGAAACCAAAGACTGCAGCTCAGAAGGAAGCAAAAAGGAACAACAAATTGGCAATAGATACCATCCTCGATGGATTGATAGATTTAGTGAAATTCAAGGTGGGATCATGTGCATCATAAAAAGAGATTTGGGACAAGCTACAAGACCTTTATGTAAGGGAAGACGTAGAATAAGAAGAAGAAGAAGAAGAAGTTGAAGAAAATTACAACATCTCAGATTTCAAAAAAGAAAATAGAGGTCAATTCTTTTTCTTCATTGTGAAGGAGTAGGTCATGTTGAATTTGAATGTCCTCATCCAAGGATTGAAAGAAATGGCATTGAAGAAGAAAATTCCAATGAAGAAGAATAAAATCACGAAGAAAAAATTATTCAACAAGAAGATGAGAATCTTAAAAAATTGAAGCATGCTGAGATTGAAAATAGAAAGCTCAAACACACACAATGAAAACTAAGAAGTGAATTGGGTAGTTCTGAAAATGCAGTTGTAATCTTGAAATAACAATTAGAGGACTTTGAGAAACTAAGAGAAGAGACCATTTCCTTGAAAACTCTACTCGAAGAAGAAAGAAGAATAGCAAAAGTAAGGAATTTCCAAATGATGAAGAAAGAAGAAGATTTTGAGAAACTTGAACAATAAGTTGTCTCATTGAGGAAGAGCTTAAGAAAATCTCAAGTTCCAAAAGACTTAACACATATTGGATGCATGGGTGAAACTTCATACAAAGAAGATGCAAATACCAACAAAAAGGTTGAAGAAAGAGCTACACAGACAATTGACGAGAAGTGGACCAGGCTAACAGAAAGAAGGAATGATTACAAAAGAGATGAATATCCAAGATGATCTAAAATTGAAGAAGACTTGAAAAACTTGAATAAATATTGCAAGTGAAATGTTATGTGTTTAAAGCAACCGGATCAATTTGAAACACATAATTAAGGATTACTTATATAGAAATACACATGGACAGTAGCATAAAAACATTGAACATCAGACATAAACACAACAACTTGATAAAGGAGTTCACCCCACTCTGGGCTACATCTCCTGGTCTAGCTTCCAATGGATCATTATTATTAAATTGCTCAAAGTTCTCAAAAACATGCCTTACAATGCTCAAAATGACAAACCAACTGCTCCAATGGCTCCGCAGTGTCCCAAAACCCCTGTTTGGGATCTTTTGGCACCTAAAACGGTCAAAAAATGAAGAAGATGGCCTCCTTGAAGTCTCCCCTTCAACTTTGTTGTCTCTGGTTCTACAAATCGCACCCTTGTGCTTCAAACCTAGCACACATGCTTCTTTAAAGAGAAAAAACCAAGTCCCGTACGCAACCGCGCACTGGTACAAACTGTAGGACGGTTAGGGCACCTCCAGCCCGTAACCGCCTCGACATTCGATCATATGACCCATGCAACCTTGGGCTGGGTGCAAAATTAGTTAAGCTTCTATAGCCGTTGAAACCATGCATACACACCCGTGTGCACATTTTAATATGGTTCAATGTACATAATACAATTATGGGTTATAAAACCCACACAAATGTTTAACCCGAGCGCCACACATATAATATGTGTTTTAAACATAAACTTTGGTTGTATTAACCCACGCCCATATATTAAAACTTATGGTTATATGCGTTGAACTATGGAACCATGGGTCGGGGCTTCAGCCTCGGCCCACGCCCTTTTCCACATAGCATAAAATGTAAACATAAATACATATGCATTGGATTACATAACAAGGAACATGTGATGGCGTATTGGTCGGGCGGATGTTTGTGTGGTGGGAGGTCCCAGGGTCGAACCCCATGGACTCCTGTTTATATTTTATATATGTCAATGTGAACCAACAGATGGGGGACACGTGGCGCCCATGCATTGGGCCATGTGTCTCCTTATTATTTTCCATGAAAACAAACACGTGTCCACATACCACTCGTCCATGTCAACCAATGAAAATGCGCCAACGAACAACCAACCGATATGCACCACATCACCAAGCTGCCATGTCATCATGATGGTACGGCCCTCCACGTGGCTATATGGACTGTATGGACAGGTATAGTTAGCATCCCAAATTTTTGCCTATTTGGCTTGGCGGACAGATCGCGATATCTCCTCCATAGGGACTCTGTTTGCAAAAGTAAATATACCACCGGAATCAGGAAGACGAGACGGACACAATGGCACTATTTTTGTCGCATTCCGAGGACTTTGAAAATTGAGCAAAATTTGATCCCCTGATCACACCTCCCCATTGGGAAGCTTTTGGACCTCCAAAAGACTATCTCAGTCTATGTGAAGATGAGGGTAAAGTCCCCTCACCCTTCCAACCTCAATCCACTTGGCCTTACTTGGATTCATCCCCTTAAGACCAACTCGCAAATACTCCACATTTCCTCTCTTCGAAGTTCGCATCCTCCTCTCAAGTATGGTGTCTTCCTACAGTTCTGTTAGATACTCCGGTGAAAAATCATCTATGGAAGGAATATGAACATGCTCTCCTTGATCATCGATCAATGGAGGCTCATACAAGTTCAAATTCTCAACATAAACAACTGCATACATCTGCATATATGGAGGCAAATCTAAACGAAAAGCATTGTTACCAATCTTGCCGACAATTTTGAAGGGACCCTATCGAATTGGTTTCAACTTTTTACCTTCTCCTTTAAGCCTATCCTTGCTGATGTAAAGCCACACTTCATCTCCAAATTTGAAACTGTGATCAACTTGATGCTTGTCATGTCTCACTTTGTACTTGGCCTGACTCTTCTCCAACTGCTCTTGCACCACTTGATGTATCGACTGAATTTGTTCAATGAACTTCTCTGCCCGATCAATATCATACTACCCACCAACAGCAATATCTTTCCCAAAGATGAAATCTAAAGGTGACTTGGGAAAATAGCCAAAACATGTCTCAAATGGTGACGTTTGCGTCGAAGAGTTCTTAGCTCGATTGTACGCATGCTGAACATAATGTAAATGTTCATCCCAAAGCTTAGGATGCTTGCTGCAATATGCATGAAGAAGATGTACCACTGTACGATTCACCACCTCTATCTAACCATCTGTCTGCGGATGAAAAGTTGTTCTCTTTTTCAACTTGGTGTCCATGAGTGCCCACAAACTTGACCAAAAACTTCCAACAAATCGAGAATCCCGATCAGAAATGATGGACTTGGGCAATCCAAAATGCACCCAAACATTTTGAAAGAACAACTGTGTCGTTTGTTCTGTCGTTACCTGCTTAGTACAAGGCATCAAAATACACATCTTGCTAAAACGATCAACCACAACATAAAGATAATCATGACCTTTTCTCGACATAGGTAAACCACCAACAAAATCCATGGAAATACTTTCCCAAGGGCGAGAAGGAACTGGAAGTGGAGTGTACAAACCCAACTTTCGATTACTTGGTTTAGTTGTAGCACACAACGAACATCCCCGCACATATCACGAAACACTTTCGTTCATCTTAGGCCAATAGCAATACCTCTACAAATTTTCCACTGTCTTGCCAACACCAAAATGACCAGCAATAAGAGAAGAATGCGCTTCTCTTATGATGTTGATTCTTTCTCCCTGCGGAATACACAACTTGCCAAGATGATACAAGAGATTATTATG
>ML790051.1:66216-96861 GCA_009831015.1 Picea engelmannii | reverse complement strand
GACGTATCCAGTTATCTAACTTTTCAGCGTTAACTTCTCCATTATAAAGTGGCAACTCAAATTTTATATCAAGCTTTAATGAAGGAATTTGCGAAGGAGTTTTACCATGCCCATTTGGAAGATGTTTCGAACTTGAAGAAGAATAAGAAGAAGATGAAGATGATGATGATGGAGGAGGAGAGGGTGGTGGAGAAGCACCATTCCCTCCATCTCTTCCTGGAGTCTTGTCACCACCGCCTCCCTTATGCATTGAAGGGTTAGAGCCTTCACCCCGCGACATCACAGTTCATTCCAATATAACTTTCATCATATCTCTCAATGGTATGAGAGTCTTCCTGAAGTCTGCTTCTTCATCTGGAACACGTTCATGATCTTCTGCATGTGCCATACTTGGTGAATGTCTCTCTGCAATTTGCGGTGAATGAAACTGCTTCCTCCTCGTCGGATAAGAACTTGGCTCCACAAGTTGACCTTCTTCTCATGTGATTTTCAACCTTGTGAGCATCAGAAACAAAACTTGCAAACAATCAAGTCTTCAAAACCAGTGCTCTGATACCAACTTGATCTAAAATTGAAGAAGACTTGAAAAACTTGAATAAATATTGCAAGTGAAATGTTATGTGTTTAAAGCAACTGGATCAATTTGCAACACATAATTAAGGATTACTTATGTATAAATACACATGGACAACAACATAAAAACATTGAACATCAGACATAAACACACCAACTTGATAAAGGAGTTCACCCCACTCTGGGCTACATCTCCTGGTCCAGCTTCCAATGGATCATTATCATTAAATTGCTTAAAGTGCTCAAAAACATGCCTTACAATGCTCAAAATGACAAACCAACTGCTCCAATGGCTCCGCAGCATCCCAAAACCCCTATCTGGGCTCTTTCAGCACCTGAAACGGTCGAAAAATGAAGAAGATGGCCTCCTTGAAGTCTCCCCTTCAACTTTGTTGTCTTTGGTTCTACAAATCGCACCCTTGTGCTTCAAACCTAGCACACATGCTTCTTTAAAGTGGAAAAACCAAGTCCCGTACGCAACCACGCACCGGTACAAACCATAGGATGGTTAAGGCGCCTCCAACCCCTAACCGCCTCGGCATTCGGTCATATGACCCATGCAACCTTGGGCTGGGCGCAAAAGTAGTTAAGCTTCTATAACCGTTGAAACCGCGCATACACACCCGCGTGCACATTTTAATATGGTTCAATGTACATAATACAATTATGGGTTATAAAACCCACGCAAATGTTTAACCCGGGCGCCACACATATAATATATGTTTTAAACATAAACTTTGGTTGTATTAACCTGCGCCCATATATTAAAAGTTATGGTTATATGCGTTGAACTATGGAACCATGGGTCGGGGCTTAAGCCCCGGCCCGTGCCCTTTTCCACATAGCATAAAATGTAAACATAAATACATATGCATTGGATTACATAACAAGGAACATGTGATGGCGTATTGGTCGGGCGGATGTTTGTGTGGTGGGAGGTCCCGGGGTCGAACCCCATGGACTCCTGTTTATATTTTATATATGTCAATGTGAACCAACAGATGGGGTACAGGTGGTGCCCATGCATTGGGCCACGTGTCTCCTTATTATTTGTCATGAAAATGGACACGTGTCCACATACCAGTCGTCCATGTCAACCAATGAAAATGCGCCAACGAACAACCAACGAATATGCACCACATCACCAAACTGCCACATCATCATGATGGTACGGCCTTCCACGTGGTCGTATGGACTGTACAGACAGGTATAGTCAACATCCCAAATTTTGGTCTGTTTGGCTTGGTGAACAGATCGCGATATCTCCTCCATACGGACTCCGTTTGCGAAAGTAAATATACCACCGGAATCAGGAAGAAGAGACGGACACAATGGCACTATTTTCGTCGCATTTCGAGCACTTTGAAAATTGAGCAAAATTTGATCCCTTGATCACAAGAAGACCTCCTACCTTCATGAATCAAATAAGCTTCAATCAGTATGAAGGAAACTACAGAAGAATAGATCATGAACCCAGATGGACTACATCACAAAGAATCCCAATTACTCCAAGGTATAAATTTTTTTTTTCTTGGTCATTGTTATACTTGCAAAAGTTTTGGACATAAGGAAATTAATTGTAGAATAAATGAAAGGAACACATACACAAGAAACATGAATGGTGTAAATAGAAGATATGGAAATAATCATGGATTTGTCAACAGAAGTTATAATTAATTTTCCCCATTGATGGACAAAAATATTGCATGCTACAAATGTAATTATCTTGGTCACAAAGCACGAGATTGCAGATATATGAATGAAGATGTCCCTATGCCAACCACAGTATGGAGAAGGAAAGAGATTCCAAATAATGAAGATTGTCGAATAGCATTGACTGCTGAAGAATGTAAAGAAGAATATGAATGACACATAGACAATGGATGTTTTTCACACATGACCGAGGATCAAGACAAATTCATCAGCTTGAAGAGAAAGGGTGGAAATGTTACATTTAGAGATGACTCATCTTCCAAAATAATTGGAGAAGGTGTAGTAGAGCTTCAAAGAAAAAATGTAAAAGAAAAGAATGTTCTATTGGTTGAAGACTTGAATCATAATCTACTCATTGTTAGTAAAATGTGTGATCAAGGATACACTCTTACATTTGATTCCCGAAATTGTAGAATCAGAGAAAATAACTCAAGAAGATTGGCTGCAGCTACAAAAAGAAGACGAAACAAGATATACATTCTATACATGAAGAAGAAAGAGAAGACAAAAGCCACACAAAAGGATTCTAAGGAAGAAAAAGTCCCAAAGACCAAAAATAAGGATGAAGTATTATTAAGTGCCACATGTTCAAGGGGAGTAGCCCCAAAGAAGAGAGTTACATTTTTCCATTAGACTCAGGGGAAGCAACCCTAACCTTTGTCATTGATGTCAAATGGGGAGAGAAATTGGGATCATGATGATAGGGGGAGCACGACTGTTTCCATCAATGGCAAAGGGGGATATTGTTGGAAGATTGGTTGTTGTCAATGATGTCAACCCTAGTCATGGTTTTTTGACCACAAGATTGATAAAGGTATTTGGACATGAAGGACAATGCACATGCATATACAAAACCCATGAATGGGTAGTATACATCATGTTTTTTCTGGTGGTAAGTGGAATATCACGTGGATCCTCATGGTTGAGGAGAAATGAATTTTTGAAGATGAAAAAGTGAATTGAATAAGGAAGTACATGTAAGCCCTGAAGATAATTAAAAAAAAGAATTACAAAATAAGAAAGTTTCAGCTCAGCCCTAATGTTAAAATGAAGTGACATAAATGGTATAAATAAACATCATTAGACATTCATTTTGATACAAGTCAAATTTTATAGGAAATAAGAAGTAAAGAAGGTCGGATTCAAAGGGAGGATGAATTCTTTTGGTGATGTGTTCTAAGGTATGTTATTTTCAGGTCATCTTACCATTTTTTCTATAACTTTTTTTATAGAATGATTCATATTGTGAAATCGCTATGGTATTGAGAAGACATATCAAGGTACCATTGGTAAAATTTTCATCTCTTGATTCGCTATAATTATGGAGATACACTCTATGGAAGATAGGGTTTGTGACCAGTCCTGAAGCTAGTCAATAAATAGGTGTTCCGGGTAAAACTGTCATAAATTTTTCATCGAGAATCCAAATGATGTGGGAAAAATTTCATTGAAAATAGTATGGATTTTAGTTTCTTGTGTGCAAGTTTCAGAATCGGATGTTAAATATTGAGCATGGGGAATTATGTACAAGTTTGGTCTCCTGAATAGACCATAATTGAATAAAGTCTACCATTCTTTCTATAACTTATTTTTTGGGAGGATTCAAGGAGTGAAACTTGGAGGAGTTTCAGAGAATACATTGAGTAATATTATCTATAGGATCAGAGTACTCCAAGAATTGATGAATTGCATAAATTGAAGAAGTCTCAGGAAGCATTATCAGGTTCTATGTGATGACTGGTTGATGGTGATGATTTAATGTAAATTTTTATTATCTCTCATATATTCTTGGGTGGAAGGAAGGGGAAAGGATGGAGAGTTTAAATCTCTCTTGATATTGGAGGATTGTATCTTCCTCTTGGATTTTTATCCCTCCCTTTACATTTGGAAGCTGTAGCTACCTTTGGAATTCATTACTTCCCTTGAACAATAACTATTGATTATTTCTCATATATTGTGCATCGTGTATTATGGTCTATTTGTGTAACTCTTATACTATTGTTCATTTCTCATTGGATACAGTTGAATAGTTTAAGTATAAGTTGAAAAAGGTTTTAAATTTTACTTGATACTGATTCACCCCCCTCTCAGTATCAACAATTGGTATCTGAGCAGGTTACCTTCAGTACAGTTTAACCACTCGAAGGAAGATCCTAAGAAGAAATAGAAGACAAAATTCCAAATGGGATTCCACCATTTGATGGAAGCAATTTTAAATACTGGAGTAATAGAATGGAAAATTACTTGAAATCTCTTGGGGCAGATGTTTGGTTCTCAGTTGCTTCAGGATACAATGCTTTGAAGAAACCAAAGACTGCAGTTCAGAAGGAAGCAAAAAGGAACAACAAATTGGCAATAGATACCATCCTCGATGCATTGACAGATTCAGTGAAGTCCAAGTTGGGATCATGTGCATCATCAAAAGAGATTTGGGACAATCTACAAGACCTTTATGTAAGGGAAGACATAGAAGAAGAAGAAGAAGAAGTTGAAGCAAATTACAACATCTCAGATTTCAAAGAAGAAAATAGAGGTCATTTCTTTTTCTTTAATTGTGAAGGAGTAGGTCATGTTGAATTTGAATGTCCTCATCCAAGGATTTAAAGAAATGACACCAAAGAATAAAATTCCAATGAAGAAGAAGAAAATCATGAAGAAACAATTATTCAACAAGAAGATGAGAATCTTAAAAAATTGAAGCATGTTGAGATTGAAAATAGCAAGCTCAAAGACATGCAAAGAAAACTAAGAAGTGAATTGGGTAGTTGTGAAAACACAGTTGTAATCTTCAAATAACAATTAGAATAGTTTGAGAAACTAAGAGAAGAAACCATTTCTTTGAAAACCCTACTCGAAGAAGAAATAAGAATATGAGAAGTAAGGAATGTCCAAATGATGAAGAAAGAAGAAGATTTTAAGAAACTTGAACAATAAGTTGTCTCATTGTGGAAGAGCTTAAGAAACTCTCAAGTTCCAAAAGACTTAACACATCTTGGATGCATGGGTGAAACTTCATACAAAGAAGATGCAAATACCAACAAGAAGGTTGAAGAAAGAGCTACACAGACAATTGATGAGAAGTGGACTAGGATACCAAAAAGAAGGAATGATTACAAAAGAGATGAATATCCAAGAAGACCTCCTACCTTCATGAATCAAAGAAGCTTCAATCAGTATGAAGGAAACTACAGAAGAATATATCATGAACCTAGATGGACTACATCACAAAGAAGCCCACTTACATCAAGGTATCAAAATTTCTTTCTTGGTCATTGTTATACTTGCAAAATTTTTGGACATAAGGAAATTAATTGCAGAATCAATGAAAGGAACACATACACAAGAAACATGAATGGTGTAAATAGAAGATATGGAAATAATCATGGATTTGTCAACAGAAGTTATAATTGATTTTCCCCATTGATGGACAAAAATATTGCATGCTACAAATGTAATTATTTTGGTCACAAAGCACGAGATTGCAGATATATCAATGAAGATGTCCCTATTCCAATCACAATATGGAGAAGGTAAGATATTCCAAATAATGAAGATTGTTGAATAACATTGACTGCTGAAGAATGTAAAGAAGAATATGAATGTGTACATAGACAATGGATGCTCTTCACACATGACCATGGATCGAGACAAATTCATCGTCTTGAAGAGAAAGGGTGGCAAAGTTGCATTTGGAGATGACTCATTTGCCAAAATACTTGGAGAATGCGTAGTAGAGCTTGGAAGAAAATATGTAAAAGAAAAGAATGTTCTATTGGTTGAAGACCTGAATCATAATCTACTCAGTGTTAGTAAAATGTGTGATCAAGGATACACTCTTACGTTTGATTCCCGAAAATGTAAAATCAGAGAAAATAACTCAAGAAGATTGGCTGCAACTGCCAAAAGAAGACTGAAAAAGATATACATCCTAGACATGAAGAAGACAGAGAAGACATAAGCCACACAAAATGATTCTAAGGAAGAAAAAGTACCAAAGACCAAAAATAAGGATGAAGTATTATTGAGTGCCACATGTTCAGGGGGAGCAGTGCCAAAGAAGAGAGTTACATTTTTCCATTAAACTCAGGGAGAGAAGCCCTAACCTTTGTCATTGATGTCAAAGGGGGGAGAGAAATTGGGATCATGATGATAGGGGGATCATGAGTTTTTCCATCAATGAAAAAGAGGGATATTGTTGACATATTGGTTGTTGTCAATGATTTCAACCCTAGTCATGGGTTTTGGACCGCAAGATTGATAAAGGTATTTGGACATGAAGGACAATGCACATGCATATACAAAACCCATGAATGGATAATATACATCATGTTTTTTCTGGTGGTATGTGGCATATCACATGGATCCTCATGGTTGAGGAGAAATGAATTTTGGAAGATGGAAAAGTGAATTGAAGAAGGAAGTACATGTAGGCCCTGAAGATATATAAAGAAAAAAATTACAAAATAAGAAAGCTTCAGGTCATCCCTAATGTTAAAATGAAGTGACATACATGGTATAAATAAATATCATTAGACATGTATTTTGATACCAGTCGAATTTTAGAAGAAATAAGAAGTAAAGAAGGCCGGATTTCAAGGGAGGATGAAGTCTTTTGGTGATGTGTTCTAAGGTATGTTATTTTCAGGTCATCTTACCATTTTTGCTATAACTTTTTTTATAGAATGAGTCAGATGGTTAAATTGCTATGGTATTGAGAAGACATATCAGGGTACCTTTGGTAAAATGTTCAGCTCTTGATTCACTATAATTATGGAGATACACTCTGTGGAAGATAGGGTTTGTGACCAGTCCTGAAGCTAGTCAATAAACAAGTGTTCTGGGTAAAACAATCATAACTTCTTCATCGAGAATCCAAATGATGTGGAAAAAATTTCATTGGAAATATTACGAAATTTAGTTTCTTGTGTGCAAGTTTCAGAATCGGATGTTAAATATTGAACGTGGGGATTTATGTACAAGTTTGGTCTCCTGAATAGACCAGAATTGAATAAAGTCTACCATTATTTCTATAACTTCTTTTTGGGGAGGATTCAAGGAGTGAAACTTGGAGGAGTTTCAGAGAATGCATTGAGTAATATTATCTATAGGATAAGAGTACTCCAAGAATTGATGAATTGCAGAAATTGAAGAAGTCTCAGGAAGCATTATCAGGTTCTATGTGATGACTTATTGATGGTGATGATTTAATGTAAATTTTTATTATCTCTCCTCGATTCTTGGGTGGAAGGAAGGGGAAAGGATGGAGAGTTTAACTCTCTCTCGATATTGGAGGATTGTATATTCCTCTTGGAGGTTTATTCCTCCCTTTACATTTGGAAGTTATAGATACCTTTGGAAGTCAGTACTTCCCTTGAACAATAACTATTGATTATTTCTCATATATTGTGCATGGTGTATTATGGTCTATTGATGTAACTCTTATACTATTGTTCATTTCTCATTGGATACAGTTGGATGGTTTAAGTATAAGTTGAAAAAGGTTTTAAATTGTACTTGTTACTGATTCACCCCCCTCTCAATATCAACAATTGGTATTCGAGTGGGTTACCTTCAGTACAGTTTAACCACTGGAAGGAAGATCCTAAGAAGAAATGGAAGAAAAAATTTCAAATGGGATTCCACCATTTGATGGAAGCAATTTTAAATAATGGAGTAATAGAATGGAAAATTACTTGAAAGCTCTCAGGGGAGATGTTTTTTTCTTAGTTGCTTCAGGATACAATGCTTTGAAGAAACGAAAGACTGCATCTCATAAGGAAGCAAAAAGGAACAACAAATTGGCAATAGATACCATCCTCGATGGATTGACAGATTCAATGAAATCCAAGGTGGGATCATTTGCATCACCAAAAGAGATTTGGGACAAGCTACAAGACTTTTATGTAATGGAAGATGTACAAGAAGAAGAAGAAGAAGTTGAAGCAAATTACAACATCTCAAATTTCAAAGAAGAAAATAGAGGTCGGTTATTTTGCTTTAATTGTGAAGGAGTAGGTCATGTTGAATTTGAATGTCCTCATCCAAGGATTGAAAGTAATGAAACTAAAGAAGAAAATTCCAATGAAGAAGAAGAAAATCATGAAGAAAAAATTATTCAGCAAGAAGATGAGAATCTTAAAAAATTGAAGCATGTTGAGATTGAAAATAGCAAGCTCAAAGACACGCAAAAAAAACTAAGAAGTGAATTGGGTAGTTGTGAAAACACAGTTGTAATCTTGAAATAACAATTAGAAGACTTTGAGAAACTGAGAGAAGAAACCATTTCCTTGAAAACTCTACTTGAAGAAGAAAGAAGAATAGTAGAAGTAAGGAATGTGCAAATGATGAAGAAAGAAGAGGATTTTGAGAAACTTGAACAATAAGTTGTCTCATTGAGGAAGAGCTTAAGAAAATCTCAAGTGCCAAAATACTTAACACATCTTGGATGCATGGGTGAAAATTCATACAAAGAATATGAAAATACCAACAAGAAGGTTGAAGAAAGAGCTACATAGACAATTGATGAGAGGTGGACCAGGATACCAGAAAGAAGGAATGATTACAAAAGAGATGAATATCCAAGAGGACCTCCTACCTTCATGAATCAAAGAAGCTTCAATCAGTATGAAGGAAACTACAGAAGAATATATCATGAGCCCAGATGGACTACATCAAAAATAAGCCCACTTACTCCAAGGTATCAAAATTTCTTTCTTGGTCATTGTTATACTTGCAAAAATTTTGGACATAAGAAAATTAATTTCAAAATCAATGAAAGGAACACATACACAAGAAACATGAATGGTGTAAATAGAAGATATGGAAATAATCATGGATTTGTCAACAAAAGTTATAATTAATTTTCTCCATTGATGGACAAAAATATTGCATGCTACAAATGTAATTATCTTGGTCACAAAGCATGAGATTGGACATATATGAATGAAGATGTCCCTATGCCAACCACAGTATGAAGAATGAAAGAGATTCCAAATAATGAAGATTGTCGAATAGCATTGACTGTTTAAGAATGTAAAGAAGAATATGAATGGTACATAAACAATGGATGTTCTTCACACATGACCGGGGATCAAGACAAATTCATCATCTTGAAGATAAAGGGTGGAATTGTTGCATTTGGAGATGACTCATCTGCCAAAATACTTGGAGAAGGTGTAGTAGATCTTGGAAGAAAAAATGTAAAAGCAAAGAATGTTATATTGGTTAAATACTTCAATCATAATCTACTCAGTTTTAGTAAAATGTGTGATCAAGGATACACTCTTATGTTTGATTCCCGAAAATGTAAAATCAGAGAAAACAACTAAAAAATATTGGCTGCAACTACAAAAAGAAGACCGAACAAGATATACATCCTAGACATGAAGAAGAGAGAGAAGACATAAGCCACACAAAAGGATTTTAATGAAGAAAAAGTCCCAAAGCCCAAAAATAAGGATAAAGTATTATTGAGTGCCACATGTTCAGGGGAAACAACCCCAAAGAAAAGAGTTACATTTTTCCATTAAACTCAGGGGGAGCAGCCCTAACCTTTGTCCTTGATGTCAAAGTGGATGAGAAATTGGGATCATGATGATAGGGGGAGCATGAGTGTTGCCATCAATGACAAAGGGGGAGATTGTTGGAAGATTGGTTGTAGTCAATGATATCAACCCTAGTCATGGGTTTTGGACCGCAAGATTGATAAAGGTATTTGGAAATGAAGGACAATGCACATTGATATACGAAACCAATGAATGGATAGTATACATCATGTTGTTTCTGGTGGTATGTGGCATATTAATTGGATCCTCATGGTCGAGGAGAAATGAATTTTTGAATATGACAAAGTGAATTGAAGAGGAAGTACATGTAGGCCCTGAAGATAATTAAAGAAAAAAATTACAAAATAAGAAAGTTTCAGGTCAGCCCTAATGTTAAAATGAAGTGACATAAATGGTGTAAATAAACATCATTAGACATTCATTTTGATAAAAGTCTAATTTTAAAGGAAATAAGAAGTAAATAAGGCCAGATTTCAATGGAGGATGAAGTCTTTTGGTGATGTGTTCTAAGATATGTTATTTTCAGGTCATCTTACCATTTTTGCTATAAATTTTTTTATAGAATGATTAAGATGGTGAAATAACTATGGTATTGAGAAGACATATCAAGGTACCTTTGGTAAACATTCAACTCTTTATTCGCTATAATTATGGAGATACACTCTGTGGAAGATAGGGTTTGCGACTAGTCTTGAAGCTAGTCAATAAACAGGTGTTTCGGGTAAAACAGTCATAACTTCTTCATCGAGAATCCAAATTATGTGGGAAAACTTTCATTGGAAACATTATGGACTATAGTTTCTTATGTGCAAGTTTCAGAATTGGATGTTAAATATTGAGCGTGGGGAATTATGTACAAGTTTGGTCTCCTGAATAGACCAGAATTGAATAAAGTCTACCATTCTTTCTATAACTTCTTTTTGTGGAGGATTCAAGGAGTGGAACTTGGAGGAGTTTCAGAGAATACATTGAGTAATATTATCTATAGGATCAGAGTACTCCAATAATTGATGAATTTTATAAATTGAAGAAGTCTCAGGAAGCATTATCAGGTTCTATGTGATGACTGGTTGATGGTGATGATTTAATGTAAAGTTTTATTATCTATCATATATTCTTAGGTGGAAGGAAGGGGAAAGGATGGAGATTTCAACTCTCTCTTGATATTGGAGGATTGTATCTTCCTCTTGGAGGTTTATCCCTCCATTTACATTTGGAAGTTGTAGCTACCTTTGGAAGTCATTACTTCCATTGAACAATAACTATTGATTATTTCACATATATTGTGCATGGTGTATTATGGTCTATTGGTGTAACTCTTATACTATTGTTCATTGCTCATTGGATACAGTTGAATGGTTTAAGTATAAGTTGGAAAAGGTTTTAAATTGTACTTGATACCGATTCACCCCCCTCTCAATATCAACAATTGGTATTAGAGTGGGTTACCTTCAGTACAGTTTAACCACTGGAAGGAATATCCTAAGAAGAAATGGAAGACAAAATTCCAAATGGGATTCCACCATTTGATGGAAGAAATTTTAAATAATGGAGTAATAGAATGGAAAATTTATTGAAAGCTCTTGGGGTAGATGTTTTCTTCTCAGTTGCTTCAAGATACAATGCTTTGAAGAAACCAAAGACTGCATCTCAGAAGGAAGCAAAAAGGAACAACAAATTGGCAATAGATACCATCCTCGATGGATTGACAGATTCAGTGAAATCCAAGGTGGGATCATGTGCATCATCAAAAGAGATTTGGGACAAGATACAAGACCTTTATGTAAGGGAAGACGTAGAAGAAGAAGAAGAAGAAGAAGTTGAAGAAAATTACAACATCTCAGATTTCAAAGAAGAAAATAGATGTCAGTTCTTTTGCTTTAATTGTGAAGGAGTAGGTCATGTTGAATTTGAATTTCCTCATCCAAGGATTGAGATAAATGACACTGAAGAATAAAATTCCAATGAAGAATCATAAAATCATGAAGAAAAAATTATTCAACAAGAAGATGAGAATCTTAAAAAATTGAAGCATGTTGAGATTGAAAATAGCAAGCTCAAAGACATGCAAAGAAAACTAAGAAGTGAATTGGGAAGTTGTGAAAACAGAGTTGTAATCTTGAAATAACAATTACAAGACTTTGAGAAACTAAGAGAAGAAACCATTTCCTTGAAAACTCTACTCGAAGAAGAAAGAAGAATAGGAGAAGTAAGGAATGTCCAAATGATGAAGAAAGAAGAAGATTTTAAGAAACTTGAAAATAAGTTGTCTCATTGAGGAAGAGATTAAGAAACTCTCAAGTTCCAAAAGAATTAACACATATTGGATGCATGGGTGAAACTTCATACCAAGAACATGCAAATACCAACAAGAAGGTTGAAGAAAGAGCTACACAGACAATTGATGAGAAGTGGACCAGGATACCAGAAAGAAGGAATGATTAAAAAAGAGATGAATATCCAAGATGACCTCCTACCTTCATGAATCAAAGAAGATTCAATCAATATGAAGGAAACTACAAAAGAATAGATCATGAACTTAGATGGACTACATCACAAAGAATCCCACTTATTCCAAGGTATCAAAATTTTCATTCTTGGTCATTGTTATACGTGCAAAATTTTTGGACATAAGGAAATTAATTGCAGAATCAATGAAAGGAACACATACACAAGAAACATGAATGGTGTAAATAGAAGATATGGAAATAATCATGGATATGTCAACAAAAGTTATAATTGATTTTCCCCATTGATGGAAAAATATATTGCATGCTACAAATGTAATTATCTTGGTCACAAAGCATGAGATTGAACTATATATGTGAATGAAGATGTCCCTATCCCAACCACAGTATGGAGAAGCAAAGAGATTCCAAATAATGAAGATTGTCGAATAACATTGACTGCTGAAGAATGTAAATAAGAATATGAATGGTACATAGACAATGGATGTTCTTCACACATGACCGGGGATCAAGACAAATTCATTAGGTTCAATAAAAAGGGTGGCAATGTTGCATTTGTAGATGACTCATCTGCCAAAATACTTGGAGAAGGGGTAGTAGAGCTTAGAAGAAAAAATGTAAAAGTAAAGAATGTTCTATTGGTTGAAGTCTTGAATCATAATCTACTCAGTGTTAATAAAATGTGTGATCAAGGATACACTCTTATGTTTGATTCCCAAAAATGTAAAATCGGAGAAAATAACTCAAGAAGATTGGTTGCAACTGCAAAAAGAAGACCGAACAAGGTATACATCCTAGACATAAAGAAGAGAGAGAATACAGAAGCCACACAAAAGGATGCTAAGGAAGAAAAAGTCCCAAAGACCAAAAATAAGGATAAAATATTATTGAGTGCCACATGTTCAGGGGGAGCAGCCCCAAAGAAGAGAGTTAGATTTTTTCATTAAACTCAGGGGGAGCAGCCCTAACCTTTGTCATTCATGTCAAAGTGGGAGAGAAATTGGGATCATGATGATATGGGTAGCATGAGTGTTGCCATCATTGACAAAGGGGGAGATTGTTGGAAGATTGGTTGTTGTCAATGAAGTCAACCCTAGTCATGGGTTTTTGACCACAAGATTGATAAAGGTATTTGGACATGAATGACAATGCATATGCATATACAAAACCCATGAATGGATAGTATACATCATGTTGTTTCTGGTGGTATGTGGCATATTTCGTGGATCCTCATGGCTGAGGAGAAATGAATTTTTGAAGATGACAAAGTGAATTGAAGAAGGAAGTACATGTAGGCCCTGAAGATAATTAAAGAAAAAAATTACTGAATAAGAAAGTTTCAGGTCAGCCCTAATGTTAAAATGAGGTGACATAAATGGTATAAATAAACATCTTTAGACATTCATTTTGATACAAGTCGAATTTTAGAGCAAATAAGAAGTAAAGAAGGCCGGATTTCAAGGGAGGATGAAGTCTTTTGGTGATGTGTTCTAAGGTATGTTATTTTCAGGTCATCTTATCATTTTTACTATAACGTTTTTTATAGAATGAGTCATATGGTGAAATCACTATGGTATTGAGAAGACATATCAAGGTACCTTTGGTAAAATGTTCAGATATTGATTCACTATAATTATAAAGATACACTCTGTGGAAGATAGGATTTGTGACCAGTCCTGAAGCTATTCAATAAACAGGTGTTCCGGGTAAAACAGTCATAACTTTTTCATCGAGAATACAAATTATGTGGGAAAAAATTCATTGGAAATATTATGGACTATATTTTCTTGTGAGAAAGTTTCAGAATTGGATGTTAAATATTTAGCGTGGGGAATTACATACAAGTTTAGTCTCTTTAATAGACCAAAATTGAATAAAGTCTACCATTCTTTCTATAACTTCTTTTTGGGGAGGATTCAAGGAGTGAAACTTGGAGGAGTTTCAGAGAATACATTGAGTAATATTATCTATAGGATCAGAGTACTCCAAGAATTGATGAATTGTAGAAATTGAAGAAGTCTCAGGAAGCATTATCAGGTTCTATGTGATGACTGGTTGATGGTGATGATTTAAAGTAAAGTTTTATTATCTCTCATATATTCATGGGTGGAAGGAAGGGGAAAGGATGGAGAGTTCAACTCTCTCTTGATATTGGAGGATTGTATCTTCTTCTTGGAGGTTTATCCCTCACTTTACATTTGGAAGCTGTAGCTACCTTTCGAAGTCATTACTTCCCTTGAACAATAACTATTGATTAGTTCGCATATATTGTGCATGGTGTATTATGGTCTATTGGTGTAACTATTACACTATTGTTCATTGCTCATTGGATATAGTTGAATGGTTTAAGTATAAGTTGAAAAAGGTTTTAAAATGTACTTGATATTGATTCACCCCCCTCTCAGTATCAACAATTGGTATCAAGGCGGGTTACCTTCAGTATAGTTTAACCACTGGAAGGAAGATCCTAAGAAGAAATGTAAGACAAAATTTCAAATGGGATTCCACCATTTGATGGAACAAATTTTAAATACTAGACTAATATATTGGAAAATTACTTCAAAGCTATTGGGGTAGATGTTTGGTTCTCGGTTGGTTCAAGATACAATGCTTTGAAGAAACCAAAGACTGCAGCTCAGAAGAAAGAAAAAAGGAACAACAAATTGGCAATAGATACCATCCTCGATGGATTGACAGATTTAGTAAAATCCAAGGTGGGATCATGTGCATCATCAAAAGATATTTGGTAAAAGATATAAGACCTTTATGGAAGGGAAGACATAGAAGAAGAAGAAGAAGTAGTAGTTGAAGAAAATTACAACATCTCAAATTTCAAAGAAGAAAATAGAGGTAATTTCTTTTTCTTTAATTCTGAAGGAGTAGGTCATGTTGAGTTTGAATTTACTCATACAAGGATTAAAAGAAATGACACTAAAGAAGAAAATTCCAATGAAGAAGAAGAAAATAGCAAGCTCAAAGACACACAAAGAAAACTAAGAAGTGAATTGGGCAGTTGTGAAAACACAGTTGGAAACTTGACATAACAATTAGAAGAATTTGAGAAACTAAGAGAAGAAACCATTTCCTTGAAAACTCTACTCGAAGAAGAAAGAAGAATAGGAGAAGCAAGGAATGTCCAAATGATGAAGAAAGAAGAAGATTCTGAGAAACTAGAACAATAAGTTGTCTCATTGACGAGGAGCTTAAGAAACTCTCAAGTTCCAAAATACTTAACACATCTTGGATGCATGGGTGAAACTTCATACAAAGAAGATGCAAATACCAACAACAAGGTTGAAGAAAGAGCTACATAGACAATTGATGAGAAGTGGACCAGGATACCTGAAAGAAGGAATGATTACAAAAGAGATGAATATCAAGTAGACCTCCTACCCTCATGAATCAAAGAAGCTTCAATCATTATGAAGGAAACTACAAAAGAATAGATCATGAACCTAGATGGACTACATCACAAAGAAGCCTACTTACTCCAAGGTATCAAAATTTCTTTCTTGGTCATTGTTATACTTGAAAAAATTTTGGACATAAGGAAATTAACTGTAGAAACAATGAAAGGAACACATACACAAGAAACATGAATGGTGTAAATAGAATATATGGAAATAATCATGGATTTGTCAACAGAAGTTATAATTAATTTTCCTCATTGATGGACAAAAATATTGCATGCTACAAATTTAATTATCTTGGTCACAAAGCACGAGATTGCAGATATATCAATGAAGATGTCCCTATGACAACCACAGTATGGAGAAGGAAAGATATTCCAAATAATGAAGATTGTCGAATATAATTGACTGCTGAAGAATGTAAAGAAGAATATGAATGGTACATAGACAATGGATGTTCTTCTCACATGACTAGGGAGCAAGAAAAATTCATCAGCTTGAAGAGAAAGGGTGGCAATGTTGCATTTGGAGATGAATCCTCTGCCAAAATACTTCGAGAAGGTGTAGTAGAGCTTAGAAGAAAAAATGTAAAGGAAAAGAATGTTCTATTGGTTGAAGACTTGAATCATAATCTACTCAGTGTTAGTAAAATGTGTGATCAAGGATACACTCTTTTGTTTGATTCCCGAAAATGTAAAATCAGAGAAAAAAACTCAAGAAGAATGGTTGCAACTGCAAAAAGAAGTTCGAACAAGATATACATCCTATACATGAAGAAGAGAGAGAAGACAGAAGCCACACAAAATTATTCTAGGGAAGAAAAACTCCCAAATACCAAAAATAAGGATGAAGTATTATTGAGTGCCACATGTTCAAGGGGAGCAGCCCCAAAGAAGAGAGTTACACTTTTCCATTAAACTCAGGGGGAGAAGCCCTAACCCTTGTCATTGATGTGAAAGGGGGAGAGAAATTGGGATCATGATGATAGGGGGAGCATGAGTGTTTCCATCAATGACAAATGGGGAGATTGTTGGAATATTGGTTGTTATGAATGATGTCAACCCTAGTCATCAGTTTTTGGACCACAAGATTGATAAAGGTATTTGGACATGAAGGACAATGTGCATGCATAAACAAAACCCATGAATGGATAGTATACATTATGTTATTTCTGGTGGTATGTGGAATATCAGGTGGATCCTCATGGTTGAGGAGAAATGAATTTTTGAAGATGACAAAGTGAATTGAAGAAGGAAGTACATGTAGGCCCTGAAGATAATTAAAGAAAAGTATTACAAAAAAAGAAATTTTCAGGTTAGCCCTAATGTTAAAATGAAGTGACATAAATGGTATAAATAAACATCATTAGACATTTATTTTGACACAAGTAGAATTTTAGAGGAAATAAGAAGTAAAGAAGACTAGATTTCAAGGAAGGATAAAGTCTTTTGGTGATGTGTTCTAAGGTATGTTATTTTCAGGCCACCTTACCATTTTTTCTATAAATTTTTTGATAGAATGATTCAAATTGTGAAATCGCTATAGTATTGAAAAGACATATCAAGGTACTTTTGGTAAGACTTTCAGCTCTTGATTCGCTATAATTACGGATATACACTCTGTGGAAGATAGGGTTTGTGACCAATCCTAAAGCTAGTCAATAAACAGGTGTTCCAGGTAAAACAGTCATAACTTCTTCATAGAGAATTGAAATGATGTGGGAAAAATTTCATTGGAAATATTACAGACTTTAGTTTCTTGTGTGGAAGTTTCAGAATCGGATGTTAAATATTGAGCGTGGGGAATTTTGTACAAGTTTGGTCTTCTGAATAGACCAAAATTGAATAATGTCTACCATTCTTTCTATAACTTATTCTTGGGAAGGATTCAAGGAGTGAAAGTTGGAGGAGTTTCAGAGAATACATTGAGTAATATTATCTAAAGGATTAGAGTACTCCAATAATTGATGAATTGTAGAAATTGAAGAAGTCTTAGGAAGCATTATCAGGTTCTATGTGATGATTGGTTGATGGTGATGATTTAATGTAAAGTTTTATTATCTCTCATATATTCTTGGGTGGAAGGAAGGGGAAAGGATGAAGAGTTCAACTCTCTCTTGATATTGGATTATTGCATATTCATCTTGGAGGTTTATCCCTCCCTTTACATTTGGAATTTGTAGCTACCTTTGAAAGTAAATACTTCCCTTGAACAATAACTGTTGATTATTTCTCATATATTTTGCATGGTGTATTATGTTGTATTGGTGTAACTCTTATACTATTGTTCATTTCTCATTGGATACAGTTCAATGGTTTAAGTATAAGTTGAAAAAGGTTTTAAGTTGTACTTGATACTAATTCACCCCCCTCTCAGTATCAACAGTCCATAAATTCCTTTGAGGTGTATTCTCCTCCATTATCCGATCTTAAGCATTTGATTCTTGAATCCATCTCATTTTCAACCATTTCCTTGTAGATCTTGAAATTTTCAAAAGTTTCTAATTTGTTCTTGAGAAAGAAAACTGTGATCATTCTTGTATAATCATCAACTAATAATATAAAGTATCTCTCACCTTTTAAGCCTTTGGTTGTAGTTGGTGCATCTAGACCAGTATGCACAATTTCCAGTGGTTTTGTTGTTGAATATTCCTTTGATTTGAACTTGGTCTTTGTTAGCTTTCCTTATTGGCAATGCTTGCACAAAGTGTTGGTTGGTTTTGTGATCTGGGGCATTTCTCTAACTGCTTCTCTTTTGCTGACTTTGACAAGGTTATAAAAATGCATGTGACCCATTCTTCTATGTCATAGCCAACTTTCATCTTCCTTTCCTAGACAACACTTTTCATTTCCAATTTCGCTTAACACATATATATTTCTTGAAGTTCTTGCAGCTGTAGCGACCAATTTCCCTGAACCTTCTTTTCTTATCTCACACTTTTGTGAATCGAAAGTTACTTTATGACCTTGGTCACTAATGTAGGAGCATCGTTCACTCATCAAGCGAGCCAGTGCGTGGAGTAGGAAAAGACAGCTGGACAAGACAACAAACTTCTTTTTGAATTTTACCTTGATATTTGTTGCGCCAAGCATTAATGAGTTAATGTAATGAAGCGCACTTGTATTGTATTGTAGATAGGAAGGCATTTATTAGATTTAATGTTGTTAGATAGGAATTAATTGTAGATTTGATAGTTTCGAATTTCGAGAGGGAAAACGGAATATAGGCACCCTCCTTTGTACATTGTATTATTATTCTGGATCATCAAGCATTCAGAAGAGAAGAGCATAGCAGAGAACCTGTGGAGAAAACCCATGTATAGATTGAATTAATAGAAGGGAGTCTTTGATTCAGCTTCATGGTTTGTGTTGTTTTTCTGTGTTAATATTATTCTCATGAATGTTTGTTTTCTGTCATGCGTTTGCCTTGATATGCTGCGTATGTGATTTTGTAATTGAATTTGAAACCTGTGAGAAAGAGGAGAATGAGTTTCAATTGTTTCTCTGTCTGAACCAGAAGATTCCTGCATAGTGTGCAGTGGAATTCATCCGCATAGAGTGTGTTGATGAGGCTAGACAGTTGAACTCTTGTTCTCATCTGCCCAAGAGTTGAGTCAGATTATCAGAGCCGTGCAGGGGAAGTACAGGCCAAGGCTGGAGTCTCAGTAGTTAGTCTGAGAAGAGGAAGGTAGGGATACCTGTGGCTATGAGTGCGCAAGACCTGAAAGAATTCAACACTTAGAGAACTGTTGAAGGTCGAGTACCAGAAGTGTGCGTAAAAGTCTCTGAAGGAGCTAGAGGAACCAAGCTAAGGAGGGATAATTCCTTCATGAACACGGTGAGAACAGACCCAGGCAGGGTTCGAACCGGGAGAAGCTTGGAAGTGAAAGAAATCTCCAAGGGAGAGAATCAACGGACAAGATTCGCAGAGGAGAATCACGAGATCCTACTGACCATTTGATCTCAGTTAAGTTGCGAGGGGTTTAACCCTTTGATACAAGGAGGAGAACCAAATGCCATCAGGGTTCGGCCTTCGGCGTTTGATGAGGCGAGAGTGCATACTCGTCGAAATCGTGAGTAGCGATTTCCCGAATTGACTGGAGTCGTCGATCACTATAGGGACAGGTGGCACGAGATCCCGGGAGGTCGGGATTTGACATCCAGAAATTCTCGTTGCAAAGGAATTGCGATTGGTGACATCACGATCCCGCGATTCTCGATATAGTGGAGAGAGAAGGTGATGTGGCAGGGAGGCAGCGCACGTGCCATTGGGATTCGAGATTCGGGAATTCATCGTGTATGTGAACTGCAGCATTGTAAGTGTCGTTTTCTCGATAGGGAAATTCTCGACGGAAGCGGAAACGTTGACCGTTGACCATTGGAGCTCGGGGTTCAGGGTTTTGAGTTGAAAAGATTGTGTGACGAGTTTCGCGATATCGCGAAACCCGATTTCCCGACAAGTGAAGGGAGGTCGTGGCAATAGCTACTGTGGGTAGAGAGAACTCCCAAGAGGAGTTGGAAGAGTTCTTTAACTCTTCGGGCCTGTGTGAAAGAAGGTCCTGGTGATCGTGACCATTCTCCGAGGAGTGGGAGAGGTTGCGTCAAGTGGTATCAGAGTGGGTGAAGAGTTCTCTTTGTTTCGGTAGCAGAGAGAAGCGGATTACACCATGCCACCTAGAGGAGAAAGGCAGTCACCTAATCGAGAAGACAGGGATGCCCGAAGAAGGGGTAGGCTAGCAGGAAACCCAGAGATGGAACGATAGATACGAGATCTCAGGGAGAGACTCGAAGAGGTGGAGACCACCCAAAGGCGCGGATTTGGCGCTGGAGAGTTCAGTGATTCCGAGGTGGAAGAGGAAGCTGGAAACGATGCAGAAGAGGTCTCAGCAGAAGATGCCTCAACCGAACGGTTGATTAGAGCCATTGCCCGGATGAGCTCAAAGACCAAGATGGACATTCCCGTATATGAGGGGAATTTAGATGCATAAGAGTTGTTGGATTGGATCCGAGCACTCAACACCTACTTCGATTATGAGGATATCGAAGAGGACAAGAAGGTAAGGCATGCAGTTACAAAGTTGAAAGGACATGCAGCCTTATGGTGGGATGAGTTGCAGGCTGATAGGCGCTACAAAGGTAAACAGAAAATTAAAAGCTGGGATAGAATGATCACTAAGATGAAGGTGAAATTCATCCCGAGGGATTACCAGATCACTCTGTTCAAGCAAATGTAGAACCTGAGATAAAAGTTGATGACGGTTAAGGAATACACCGAGGAATTCTACAAGCTCAACATTCGAGCAGGTCATCAAGAGAGCAATGATGAGAAGGTGGCGAGATACCTGAATGGGTTGAGGTATGACATTCAGGATGAGTTAAGCATGGTTACCATCCGAATAGTTGAGGATGCATACCAGATGGCTCTAAAAGCCGAGGAAAAGCTGAGCCGCAAGCAAAGTCAGCGAGGGCGAGGCAGGAGTCAGCCCAGAGGAAAAGTAGTTGCCCAGGAAAGAACTCAGAATCCCAAGGAGGAATGGAAGAGACCTCAGGGAAAGGTTGAGAGAGTTGGAACCTCACAACAGAGGCAACAATGTACTGAGCCGAGGAGGCAGCATACAGAGCAGGGTGGCGGATATGCTGACGCCAACACTTTTCCTCGTACCAGAGGTAGGGGAAGAGGAAGAGGAGGAATCATCACATGTTTTACATGTGGTAAGGATGGGCATAAAGCTGTTGACTGTCCAAATAGGAAAATGGATAGAAGTGAAGCTCACATCACCGAAATGTAGAAGCGTGATGCTGAGACAGAAGATGCGGACAACAGAAGATCGCTTGGGATGCATAAAGTTCTCTTAGCACCTGAGAAAGAGGTGGAGAACGCAGCGCAAAGGAGCATACTGTTCAGAACGGCTTGCACAACCAAGGAGAGGAAATGCAAGGTCATTGTGGACAGCGGGAGCACTGATAATCTCGTTTCATCCGAGATGGTGGAAAAGTTGGAGCTGAAAACGACTAAGCACCTGAGTCCATATAAGGTCTCGTGGTTACAGAAAGGACACCGGGTAAGTGTCACTAGACAATTCTTAGTTAAATTCAAGATTGGGAATTACCATGATGAGATTCTATGTGATGTTATTCCCATGGATGTATGTCATATATTGCTGGGTAGACCATGGCAGTATGACCAAAATGTTGTTCATGATGGAAGGATGAACACATATACACTGGAGAAGGATGGGAGGTTACATAAACTGCTTCCGATAAAAGATAAAGAAGTGAAGCCGGAAGTAAGCAGTACCATACTTCTCATGAGTGGGAAGGAACTTCTCACAGAGATGGAGAAGAATGAAGATCCACAATTCTTTGTTGTCAGGAAGCCGAGAATTGTCCTGACAAGCACAAGAGTGGATGACCTGCCAGAGGAGATTCAGGAACTGCTGGGAGAGTTCGCCGACATCATCGTGGATGAACTACCTCGTTCATTACCATCGATGTGGAGTGTGAGTCATCACATCGATCTCATACCTGGAGCAAGTTTTCCGAATAAAGTAGCGTACAGGTTGACACCTCAGGAGAACGAGGAAGTCAAAAGGCAGGTACAGGACTTGTAGGATAAAGGACTGGTTAGGGAAAGTCTCAGTCCGTGAGTTGTTCCGACAGTATTAAGTCCGAAGAAGGATGGAGGCTGGAGGATGTGTACAGACTCCAGGGCGATAAACAAAATTACCATCAGGTACAGATTCCCACTGCCGAGAATGGATGATCTGATGGATTGCCTAAGTGGGGAAAATTACTTTTCGAAGATTGATTTGAAGAGCGGATATCATCAGATTCGCATGAGAGAAGGTGATGAATGGAGGATAACATTCAAGACAAATGAGGGTTTGTACGAATGGCTGTTCATGCTGTTTGGTTTGACAAACGCGCCAAGCACATTCATGAGGCTAATGAATGAAGTCCTGAGGGAATTCATTGGCAATTTTTTAGTCGTATATCTGGACGATATATTGATCTACAGTAAAATGAAGGCTGAACACTTGAAACATTTGGCTACAGTGATGAGAAGACTACAACTGGAAAAGTTGTTGGTCAACATGAAGAAGTGTTCCTTCATGAAGACAGAGCTCATTTATTTGGGTTTTGTTATATCAGCCAATGAGTTGAAGATGGATCCAGAGAAGGTGGAAGTAATCAGGAATTGGCCATCACCCAAGAATGTTTTTGAGGTGAGGAGTTTCCATGGATTGGCTAGTTTCTACAGAAAATTCATTCAAAATTTCAGTGGAATTAGCGCAGCAATGATGGACACCGTGAAAAAGTGACATAAAGTTTTTCATTGGACAGCAGAGGCTGAAAGGAGCTTCAATCTGTTGAAGTGGAAGATAATAGAGAAACCAATTCTGGTGTTGCCTGATTTTCAGAAAACATTTCAGGTGAAGTGTGATGCCAGTGGATATGCTATTGGAGGGGTCTTGAGTCAGGATCACAGGCCAGTGGCATATTTCAGTGAGAAGTTGGATGATGCAAAGCTGAAATAATCCACCTATGATAAATATTTTTACGCCATCATACAAGTGTTGAAGAAGTGGAGGCATTACTTGATACCCAAAGAGTTTGTATTGTACAGTGACAATCATGCATTGCAGTTTGTGAGTCAACAGGATAAGTTAAACCAGAAGCATGCAAAATGGGTAGAGTACATGCAAAATTTTACATTTGTCATCAAACACATTTCAGGAACTGCTAACAAAGTGGTTGATGCTTTGAGTAGGAAATGTTTGTTGTTGCAGGAGTTCAGAGTCAAAACTTTGGGCTTTGAAAATCTGAAGGATATGTATGCAGGATATGCAGATTTTGGAGAAGCATACGAGGCAGCTGAGAATCCAGTTCTCAGAGATCGGAGTCCTTGGATAGACTACCTGATCCAGGATGGATTGCTGTTTAGGGGCAATCAATTATGCATTCCAAATTTCTCCATGAGGGAGAATTTGGTGAAGGAGAAGCACAGCGGAGGCTTAGCAGGTCATTTTGGACATGATAAAACATTTGAAAAACTGAGCAAATCATATTATTGGCTGGGGATGTTCACCGAGGTCAAACGATTTGTTGACAGATGCAGGATATGTCAACATGCGAAGGACCGAAAGCAGAACATAGGATTCTATCAACCATTTCCCATACCCGAAAGGCCATGGGAAGCCATCAGTATGGATTTTGTTTTGGGATTGCCAAGGACACAAAGAGGAGTTGATTCCATATTTGTGGTGGTGGACAGGTTTTCGAAGATGGAACATTTCATTCCGTTTCATAAGACCAGCGATGCGACGCACATCGCAAACCTTTTTTTCAAAGAAATTGTCAGATTGCATGGATTGCCGAGAAGCATAGTCTCAGATCGGGATACAAAATTCATAGGTCATTTTTGGAGGACACTATGGAAGAATCTGGGAACTAATTTGGCATTTAGTTCGGCTTATCATCCGCAGACGAATGGCCAAACAGAGGTGGTGAATAGAAGTCTGGGGGATTTATTGAGAAGCTTGGTGACAGAGCACCACAGCAGTTGGGACCAGATATTACCACAGGCAGAATTTGCGTACAACGAATCTGTGAACAGGAGTACAGGAAAGAGCCCATTCCAAATTTTGTATGGAACACAGCCGAGGGGAGTTTCTAAGCTTAGGGAGTCAGAACAGGCTAGAACTAGTAGCGCAAGCGTAGAAGAGTTCGTTGAGGCGATGCAAGAACTTCACAGTCAAGTGAAGCAGCGACTGTAGAAGTCAAATCAGGAGTATAAGCGTAGAGATGATCAGCGGAAGAGGCAAATTCATTTTGAAGTTGGTGATATCGTTCTAGCACACCTAAGGAAAGAAAGGTTCCCAAGGGGAACATATAGCAAGCTCAAGATGAAGAAAATCGGGCCATGCAAAGTCCTGAAGAAATTCAGGGAGAATGCATATGAGCTTGAATTGCCGGATGGCATCAGGATATCTTCGATTTTTAATGTTTCATATTTATACCCATACAGGGCTGGCAAAGCAGTTGAAGAGCCAGTGATCCAGAGGTAGAAACAACTACCAGTAGCAGAAAATCCGCAGATGGAGTGCATACTGGACAAGCGATTGGGCAAGAAGACCAGGCGGAAGAAGTATTTTGAATACCTGGTGAAATGGAAGAATCACCCAGTGGAGGATGCCAGCTGGGAGACCGAAGTAAACATACAAAAGCATGGACACACAGTGCAGGAGCTCAGGGACAGGATCCCATGAAATATTTCGAGCCGAGGAGTATGATGCAGGAGCATCGCTCACTCATCAAGCGAGCCAGCGCGTGGAGCAGGAAAAGATAGCTGGACAAGCCAACAAACTTCTTTTTGAATTTTACCTTGATATTTGTTGCGCCAAGCATTAATGAGTTAATGTAATGAAGCGCACTTGTATTGTATTGTAGATAGGAAGGCATTTATTAGATTTAATGCTATGAGATAGGAATTAATTGTAGATTTGATAGTTTCATATTTCGAGAGGGAAAACGGAATATAGGCACCCTCCTTTGTACATTGTATTATTATTCTGGATCATCAAGCATTCAGAAGAGAAGAGCATAGTAGAGAACCTGTGGAGAACACCCATGTACAGATTGAATTAATAGAAGGGAGTCTTTGATTCAAGTTCATGGTTTGTGTTGTTTCTCTATGTTAATATTATGCTCATGAATGTTTGTTTTATGTCATGTGTTTGCCTTGATATGCTGCGTATGTGATTTCGTAATTGAATTTGAAACCTGTGAGAAAGAGGAGAATGAGTTTCAATTGTTTCTCTGTCTGAGCCGAAAGATTCCTGCATAGTGTGCAGTGGAATTCATCCGCATAGAGTGTGTTGATGAGGCTAGACAGTTGAACTCTTGTTCTCATATTCCCAAGAGTTGAGTCGGATTATCAGAGCCATGCAGGGGAAGTATAGGCTAAGGCTGGAGTCTCAATAGTTAGTCTGAGAAGAGGAAGGTAGGGATACCTGTGGCTGTGAGTGCGCAGGACCTGAAAGAATTCAACACTTAGAGAACTGTTGAAGGTCGAGTACTGGAAGTGTGCGTAAAAGTCTCTGAAGGAGCCAGAGGAACCAAGCTAAGGAGGGATAATTCCTTCGTGAACACGGTGAGAACAGACCCAGGCGGGGTTTGAACCGGGAGAAGCTTGGAAGCAGAAGAAATCTCCAAGGGAGAGAATCAATGGACATGATTCGTAGAGGAGAATCGCGAGATCCCGCTGACCGTCCGATCTTAGTTAAGTTGTGAGGGGTTTAACCCTTTGATAAAGGGAGGAGAACCAAAGGCCATCGGGGTTCGGCCTTCGGCATTTGATGAGGTGAGAGTGCATACTCGTCGAAATCGCGAGTAGCGATTTCCCAAATTGACTGGAGCCGTCGATCACTATAGGGGCAGGTGGCATGAGATCCCAAGAGGTCAGGATTCGTCATCTGGAAATTCTCGTTGCAAAGGAATTGTGATTGGTGACATCGCGATCTTGCGATTCCCAATATAGAGGAGAGAGAAGGTGACGTGGTAGGGAGGCAGTGCACATGCCATCGGGATTCAGGATTCAGGAATTCACCATGTATGTGAACCGTAGCATTGTAAGTGTCGATTTCTCGATAGGGAAATTCCCGATGGAAGCGGAAACGTTGATCGTTGACCATCGGAGCTCGGGGTTCGGGGTTTTGAGTTGCAAAGATTGTGTGACAAGTTTCACGATATCACGAAACCCAATTTCTTGACAAGCAAAGGGAGGTCGTGGCAGTGGTTACTGTGGGTAGAGAGAACTCTCGAGAGGAGTTGGAAGAGTTCTTTAACTCTTCGGGCCTATGTGAAAGAAGGTCCTGGTGATTGTGACCATTCTTCGAGGAGCAAGAGAGGTTGTGTCAGTCACACATTTGACTCACACTTAAAAGATTATGTTTCATATCTTCTACTAGTAGAACATTTTCTGCCTTTTCATTCTTATTCCCAATTCGGACTGTGCCTTTTCCAATTATTTTGGATGAATCATCATTTCCAAAGGATACTGATCCATCTCTTTCCTTTCATAATGTAAGAAACATGTCTCTATCACCTGTCATGTGTTTTGAACATCCACTGTCAACATACCAACCACGTTTCTTTTGTTTAGCTTGTAGAGTGACTGTGCATTCTTCATTGCTATATTGATCTTGGTTTCTTATCCATGTCATTTTTTGAGGTTCTTGTTTGTGACTCTATTGAGGTTCTTTAGGAGGGACTGTCATTCTGCAATTTTTGGCCATGTGTCCAAAATTGTTACACTTGTAACATTCCACTTCAGTGCTCAAAGATTCAAACATGTTGTAACTTCTTCTCTGTGATTCACTAGGTCTTCTTGAATAACCCCTTTGTGTATGGCTCTCAAAGTAGTTATTGTTCCTGTTGTTAGCTCTGCAATATACAACTTTATGTCCAAAATTATTACATGCATAACATAAACAAGAAAATATAGTTTGATACCTCGTAGTTGAAGATCTTATGAAAGGAGGTTCTCTTATGAATCCTTCTTCTTCTTGAGGCCTGTCTATCTATTGTTGATTCTGAAATCTAAATCTTCTCTGTGGAGGAGTGTCCCTGTAATCTTCCTTGTATATCATTTTATCCCCTTTGATTGTTTCTGCATAACTTTTTGGATTTGTTTCTTGCTTTATTGTTTTGGATCTTGATCCCTTTTTTTTCTGATTGTATCCAAGTCTAGACTTGTCAAGATAATATTTTTGACTGCTGATAATGTCATCCAGAACTTTTGAGCTATTCTGCATATTTTTCTTTTGAATATCCTTTCTTAGTGTGACACTATCCTTTCTTTTGACTGGCATTTATTTCGCATTTCGACATTTTGGAATTTCGACATTCTTGTGGTGAAGAGTCTCGATTCTCCATGTCCCAAAATCTGAAATGGAGCTTGTCTCTTCAATCTCTTATCTACAACTCTTCGACAATGTAACCTCCAATGGTGACCAAGGCTTACAACAAAAAGATGTTTTCACATTTCACATTTCGGCATTTCACATTTTGGAATTTCAGGACTGCTTTGATGAAGAGTCTCAATCTTGACTCTTACAAATCCCAGTATCTGAACCTCCAAAATGGAGTCGGATCAATGTTCCACACTCTTAATGATTCAACGGTCCAGATCTCTTTGTGATTTTGTATACCGCAATTTCGACATTCTTGATGTGAGGGTTCTTGACAACTCCAAGTCCCGGTATCCGAAACTCTGAAATGGATTCGGACCAATGGCATTTTAGCGTTTCACATTTCTCCATTTCGGGACTCTTGTGGTGAAGAGTCTCGACACTTAACTGCTCCAACTCCCGGTATCTGAAGTTCCAAAATGGAGTCAGATCAAAGATACGATATTTGGTTGTTTCGCATTTCGACAATTCATCATTTCAACACTCCTGTGGTGAAGTGTTTCGACACTTCAACTCCTAGTATCTGGGACTTCAAAATGGAGTTATTTCCCTGTCTGTGAAGATTTTTGTTGGTGTGACTATTTTGGGATTTCAGTGTTTCACATTTCAACGATTTGCCATTTCGAAACTCCTGTGATGAAGTGTTTCTACACTTCAACTCTCAGTATCTGGGACTCTAAAATGGAGTTATTTCCCAGCCTGCGAAATTCTTTGTTGGTGTGCCTATTTCAGATTTTGGGTTTTCTCATTTTGCGATTTCGAGACTCCTGATTACAAAGATTCTTGACTCTTCCAACTCCCAGTATCCGAAATTGTCCTCCTACCTTCGGGATTTCGTAACCCCACTTCACCTTTCTCTTTAAAAAACGTCCAGGTTCTCCTGGATCCAACGTTGGTCGGACCTCAGGCTCAAATATGATGTTCATCGAGAATTCTCAATGGGATCCAAAGATCATTGTTTCTTCTCCTCCCGGGCTTTCGTTGTCCCTATTTTTCCATCATTCCATACTCTAATCTTGCCATCAATGAAAATCACACCTTCCATCAATGATAATCACAACAATCTCCCCCTTTGGCATTGATGGAAACCCTGAATGACTTCACTAATCTATTTGGAACTCCAACTATAGCATCTGGTCTGGACCACTCCTTTTCTCCCCCTGAGTTGTTGCAGTATTTTAAGGAGGTATCAAATATTCAATCAATACAAAACTCCCCCTAACAAGATGGACTCTCTTAGGTGTGAGACGGGATGACACCCAGATTCTGTTGGAGGCATTCAAATGGTGTCTTGGCTAGGGGTTTAGTAAATATGTCTGCAATTTGTTCTGTGGTTGGAATGTAATGGACCTGAACAATCTGATTGGTGACATGCTCTCTCAGAAAATGGTATTTTATGGGAATATGCTTGGTATTGGAGTGGAATGCAGGATTCTTGGACACACTGATGGAATTAGTGTTATCACAATGAATTGGGATCGATGAAACATATTTTACCTCTAAGTCTGCAAGTGTCTGAATCATCCATAATACTTGAGTGCAACAGGTAGTAGCAGCAATGTACTTCACCTATGTAGTTGATAAAGAAATGGAACTTTTCTTTTTACTAAGACATTCTACTAATGAGTCACCCAGGAAGAATTCTGCTCCACTGGTGCTTTTTCTCTCATCAACACAGTTTTCGCAATCTGCATCTGAATAAGAAGTTAACTGAAAATTCTGATTTCTGGGATACCACAAACCATAAGTCATTGTTTCTTTCAAATACCTGAATATCCTTTTAACAGCTAGCAAATGGCTTTGTTTAGGTGCAAACTGATATCTTCATACCATTCCAATAGCATGCATTATGTCTGGGCGAGATGTTGTGATGTACAACAGGTTGCCTATCATTGACCTATATGAACTTTGATCAACATCATGTGAGTCATCATCCTGGATTAATTTGCATCCAGTAACCATAAGTGTGCCCACATGTTTAGAATCTTCCATTTGAAACCTTTTCAACATTTCTCTTAGATATTTTTCTTGAGAAATGAACATCCATTCAGACCTCTGAGTAATTTGCAAACCAAGAAAAAATGGCAGTTCACCTATCATAGACATTTCAAACTCAAACTCCATGGCAGAAGAAAACCATTTTACCAATGAATCCTTATTACATCCGAAGATGATGTCATCTACATAGACCAACACAATGAAAAAATCATTACCCTCTATTTTGATATATAGATTGTTGTCAATTGTTCCTCTCTTGAACCCTTTGTCTTTGAGATACGTATCTAGTCTATGATACGAGGCACGAGGGGCTTATTTTAAGGCATATAAAGATTTCTTAAGATTGCATACTAAGTCAGGGTTATCAGACAGTTCGAAACCCTCTGGTTGTTCCATATAGACTTCTTCATTTAAATCTCCATTTAGAAAAGTTGACTTGACATCCATTTGATAGCCTTTAAACCTTTTATGACAAGCATAGGAAAGAAATATTCTGATAGCTTCTAACCTTGCTACGGGTGAAAATGTTTCATCAAAATCTAGTCCTTCTATTTGAGCATAGCCTTTACAGACCAATATTTCTTTGTTCCTGACAACTTGTCCCTGCTCATTCAACTTATTCTTAAAGATCCATTTGGAACCAATGATATTTTTACCTTCTGGTCTATGAACCATCTCCCACATATTGTTTTTCTCAATTTGATCAAGTTCATCTTTCATTGCTTTAACCCAATGGTCATCTTTGCTATCTTCATTAAATTTCTTGGGTTCTAGAATGGATATGAAAGCTATATGTGATTGCTCGATGTTTTTGATTATCTTTCTCCTGGTTTGTACACCTTTGTCTTTTTCACCAATTATCTGACTTGTAGGATGATTCTTTTGAGTGATTCTGGAGGAGGAACTTGAAGTTGCCTGTTGATTTGAGTCTGTCTGAGTATCTATGT
>ML790051.1:46023-62553 GCA_009831015.1 Picea engelmannii | reverse complement strand
GGGGGGGGGGTCTGAATCAGTTGTTACCATGCTTAAACAACTATGCTTATTTTAAATTCTTTACAAAGTTCTCAATGACAATAATGCAGGGAAGTAAGCAATAGAACATTCAGAATCATTCGTACATAAGGAATACACAGAGATAGATATTTCCTGAGGAAAACCATAAATGGTAAAAACCTCTTCTTCTTTGTATGATAAGTATTCTTTACATTCTGTACATTATCATACCTATGAGCACCAACTCATAATGAGGCTTCAACCTCTATTTTGCAAGCTGCAACTTGCTGAGAGCACCAACTCTCTATTTTCTCTAGCACCTACTAGAAGGAAGCACCAACTCCCTGATTTCTCTAGCACCCACTAGAAGGGAGAACCAACTCTCTAAGTGTTCCAGCACCAACTGTATGGAAGTACCAACTTCCATTCACACAGGAACCAACCTATATAACAGAGAACAACAGTTCTCCCTTGGACCTCCCTTCCAGCCTAACATATAAAGTTTGTTATATATAAATTTATCACAGTGATACAATATTTATCATTGGCTTACCAGGCTTATCACTATTCTATTATTTTTCTCTTCTCTCCTGCATTAGTGTTTCTCTGTCTGCATCTTCTTGCATTTTCTGATCTTTTGTTTTTCTCTACAAGAGCACCTCAGCCTTCCTTTACTGCCTCACTATCTTGCTACACACATACCCTGCACTTTCTGTGCCTCTGCCTTTTATGTTCTGTGTGCCATGTCCATTCAATGCACCATTTATCTTGTCCATGTTTCCACTACTGCATACTCCTCCTTCTACACTCCTTGATCACTCTGAACAACAACAACCCCCATCTCTTCTTTGTTCTGCATACTTATAGTCTTTGTGCACCTTGTGCATGCTATCCTGCTATGCTTCTACATGCTCTCTCCATGTCGAGTGCTCTGCCTGATCATCATCACAAATCTTCAACTTCTATGGTAGTTAAACCCATGTTTCCATCATCACTAGGTGTTATGTTGAGATTCCTTAGCTTGTATCATAGTTGAGACTCTTCTTCTTCTCTATCAAAATCGATATGATCCTCTCTATTGCAGTTACAGGCTTCAACACTCTTCCATCTATCAATCACCTCTAAGAATATTCTTCCTTCCACCGAAATATGCCTTGAGCCTCTTCATCTTCTCTAGAGATCACACTCAGGCCCGTTTCATTCCTCTGGTAGAAGCCATCAGTCGTTTCTAGTAGTTACACTCTGAAGTGCAACAATAGCCCTCCGATCATACTTAAATTCACCTACACTATTGGATTGGATCTATAGGATCTTGCGTTTATTTCGCATTTTGGCATTTCGGAATTTCAACATTCTTGTTGTTAAGAGTCTCAATTCTCCATTTCCCAAACTAAGAAATGGAGATTTTCTCTTTGAGCTCTTCTCTACATCTTTTTGATGATGTGACCTCCGCCAGTGACCAAGGCTTACACCAAAAAGGTGTTTCACATTTCTCATTTTGGCATTTCGCATTTCGTAATTTCAGAACTCCTTTAATGAAGAGTCTCAACTCTTGACTCTTCCAACTCCCGGTATTTGAACCTTTGAAATGGAGTCGGATCAATGGTCCACACTCTTGATCATTCGACGGTCTAGATCTCTTCGTGATTTCATATATCGTTATTTCAGCATTCTTGATGTGAGGGTTCTTGACAACTCCAAGTCACGGTATCTAAAACTCTAAAATGGAGTCAGATCAACGACATTTCACCATTTTGCATTTCGTCGTTTCATGACTCTTGTGGGGAAGAGTCTCAGCGCTTAACTCCTCCAACTCCCGGTATCCAAAGTTCCGAAATGGATTCAGATCAAAGATTCAGTATTTCGTTGTTTTGCATTTTGACGATTTGACATTTCGGCACTCCTGTGGTGAAGTGTTTCGACACTTCAACTTCTGGTATCCAGGACTCCAAAATGGAGTTATTTCCCAGTCTGCAAAGCTCTTTGTTGGTGTGCCTATTTCAGGATTTCAACATTTCAAATTTCGGCGATTCGACATTTCAGCACTCTTGTGATGAAGCATTTCGACACTTCAAATCCTGGTATCTGGGAATCTGAAATGGAGTTATTTCCCGGTATACAAAATTCTTTGTTGGTGTGCCTATTTCGTGTTTTGGGTTTTCAGGGTTTCACATTTCACGATTTTGGGACTCCTAATGATGAAGAGTCTTGACTCTTCTTACTCCCGGTATCCGAAATTGTCCTCCTACCTTTGGGATTTCATAACCTGGCTTCACCTTGCTCTTTAAAAACATGCAGGTTCTCTTGGATCCAACGTCGATCGGACCTTGGGCTCAAATCTGACGTTCATTGGGAATTCTCAATGGGATCCAAAGATCACTATCGCTTCTCCTCCTGAGATTTCGGTGTCCCTATTTTTCCATCGTTGCATACTCTGATCTTGCCATCAATGACAATCACACCTACAATCAATGATAATCACAACTGTTATTATTATCTATTTCTCACACAAAAGTTTCTCTATTTCTTGACATATTTTCTTCTACAGTTAATAGAAGTTGGCATTTCAATAAAATTGCACCAGTAGAGAAAATGCAAAGAAAGGGGTGAAAATGGCTTTTTCAAGAAGCCATAACTTCTAGATTAGATATCGGATTAGGGAATGAGTGTATCCATTTGAAATATATTTCATAGAGGAATGCATCTAGGGAAACATTTTGTGGATTGATGCAACATGTCCTTCTTAAATCGACAAGGAAATAAAATGTATTCTAATTAATGAAAAGTTTTACAATACGCTAACAATAATCATTACATGCACATTTCTTGCAGAATTAGAGGTATAGAAAAAACTTTAGTTCTTATATAAGGAATGGAGTTATGGAAAATTCTTAGGGATATTACATCCATGAAGAAGAGATCATAGGTCATCATGTCAGCATGGGGAATGTCGATATAGAGTCAAATGGAAGAAGATACAGGCAAGAGCTTGTCACTATGAGAATATTTGATAGGGAAGTGAAGAGCTACAAAGATGATAATGAAAAGTTTATGAAGGCTCAGGAAGAGATACTTCAGATCTTAAACATGTTTCATAAGAAAGTTAACAAATAGTTGGAACCAAGAAAGCATCTAGTGATAGACAAGTATCAACATCTAGATCCCATAGAAAAATGGATGATCATAAAAATGATAGGAAGTCAAGAAGAATGAGAAGGTGATATCATTCTCCAAGATATTCCACTAGAGGAAATCATACAAGTTCAGGGCCAAGGAGCAGCCCAAGTGTGTCTCATGTTGAGAGGAAAAGAAAAAGGCCTGAGGAAGACATATTGAAAGGTGAACTTAGGAATATCAAGCCACCTAATTTCAATGATGAACACGGGAAAGGGGAAGAGGATGAGGCTTGGCTGGTGGAAATGAATAAATATTTCAAGATGCATGATTACCCCTCTGATCCAGATTTTATGAGATGAATGAAATGACTATAGATTATTAATAGATGCTTTACACAGAATAGCAGAGATACAATAAAACTGGTTTTTCTATTCAACAAGGAAATAAGCTGAAACTATAAAATGCAGTGGAAAACAAGCTTGTTGGAATGGTGGCATCTTATCTCTGAGAAGAGATGGGACGACTATGCTCATTCACAAGAAGATGATTTCAATGAGGCTCATAAGGAATTTTTACAGTAAACAGGAGTGTCAAAAACCCTATACATCGAAAAAACTAGCACTAAGAGATGAAGTGCCAAAATTCATGTGGGCCCCATTTGGGTAAGTCAGTACATCAACTTCCTGAGGTTGTGACGTTTGCATACGATCTTTGTTTTAGGTGTACGATAGCTCATTAGAAATATCTATCCGAGGAATACAATTGTTGATGAAAATTTCATGATGAAATTTTTCGATTGGTACATACCCAAAAAACGTTGTTTAGGGCCTCAAAACGGCTCCGGAAGTTCAAGACCTGAAAAACTGCTAAAAATAGTAAATTACCAAAATTGCTAGAAAGTTGTTTTGAGCCAGCTGGAAAAGGTCGGTGGCCACCAATATCCACCTGGATCAATCCTCCCTCCTTAGAAAGCAATGGTCTAAATTGCATTGAGTTCCCCCATCAGATGAGGAAATTTCTATTGAATTTGGCCCCGGGTGATCCACTTGCCTTGGTGCGGGAGTTGCCCTACTTTGACGACTCAATAAAGTTGGATCCTTTGTTATCAAGTGCCTTTGATCTATGTGTCTACAATATTATCACTGAATGATTGTTTTATGAAATCTAGGTTGAGATTTGTTGTTGTCAGTTGTTCTGCTATGTCTGAGGTGTCAAATAATGGTGGGAAATAAGGCTAAAGGAGGTACATCTTGAACACTCGGTGTAGGCCAAGGAAAGGAGGAATGTTGAGACCAAAAGAATTATCTTCCACAACCTTGGTGACATTGTATGGCCCATAACAGAGTGGGAAAAGCTTCTAATGTGGTCTTGTAAGGCGTTATTTTTGCAAGTGCAATCAAACTTTGTTTCCCACCTAGAACTTATGTGGCACCCAATGTTGATTATGGCACTCCTTGTACTTGTCATTGGACTTTTGTAGGATCTCCTAAACCTTTTGAAGGATGTGATGGATACAATCAATGAACTGGGTGGCTTTGTCAGCTTCAGTTGGAGCAGGAGATGAGTCAACCGAGGTCACTGCAAGGGGAAGTGCAACATCTATGGGACCCAATGGTTGGAATCCCAACCCCACCTAAAAGGGGTTGTGGTCAGTTGAGCTATGCAGGTATTAGTTGTAGCTATGATGGAAATAGGGAAGACTCTCATCCCATGTGCGAGGGTGCTTGGAATTATACATGTGTAGGATATGCATGATCATTCGATTTACGGCCTTGGTTTGGCCATCTGTCTGGGGGTGGAAGGCCATGGATTTGGTGAGCTTGGAGTCCAGCAGTGATAAGAGGTTGGACCAGAATTTGCTAAGAAATAGACCATCCTGATTTGAGACAATGGTTTGTGGTATTCCAAAATGTACCCAGGCTCGCTCAAAGAAGATCTTGGCAATGGCTTATGTTGTGATTCCCTTCTTGCAAGCAACCAAAATCGCCATCTTAGAAAAGTGATCAACAACCACAAAAAAATAGTCATTTCCCTGCTTGGTGGACAGGAGGCCTGACATGTAGTCCATTTATATGGATTTCCATGGCCTACCAGGAGTAGGAAGAGGGGTGTTGTTATAACCCTAATTTGCACCATACATTCTTACCTGGCATCAAGCCATCTCATATTCCTTCTTTTCCAAGCTAGTAGTGAACAACTCTTCTTAAAAACACCCTTTTTAAAGGTACACACACCCTGCTCCACTACATCCCACGTGTAAACTCTTGCTGACCCACTACAGCCCACATGTACACTCTAGTTGGCCGACTATAGCCCGCCTGTACCTACAAAAGAACAAAAAATCGAAAGTTGTCGACAAAACACGCAGTTTTGGGTAAGTTAACTAAACCTTTCGAACATGCATGGCTAGTCACTCGACCAAATATCTAGCTCCTTCTAGCCTATAAAAGAAGGGGTAGGGGTCCCATTTGAAAAGAAAAAAAAGAGTATAGAAACTCTGCCCAAATTTATCCCTCCTTTTCTCCACTTTCCTACAATTGCATTGTGAGGTTGAGTAGTTGGTGCATTGTGAGGAGGAGCCTAGGATCAAGTTTGAGGAGTAGTGCCAGCCACATATTTTAAAGTTTACTCTTGTGAATATTAATACAAAAAGGAATTCTTTTCCCATCCTGCCATATCATGTGTTCAAGTTGAATATTTATTTAATGATATTGTCACAACTAACCCAACAATTAGTATATGAAATGCATGCTCGTAGCCTTTTGTTTGCTCATGTGTGAATGCAGGTCATATTTGGGAGGAGGCTTGCAATAAAAGAGAGAGTGAAAGAAAAGGGATCAACATCAAACGAAGCACTTAAGGTAGAGTTATCGAATCTCATTTACACCTTTTTATTGCATGAATGTGGGGTTTTGTGTTAGGAGAATAAGAAATATTTGAGGCCTTTGAAATTCTCATTTCTTCATGCATGATTAGAGCCCTTAAATGCTAATTCTGTAGGAGGGATTCCCACCCACAACAGGTGTATAGACCCTGTTTCTTAGTTATTGGTTTGGCAGTAGTGCAGGCAGTGCAGGACCTGATATAATTGTTGACCTCCTATCAAAGTTTCAACCAGTAGAAATGTTTCTGTAGCATCACCACTGTCTTTTCGACTTCAAAGTGTCCTACCACCCAACTGTAGTGGGATTCCTATATCATTTTCACTCACTTTCTTGATGGAATGTAGATATGTCCTAGATGACACAACAACCCATCCTGAAGATGGAAATTATCGACAATTGTGTTTGCATCCAACATTTGGTAGATGGTGGCGAAGTTTGGGTCTGTCTCATAGAGTTGGGGCCATCCATAGGTGTCATGGCTGCAGGAGTCTAGCATCTTGGTGAGTGTCACGAATGGTGGTCTACTAAGGAAATCAACAACATCGTTGGTGCTTCTTGTTTTATACTTGATGTTGAGGTAGAATTATTGTAAGTATGTGGATCACTTTTGATGGTGGTCATTCTATAATTTTCCATGTGTTTGCATGAACTACAGTGGCTTATAATTTGTGTGGATGACTATCTCCTTCCCAATAATGTAATGTCTTTACTAGCGGTAGGATTGCACAATGGAGTACATTTATTTGTCGTAAGTAGGGTACTTATGAACATCATCTAATAGTGTATCACTATGATAGGCCATGGGGTGGCCATGTTGAGTGAGAATGATGCCCACAACATAGTCTGAAGCATATGTCTTGATCTCAATTGGCTACTGTATGTATGGTAGTGACAGTATTGGGGATGATCGCAAGCATTGCTTCAAATCATATAACACTTGTTGTTGGGACTGGACCACACAAATTTTTCCTCACCACCACCCCTAGTTATTTGGCTGAGGGCCCATGAAATATGGAAGAATCCCAATAGGAACCTATGGTAAAAATTGGCAAGGCCCAAAAAGATCTAAAGCTCGGTGAGTGTGGTTGAGGATGGCCTGTCACATATGACTTGGATCTTGGTTGGATCCATATGTACTCCATGTTGATCAACAATGTAGCCTATTTAATGGGCCCTGTCCATGTTGAAGGAGCATTTTTCCAAGTTGGCATATAGCTTATGCTGCCCAAGACTTGTTGTAAATGAGAATGTCGTCCAGATACACCACTACAAAATTATTGGTGAATTGTCATAGGATATCATCCATCATCCTCATGAAAGTGGCTGGATCATTTGTCAAACTAAAGGGCATGACTAGCCATTCAAAAAGGCCTTCCTTTAAATTGAAGGCGATATTTCATACATATGCCTGTTCTATCAGGACCTGGTGGTAGCTAGACTTCAGATCAATCTTACTGAAGTATTTGGCCCCCATGAGTTGATCAAGGAGGTCATAGATTTGAGGAATTGGGTACTGTTTTCTGACTGTGATTTTATTCAAGGCCTAATAACCAATGATGAGTCATCAGGTTCCATATTTCTTTTCTACTAGCATGATTGGGCTCCCGCAAGGTGATGAGATGGGACATATGTTCCCCTTGTGGAGCAGTTCTTAGATCTGTCACTTGATATCCTCATTCTCTAACATAGAGAAACGATAGACTATCCCATTGGGAAGTGATGCATCGGGGGTCAGATAGATGGCAGGCTTGACCTAATAGTGCATAGGTACCTTAGTAGGTGAGTAGTATATATCCGAGTATTCTTTGACGACCTTATCTACTTGCTTCTACTGTGTGGAGAGGTCATCTGTAGAGACCCTAGATGTGGTTTTGATATTTCACTCATTCTGAGATTGAGTCACGAAGAAGACAAACTTCCCCTTATGAGAGATGAACTTCCTGCATTGCTTGGCAGAGATCAAGAAAATAGCACTAGGTGGGACTACCTCAGGTATCCTGTACATTTTCCTGTTCAAAGTAATAATAACACTATGAGGCCTAGACTCATATATAACATAATGTTTCCATAAATAAGGGTGGCCCAAAATAACATCACAAACTTCGAGAGGAGAAATATCACACAATACCTCATCTTTTAAGGGGTTGATGTCATATGACATTCGACATTATTGGGTGAAATGGAGATCGATTCCTTGTTGGAGCCATCCAATGGTGTAGGGTTGTGGGTGCAGCGTTTTTGGTAGGGCCAACCACTTGAGAACCTATGTTGAGATGAGGTTCTTCTTTCTACCACTATAAACGATGAAGTGTAGTGGGGTGCCTTTTACCCACATATGTGAATGGAAAAGGTGCTCTCTTTCTTTTGGCTCATCTGGTTCATTAGGCTGGAGATTGGTGGTAGCAGAAGTCACACTAGGTTCCATGTCAATGATCCATCTTCCCCTTTCTGGTTCTGATTCAGAGTCATAACCCACATCTGATTCAGAGGCTTTCACTCCATCCACTAGTGACTACTTTGAGCGGAATTCAGCAGTGTTATACAAAGGGCTCTTATGGAAGTTGCACCACTTCCCAGTATCTTTCTTTTTCTTTCCAGTGTCCTTCTTTGCTTACGTCTTGGAATGGTTGTCCTGATACTGTCCATCTTTTCTTTGTCCTTTTCTCTGTGGGTTGGGGTGGCCCTTCCTTGGATTTTGTTGTGAGGGGTTCATGGGTACCAAATTGTCATGTCTTTTGTTTGAGCTTCTACTCGATTTTGACGACATATTGGTAGGTCGTGCCCAAGGAAGAGATGTCTAGAAATTCCATTTCAACCTGGATGTATATATGCATAGCTCCACGATACTTGAGCACCATATGTCGCTTTGAATATTTGATACCCAACTTGGTACGCAAGGTATGGAAGATATTTGTGAACTCTAGCACTACTTCATCTCTTTCTTGCCACAGTGTGGTCCATTTGGTATACAAGTCATCATAACTTCCAATAGGTTATTATTGTTCCTTAATAGCATCCCTAAAGGATTCGTAGGTGGTCGTGACTATAATTAACGAGGGTTCCTATGTTTCCTTTGTTGAATTGGGGTTCATCACCTCCTTGGGACTCGTAACATGGTCTAACAGCCTCCTGTGGATCCATTAACTCTAGCGGTGATGAGTTTACCAATCACCCACGGGTTTTGGTCCAATGGCAGCCGTACTTCCACTAAATTGGTATTAGAGCGAAAGGTTACGGGTTCGAGTCCACTCAAATGGTGTCAAGTATCTTAGTTGGTGCTGAGAGCCCTCAGTTGCTATTGAGGGGGAGATTATTGAATTGGTATTCATCACCTCCTTCGGGACTCGTGACATGGTCTAACAACCTCCCGTAGATCCATTAACTCTGGCAGTGATGATTTTACCAATCACCCATGGGTTTTGGTATAACGATAGTTGTACTACCACTAAATTGGTTCATGTTAGGTTCACCATGTGTTGTACAACTGAGAGGGGGGGTGATTCAGTTGTTACCGTGCTTAAACAATTATGCTTATTTTAAACTCTTTACAAAGCACTTAATGACAATCACATTAAAGCAGGGAAATAAGCTATAACACATTCAACATTAGTCACACATATGAGATACACAAGGACATATATTTCTAGAGGAAACCCATAAAGGGTAAAAACCTCTTCTTCTTTATATGATAAGTAATCTTTACATTCTTTACATTATCATACATATGAGTACCAACTCATAATGAGGCTGCAACCTCTATTTTGCAAGCTGCTACATGTTGAGAGTGCGATCTCTCTGGTTTCTCTAGCATGAACTAGAATGAAGCACCAACTCCCCAAGTGTTCCAACACCAACTGGATGGAAGCACCAACTTCCAATCATACGAGAACCAACCTGTAAAATAGAGAACAATAGTTCTCCCTTGCACCACCCTGCCACCCTAATTTTTCTAGCTGCAACTAGATGGAAAATACAACTCCTTGTGTTCAAGCACCCACTTGAACCTCTAAGGACAACAATCCTCCCTAGCACCTCCCTTCCTCCCTAATTTCTTTGGATGCAACCGGATGGAAACTATAGCTCCCTATGTTCAAGAACCCACTTGAACCTATGAGGACAATAGTCCTCCCTAGCACCTCCCTTCCTCCCTAACAAATAAATTTTGTTAATGAACTTATCACAGTGATGCAATTTTTATCATTGGCTTACGTGACTTATCACTGTTCTTCTACACTGAGCTGCTCTATCTGCATCATTATCTTCTGCACACTCCTCTATGATTTATGTTCTTCTTCTTTTATGCATTGTGTGTCATCTTAGCTTGATCCACCATTCCTCTGCTCTCTATTTCAACTGTTGCATGCTCCTCCTTCTACACTCCTCAATCCCTCACCACAATAGAAACCCATCTTTTCTTTGTTATGCATACTTATAGTCTCTGTGCACCTTCTACATGTTCTCTCACGATGCTTCTGCATGCTCTCTCCATGTCAAGTGCTCTTCCTGATCATCATCACAACTCTTCAGTTTCTATGGCAGTTAGATCCATCTGTCAATTGCCTCTTCGAACATTCTTCATTCCACTCGCAGATTCCTTGAGACACTTCAACTTCTCTGGCAATCATTCAGAAGTCTCTTCGAGTCCTCTAGAAGAAACTATCAGTCATTTCTAGTAGTTACACTCTGAAGTGAAAAAGTAGCCCTCTGATCTTATTTAAATTCATTTGCAGCATTGAATTGACTTCATTGAATCTTACGTTCATTTCATCGTTTCGGCATTTCGACATTCGATAATTTGGCATTAGTGTGATCAAGTGTCTCGACACTCTAGGTCATGAACCCCGAAATGGATCTTGGTTACACTAGCTCCTTCCTCCATATTTCATCGATGTGACCAATGGTTGTGACCACAGCCTACACCAAAAAGGTGTTTTTGCATTTCAGCGATTCTTGTTGCGAGGCATCTCGACTCTGCAAGTCGCAGTCCTGAAAACTATGAAATGGAGCTTGTCGCTTCAAGATTTTTCCCTACAGCTCTTCGACGGTGTGACCACCATCAGTGACCGAGTGCTTATCCTGAAAGTGATTTCATGATTTTTCTTTTCGACACTTTGACGTTCCTATGGTGATCTATTCTTGATGATCCATGTCCCAGTATCCAAATCTCTGAAATGGAGCTTGGTTGCACTAGCTCCGATCATTTCAGCAATTCACATTTCATCCTTTCACGATTCTTGTGATGAAGAGTCTCGTCACTTGACTCTTCCAACTCCTGGTATCTGAAGATTTGAAATGGAGTCGGATCAACTGTCCACACCCTCGATGATTCGACGGTTATTCTCTACCCTGGGACTTCATCCTTCGGGACTTTGGGGGAGTGATAGTGATAAAATTCCTGAAGAAAAAACTACCGGAGTGAGGTCAGTTTTGTGTCACTCGATGACATGTCATGACTCGAGTGTTTGCCACGTGTCACTCAAAATTTTGAATTCCAGTGGCCTGAAATGCCAAAACAACTTGACACTTGTTGTTTTCTGATTGTTCCATGTGTCATGATCTTCCACCTGTCCTTTTTGACATGGTCTGGCACATTCACCTTCTGTATCTGTTGGTCCAAATTACTTTGTGATCTCTCATATCATGATTTCGTCATTCTTGAAGTGAAATTTCTTGACACCTTAAAATCTCAATCTGTGAAACTCCAAAATAGAGTCAGGTCAGATTTTCGACTTTTCGCTCTTTGCAACTTCAAGACTCCTATGAAAAGTCTCGACACTTGACTTCTCCATCTCCTGGTATCCAAAACTCCCTAATGAAGAAGGATCAGTAGTCCAGAACAAACCTCGATCTGACAGCTAAGGTTATTTTTCATTTTCGCATATCACACGTTCAGGACTCATGTTGTGAGGGTCCTTGACATTTCCATCTCTCGGTACCCGAAATCTCAGTATCTGATACTCCGAAATGGAGTCGGATGAACATCACATCGGCCTTTCACATTTAGCGATTTTGGGACTCCTGTAGTGAGAGTCCTTGACATCTCCATCTCCCGGTATCCGAAATCCTGGTAGCGGAGACTCCAAAATGGAGTTTGACCAACACTTTGATCTTTCCATTCGATCACCGTTGTGTTGTTGGTCTTCCTTGCCTGCTTTTTTCCATCAAATGAAAAATCACACCTTTGCACTGTGTTCAACTCTGCATTAATTCCTCCTGAGCTTACTTTGTTCGTGTTTTTCCATTGATGCATACTTTGATCTTTCCATCAATGAAAAGCATACCTACATATAAACATGCCAACAATCTCCCCCTTTTCCATTGATGGCAACCCTGAATGACTACACTAATCTTTTTGGACCTCCAACAGTAGCATCTAGTCTGGACCACTTCTTTTCTCCACCTTTGACATTAATGTCAAAGAAAACATGCTCCCCTTGAGCTATTGCAGTATTTTTAGGAGGTATTATATATTCAATCAATACAAAAATCCCCCTAACAGGATGGACTCTCTTAGGTTTGAGATAGGATGACACCCAACTTATGTCGAAGATATTCAAATGGTGTATTGGCTAGGGTTTAGTAAATATGTCTGCAATTTGTTCTATGGTTGGAATGTAATGGACCTGAACAACCTGATTGGTGACCTACTCTCTCAGAAAATGGTATTTTATGGGAATATTCTTGGTCTTGGAGTGGAATAAAGGATTCTTAGACACACTGATGGAACTAGTGTTATCACAATGAATTGGGATCAGTGCAGTGTATTTTACCTCCAAGTCTGCAAGTGTCTGAATCATCCATAATACCTGAGTGAAAAAAGTAGCAGCAGGAACATATTCTTCCTCTGTAGTCAATAAAGAAATGAAACTTTTCTTTTTACTAAGCCATGATACTAATGAGTCACCCAGGAAGAATGCTCCTCCACTGGTGCTTTTTCTCTCATCAACACAGTTTGCCCAATCTGAATCTGAATAATCAGTTAACTGAAAATTCTGATTTTTGGGATACCACAGACCATAAGTAAATGTTTCTTTCAAATACATGAATATCCTTTTGACAACTAGTAAATGACTCTATTTAGGTGCAGACTGATATCTTCCTACCATTCCTACAACATGCATTATGTCTGGGCGAGATGTTGTGATGTACAACAGACTGCCTATCATTGAACTATATGAACTCTGATCAACATCAGGTGAGTCATCATCCTTTCTTAATTTGCAGCCAGTAACCATAGGTGTTCCCATAGGTTTAGAATCTTCCATTTGAAACCTTTTCAACATTTCTCTTAGATATTTTTCTTGAGAAATGAACATCCCTTTAGACCTCTGAGTAATTTTCAGACCAAGAAAAAATGACAATTCACCTATCATAGATATTTCAAAGTCAGATTCCATGGTAGAAGAAAACCATTTTACCAATGAATCCGTATTACATCTGAAGATGATGTCATCTACATAGACCAACACAATGAGAAAATCATCACCCTCTGTTTTGATATATAGGTTGTTGTCAACTGTTCCTCTCTTGAACCCTTTTTATTTGAGATACGTATCTAGTCTGTGATATCAGGCACGAGGAGCTTGTTTTAATCCATATAAATCTTTCTTCAACTTCCATACTAAGTCAGGGTTATCAGACAGTTTGAAACCCTCTAGTTGTTCCATATAGACTTCTTCATTTAAATCTCCATTTAGAAAAGATGACTTGACATCCATTTGATAGAATTTAAACCTTTTATGAAAAGCACAGGCAAGAAATATTATGATAGCTTCCAACCTTGCTATAGGCGCAAATGTTTCATCAAAATCTAGTACTTCTATTTGAGCATAGCCTTTATAGACCAATATTGCTTTGTTCCTGACAAATTGTCCTTGCTCATTCAACTTATTCTTAAAGATCCATTTGGAACCAATGATATTTTTACCTTCTGGTCTCTGAACCATCTCCCACATATTTTTTTTCTCAATTTGATCAAGTTCGTCATTCATTGCTTTAGCCCAATTTTCATCTTTGCTAGCTTCATTAAAATTCTTGGGTTCCAACATGGATATGAAAGCTATATGTGATTGTTCGATGTTTTTCATTAGTTTTCTCCTGGTTTGTACACCTTTTTTTTGAGTTTACAGACTTTATCTTGTAGTCCTTGGATGTGAACACCACTTCACATCCTCTGTCACACATTTGAATTATAATGAGAAGATTACGTTTCAACCCATATACAAGTAGAACATCTTGGGATTTTCTTTTTCCATTACTTAAACTCACCATCCTTTTACCCTTTATTTTACCTGGAGCATCATTTCCAAAGGTTATGTTTCCTGATTTTCTTTCACTTACTTATATAAACTTACATTTGTCTCCCGTCATATGTTTGGAGCATCCACTGTCTATATACCAAGGGTTCATTTTTCTTTGAGATGACAACACTCATCCAGACTTGTCACTTTCTTTCTTCTTCCAAAACTTGACATTTTCAGCAGGGGAATTCAAATCTGGTTCATAGTTCTTTAATCGACAGTCAATAGATTTATGTCCATAGTTATGATAGATGTAGCATTCAATCTCATTATTCAATAGGTCAAAATTATTGTTGCAGCATTGTCTACTCATTGACTATTGATTATTTCTTGACCTCCTTAGTTGCATGTCCCTAGACTTAATTTGGCAATTTGCAATCTATGAAGGTTTGTTATTTGGTTGCATCATTCTCTGTTCTAGCAAGTATTTATTCCTTTGAAATCTTAATTGCTCATGTCTAAGTCTTAAGGAACTATTTGCATCTTTGTGACCAAAGTTAGAACAATAGAAACACTAGCCATAGAAAAATTCTATGTACCTGGAAAATGGTTGTATTCTTTGAGAAAATCGATTTCTTCCATGATGATGATGTCTTTCAGTAGGGAGCGCACTATTTCTTTGTTCTACAGATTCAGTCCTGGCACCTTTTTCCTTACTTGTCCTGGGTGGTTGATTGTCTTCCTTTGTTTCTGCAGGTTTGTTGTTGTCATTGGTTGTACATTTGACAAACTTGATGGGTTCTTCATTTCTTGACTTGCCATTACTTGATCCCTCTTCATAACCCAAACCAGTTTTTAGCTTTGGATTCCTTTGTTGATTCACAATGGTGGCTAATCCTTCTGAGGCTTTGATACTTGACAGATTTTGATTATACAAGGCTTGAAAATTTTCCATCTCTTTCCTATATTTCACTACTTCTTGTTCTAATGCTTCACATTTTTCCTTCTTTTCTAATAACTATCGTTTCAGAATGTCTTCGATTTTCTTTGCCTCTTCTAATTCTATTTTTAGTAGGACAAGGTCTTCATCAAGTTCTTTATTGTCTTTCTCGAACTGTATCAGCAATTGTCTTTGCTTTCTTTTCTTGATTCTTAGTCTGTCAATCTCTTCTAGTCCACTGATCAGTTCTCCTTCCATGTCAACCACAACTTCTTCTTCATTAACATCACTCCCTATGATGTTATTATCATAATCCTCTTTGGCCATAAGTATGAAGTCATTTAGTTTCTCTTCAATAGATGAGTAATTGTCTTCATCATCTGAAGGATCATCATCATTGTTTACGCAAAGACTTTTCTTCTTAAGGTTATTCACTTTAAACAAATTTTTGTGTTTGTACTTCTCATCATCATCACATGTTTGATCCTTTCCTTTGTGGGGAGATTTATTTGCAAAATGACCTATCCTACCATAGTTGAAACATTTGAAAGGCAGTTTACCTTTGTATTTTCCCGATCCCTTCTTTAGTCTATTCACAAATTTTTCTTCAATTTCATCGGGCTCAGAATCCTCATTCTTGTCTGCCTTAAATCATGTTTCTCTAGAAGTGGGTTTATCTTTAACTATTCTCATTTCATATGCAGTCAATGTTCTTAGAAGTTGATCAAACTCCAAGGTTTTTAGATCATTTAGTTATTCTATAGCAGAGACCTTCAGATTGAACATATCTAGGAGAGATCTCAATATTTTCTAAACTAAAGAAGGTTCCTCAATTGTTTCACCAAGTTCTTTCATTGCATTTAGCATTTCTTCTACTCTCAGAAGGTATTTTCCAATAGTTTCATCTTCTTTCATCTTTAGTTGTTCAAACTGCATTCTATAGGTTTGAAGCTTGGCATCCTTTACCTTCTCATTACCTTCATAACTGTTAATGAGTTTGTCCCACATTTCTTTGCCAGTTCCTAGATGCATAACTTTTATGAATTCTTCTTTTGCAATCCCACTCAAGATAGCATTCATATCCTTAGCATTGACGCTAAATTCTAGTTTGTCATCCTTATTAGCTAGTACAACTGACTTTACATAACCAATATCTACCACATCCCAAACATCTGCAGCTAAATCCATTATGTAGGTTCACATTCTAACCTTCCAGAAGACAAAATTTGTTCCATTTCATAGAGGGGCCTTATTGGTTGAATTTCCTTCATGGCTTGACATGTTTAAGCTCTAGGATGTACCTTTAGATAAAAGGGGATGACTCTGATACCACGTGTTGTACAACTAA
>ML790051.1:11851-46015 GCA_009831015.1 Picea engelmannii | reverse complement strand
GCTTAAAAAATTATGCTTATTTTAAAATCTTTACAAAGCACTTAATGACAATCACATTAAAGAAGGGAAATAAGCTATAGCACATTCAACATCAATCACACATATGAGATACACAAGGAAAAATATTTCTGGAGGAAACCCATAAAGGGTAAAAACCTCTTCTTCTTTATATGATAATTAATCTTTACATTCTTTACATTATCATACATATTAGCACCAACTGATAATGAGGCTGCAACCTCCATTTTGCAAGTTGCTACTTATTGAGAGCACCAACTCTCTAGTTTCTCTAGAACCAACTAGAAAGAAGCACCAACTCCCCAAGTGTTCTGGCACCAACTGGATGGAAGCACCAACTTCCAATCATACAGGCACAAACCTGTAAAATAGAGAACAATAGTTCTCCCTTGCACCACCCTGCCACCCTGATTTTTCTGGCTGCAACCAAATGGAAACTACAACTCACTGTGTTCAAGAACCCACTTGAACCTCTGAGGACAACAATCCTTCCTAGCACCTCCCTTCCTCCCTAATTTTTATGGTTGTAGCCAGATGGAAACTACAAATCCCTGTGTTCAAGAACCAACTTGAACCTCTGAGGAGAACAATCCTCCCTAGCACCTCCCTTCCTCCCTAACAAATAAATTTTGTTAATGAACTTATCACAGTGATACAATTTTTATCATTGGATTACCAGACTTATCACTGTTCTTCTACACTGAGTTTCTCTGTCTGCATCAGTGTATTCTACACACTACTCTACACTTTATGTTATTATTCTATTATGCACTGTGTGTCATCTCATCTTGATCCTCCATTCCTCTACTCTCTATTTCAGTTGTTGCACGCTCCTCCTTCTACACTCCTCAATCCCTCACCAAAACAACAACCCATATTTTCTTTGTTCTATGTACTTATAGTCTATGTGTGCCTTTTGCATGCTCTCTCCATGTCAAGTTGGCGTAGACCCCAAAACCCTCAGGCTGGAGTCTACACAAGATCTTTCAACTTCAACCCTTAGAGTCTGACTGACCCTCTTAATTCCTCTCGAGTAATTATTCACTCACCCTCTCCGAGTATAGTTCACAGGCCCTCTTGAGTTATGCCTGCGCAATCATTCACCGGCATGAACCCCGCGATCAAACCCCAAATATCATTGGGACTTTTTCCCTTTTCTTTTTAGGATACCGGATTTCACAATTTCGCAAATCCTGATGTTGAGGACCTTTCCCCTTCAACCTATGAAACCCGAAATACCAAATTCTCGACTCACGTTGCCTCTGATTTTGGATTTTCTCTCTTTGTGATTTCGAGAGTCGTAATGTCGTGCAACTCCACCTCTCGACTCTCGGGGTCCCGAAACCCGAATTACCAAAATCCCAAAAATTCCACCCTCATCCCTACTACACTTCATGACTTCAATATTTCCTTAGCACTATGTCTCGTCTCTTTGTCAACAGGGTTCTCGATATGCCGAATCCCGAAACACCGAAAAACTGGTGTCCCGCTTCCAAGGAAAATCAATGGTTGTGGTTCTTCCCCTTGATCCAATGGTTAGCATGATTTTGTGTACTAGGAGTTTGTAAGGGTTGTTCTCGAACTCTCTGTCTCCTATACCTTCTGGAGCCCGAATCTCTGAAATGTAAATGGGTTTTACCTCTCCTGGGATTTCGAAACTTGAACATCCTTTCGACAACCTCCTCTATTTCGAGATTTCGAGTACCAGGAGTTCAAAACTCTTGGCCCTTACCTTATGTCACCACAATCCCTGAATTCTCGAAATCTGATTTGCCGAAATGTCGAAACGCACTTCCTCAATTTCCTTCACGTTTAGCGATTTTGGTACTTTTGATGTGGAGTGTTCTGCCCCTTCTCAAAATCCTAACAAATACTCTATCGTAACTTCTGATTTTGGACTTTCCTCCCTACTGAGTCCCGATCACCCATCATCAGGACTTTCGAAACCCCAAACTCCAAAGTTCTGAATTCCTGAACTCCTCACTCTTTGACTTCACACACGAAACATCTTTTCGCATTTTGGGAACTTGATCAGCCAAGGATTTTGGCTTACACTTCGGAATCCTGAACCTTGAATTCTTGAAATGATATGATGGCCCCAAAAGATCAAAATCAATGACCCATGTTGATTTTGGATACCAAAGGGATGGGTTCGTCGACCCTTATCCACCTTGCAAGTTCTGTATATTCTACGGTCCTCGTTGTTTCAGGAGTTCTCCTTGGAGAATTTTGACCATCCAATTTCTCCCCTTGAATACATCGAAGGGATCAACCTTCCTGAGCTTTCTTCGAATGTTTTCAAAAACACTACTCCTCCTGAGCTTCCTTGCGACTTCGAGTCTTCAAAAGACTTATGCACGCACTCCTTGCAACACTTCAAATGTTCCTAAATATTTGAATCTCTTGACTCTGTGCAACTCTACAATAGAAATCCTTCAATCTCTCCACCTTTGTTTATAAGTCGTAAGGTCTTGACCAGCCTGCGCACACCTTGTAGGGCTTCTGTGCTTGTCTTGCACTCCAGTTGCAATGAGAACAACGGTATCCCTCTTGAGCTTTCAGAGATAAACTTTGAACACATGTCAACGCACTCTTTGTAGATGTTTCACTACACTCCTTGCAGGAACTCTTACTCAGAAAGAGAAACAATTGAAACTCATTCTCTCTCTCCTTCAGTTTTCAAACATCCAACATGAAAACATACATTCACACACAACATAATAAAAAATGCATGATAGAGAGAATAAGACAACTATAAGCATAGCATTCAACATGTATACACATAAATCATTATAACACCATGAGTCTGAATCAAAGCTTCATATATTAATTCATAACTTTTGTACATGGGTTCTTCTCTAGAAATCTTTGCTTCTTATCCATGCTAATGTGCTTAATCATACAATCTCTTCTTGATACAATGATACAAATATGAGGGTGTCTATAGTTGTTTTCCCTCCAGCTCCTAAAAATGTCTAATCTAGAATTTAAATCTACCTACTTTCATTAACTACACATAAATGCATCTACATCCTACAGATGAGAGCAGATCACTCAATATATGTATACAATATGGAAGTACGCCTTCTTAACTATTTCATTAATGTCTACACATTCAAACTTTCAAAAACATTTCAAAATGATTTTGACATGTGCCAAAATGTGATGGCGTTCATCCCAGTTCTCTTCCGCCTTCACACTCGCTTGCTGCTATGATGCTCCTGCATCATACTCCCTCGCTTGAAAATTTTCATGGACTCCTATTCATGAGATCTTGCATGGTTTGTCCATGCTTCTAAATTTCTAATTCATTCTCCCAGCTAGCATCTTCAACTGGATGTCCCTTCCATTTGACCAAGTATTCAAAATACTCTTTTCTCCCGGTCCTCTTGCTGACTCTCTGGTTAAGTATACTTTCCATCAGTGTCTTTTTAGCTACAAACATTTGTTTGGTCCACTGAAATTATCTATGTTCATTGTCTTCTTCAAATCTGTAAGGGTACAAATCTGATATGTTGAATATCGGTGAAATTTTGATCCCATCGGGTAATTCAATCTCATATGCATTTTCTCCAAATTTTCTTACGATCTTGCATGGTCCAATATTCTTCATTTTCAGTTTGTTATGTGTTCCCCTTGGGAACCTTTCTTTCCTCAGATTTTCCAGAATCAGATCGCCAACTTCAAACTGAAGTTCTCGCGTGTGTTGATCTGCTATGTGCTTGTACTCTTGATTCGAATTCTGCAATCACTCCTTCACTTGGTTGTGAAGTTCTTTCATTGCCTCTGCAAAATCCTCTACACTAGCACTTCTAGTTTCATTCTGTTTCGAATCTTTCAATTCAGAAACTCCTCTTGGATGCATTCCATAAACAATCTGAAATGGACTTTGCCCTGTGATTTTGTTGTGTGAATCATTATAATCAAATTCCTCCTACGGCAGAATGTGATCCCACTGGATGTGGTGTTCAGTCATTAGGCTCCTCTGTAAATCTCCCAAGCTCCTGTTTACAACTTCTGTTTGTCCATCCGTCTGAGGATGATAAGCTGAGATAAATGAAAAATTTGTCCCCATCTTCTTCCATAAAGTCCTCCAGAAATGTCCTACGAACTTGGTGTCTCGATCTGAAGCTATACTTCTTGGTAAGCCGTGAAGTCTGATGACTTCTTTGAAAAATAGGTTCGCAATATGAGTTGCATCACTGGTTTTCTGACATGGTAAATGTGCCATCTTTGAAAATCTGTTTACCACCACAAAGATCAAATCAAATCCTCTTTGTTTCATTGGCATCCCCAATATAAAATCCATGCTCACTACATCCCATGGCCTCTCACATATGGGTAATAGCTGGTATAACCCTGTGTTCTTCCTCTTCCCTTTTTGAGTGTTGACAAATCCTGCATCTGTCCACAAATCTTTTGACATCGGTCCTCATCCCCGGCCAAAAAAATGAGCTATTTAATTTTGAGAATGTTTTATCATGACTGAAATGTTTGGCCAATCCTCCACTGTGTTTTTATTTCAACAAATTCTCCCTCATGGAGCATTTTGGAATACACAGTTGATTGCCTCTGAATAATAATCCATCCTGGATCATATATTCAGTCCATTGACTTATGTCCTTGAGAATTGGATTCTTTGATGCCTCATACACCTCTTTGAAATCTGGATCATTTCTGTACATGTCCTCGAGGTTATCAAAACCCAATGTTTTGAATCTGAACTCCTGCATAAGCAAACATTTCCTGCTCAAAGCATCAACAACTTTGTTAGCAATTCCAGAAATATGTTTAATTACAAAAGTAAAATTATGCATGTATTCAACCCATTTAACATGTCTTTGGTTCAACTTCTCCTGTTGAGTGACGAATTGTAAAGTATGATTATCACTGTACAAAACAAACTCTTTAGGAACCAAATAGTGCCTCCACTTCTTCAGTGCCTGTATGACTGTATAAAATTCCTTGTCATATGTTGAATATTTAATCTTTGCTTCATTCAGTTTCTCACTGAAGTATGTGATCGGTATATCATCTTGGCTCAAGACTGCTCCTATTGCAAATCGGCTAGTGTCACATTTGACCTGAAATGTCTTGTTGAAATCTGGCAACACCAAAATTGGTTGTTCAGTAATCTTCCTTCTTAACAAATTGGAACTTTTTTATGCTTCTTGTGTCCAGTGAAAAGATTTATGTCTTTTCTTCACCGTGTCCATCATTGGTTCACTAATCCCACTAAAATTTTGGATGAATTTCCTGTAGAAACTAGCTAATCCATGGAAGCTTCTAACTTCAAATATACTCTTCGACGATGGACAATTCTTAATCACTTCTACCTTATCCAGATCCATTTTTAGCTCATCTATGGAGATAACAAAACCCAAATAAATGAGTTATGTCCTCATAAATGTTGATTTCTTCATATTAATCAGTAACTTCTCTTGCTGTAATCTCTTAATCATTTTAGACAAATGCTTCAAGTGCTCTGTTTCTGTTCTACTGATGATCCAGAATCGGATCCAGAAGCCTGACAGGGCTAAAAAATGTTCAAAAATGAAAATGCTCGGGATCTGATGAAACCAGTGCCATTGCATCTGTCTCATCTTCCTGATTCTGGCCATATATTTACTTCGTCAAATGGGCTCCGTATGAGAAAGATATCACGTTCTGTCCAAAAACCCAAATAGGAAAAAAAAGGGGATGACTGTATAGTCCATACAACCCATAGTTTGGGAATTTTATTGATTTTCCATGCCTGTTTTAATTGATTTTCTCCATTTTTGGGAGATATTGGGCATTTTTGGAGCCCAAAGTTTGGGAGGAAGTTGGGGATGGATAACCAAATTCAGATCTATATAAACCAAGCCTGTTTGAGGCCATGGAGAATAGTCAAAGTAGATTTATGTTGAAGGGAAGCCAAGCCAAAGCCATTTTTATGTAGGGAATCTATTGAGGAGCAGACGCTTGCAGGCCATTTCTGGGAGCTCTGAAAGTTCATTTTGCGTACCATTTTCTTTGCAGGCTTCTAGAGATCTGGACGAACATGAACAAATCAGTCTTGTAGCCAATTGGCACTACTATGATGTAATTTTGAGATTTTGAACATAAATAAAGAAGCCTCCCCCACAGAGACAAAGGCCCGGAGACGTAGGCAAAGTTGTGCCGAACTCCGTTATCAATTCTCATGTTATGGGTTGCTGTCAATTATTTCATTTCAGATATGCAAATGTGTATATGGATGTCATAATTCCTCTCTTTTCCTCATTCTTTCATTAAGTTTCTCAAATTGTTAATTAATGCATTCAAAATTAAAACTCAACCATAGTCATTAAAAGATCCTACGGATCAAGTGGAATCAGAGCTAGTTGACATTTGGATTTGAGTTTTGCATGTTAACCAGGGAAAAGCTACAGCGTGGTGAAGGTGAGATTGTTGCAGAGAATCCATTAATTGGATTGAGAAAGAGATCTTCTCACATCGAGAAGATGGCATCAGAAGAAGGGATTTCTTAGGATGAGAAAGAGTTCCGGAAAACATTCCTTGCTATGTCGGAGATGGTGAAAGTTTTGTACGAGGATTACCTGGAATGAAAGAGACCAATTTTGGGTGAATCTTCAAAGGGAAAAAGTGAAGAGGAAGAGGACCATCCTCAGATTCCTCCTTCACCTCCATCAACACCTCCTTCTTCTCCTTCTTCTTCAAGTTCAAGTTCTAAATCTAATGGAAAGAAAAATGTTCATAAGAATAAGAATGAAATGCCATTGTTAAAACTTGATGTTAAATTTGAGTTGCCCATATACGATGGTGAAGTAAATGCAGAAAAAATTGACAATTGGATCAGGAAGATGGAGGTATACTGCAGTGTGCAATAGATCAAAGATGAGGCCACACAAATTAAGTTGGCATGTTTGAGACTTGCAGGTATAGCTCTCATCTGGTGGCAAAGAAAGCTGCAAAAGGGAACAAAAAATGTGGGTAATGCATTTCCATCATGGAAGAGTTTCATTTTGGCACTTAGGAAACAATTTTATCCTTTGGGTTATAAAGAAAAAACATTAATTGAATGACAATTTTTAAAACTAAGAAAAGGACAAATAGTGCAAGAATACACCGATGGATTTCGAAAAATGGCATTAATGTTAGAAATCCCTTTGCAAACACAAGAAAATCTTATGAAGTATATAGGAGGTTTACCTACACATATTAGAAACACTATTTTCATGTTTGGACCCACTAAACTTGATGAGGTTTCTGTTCAATCTATGTATATTGAAGCAGGGAAAGCATGTGTGTTAGGGGAATCATCTTCTTCAAGGAAAGAAGACAAGAGGAAAAGACATGGCAAGAATACAAATGTAGTTACGAGGAAGGAAGGAAAGCCCTCTTGCAAGCATTTCAATAAAGAGGGACATGATGAGGACAGATGTTGGTAGTTGCATCCTGAGAAGAGGCCAAAGTGGTTCAAAGAAAAGAAGGGAATGCAAACAGTGGCAACAACATCAAAACCCACAGACTTGGGATCGGATTCAGGTGATGAGTCAAAGATCTAATTGGTTGGTATGATAGGTAAATTTGGTGAAGACATTGATTGTAGAAGCAGGTTGTTTCATATAAGGGTAATCATGCAACACACTAAGATAGACACATTAATCGATAGTGGATCTCAATCTAATCTAATCTCAGAAGAATTGGTTAAGCAATTGGGGTTAAAAACAAAACTACATCATAAGCCTTACACACTTAAATGGATAAGAAATCATCATCAAATGCACATAAAAAAGTAGTGCATAATCAAATTTGCAATTTCATCTAAGTATGTGGATGAATTAATATGTGATGTAGTGTTGTTAAGAGAATGTGGAATGGTCTTAGGTAGTCCTTACTTATATGATCGTAAGACAATCTACTACAGGACAAAGAATCAATATCAATTCACTAAAATGGGTCAAGATTGTGTGGTTCATGCTCATCGTGTTAAAGAAAATAAAACACTTCAAACAATGGAACAATTAAAGAAGGCAGTGAAAGAAAGCAACAAACCAATAATTGTTTCAAATGAAGTAATCGATCTTAAGCAAGAACAATACATGATTGTTGAATGGAAAATCAATCATATTTTGCTTCAATATAAGCTCATGTCGTGCAGATATTTCAAGTATTTCAGCTGATTTGCAGTCATCTTTTTGATGCTGTCATTAGTAATGTTTTCTACATGGATCATAGTGGCTTCAGTAAGATGTAACAAGGTTCAAATGGCTAACAATATATTGTTAGTTCTCATGATTGTGTTACAGTTGATCTTGATGAGACAGGTGCACAGGATAGATTTCAGAGACAGAGGACAAGCCGAGTGGCCTATCCCGAGCTTGTTGACCGGTCAGTAACCTTTTGGGGACCAAAAGGTCTTTTAGTGGGGAAGTGTGATACAGAATCAGATCTAGAAGCCTAACAGGGCTAAAAAATGTTCAAATATGAAAATGCTCGGAATCTGATGAAACCGGCACCATTGCGTCTGTATTGTCTTCCTGATTCTGGCCATATATTTACTTCATCAAATGGGCTCTGTATGTGAAAGATATAATGTTCTATCCGAAAACCCAAACAGGCAAAAAAAGGGGATGATTGTACAGTTCGTACAGTGCCACATGGCATGCTGACTATACAGGTTGTATGACCATACAGATGACATGGTAGCTCCTGAAGATGACACATGGCAGGATGATGTGGTGTACGGGAAGACAGCTGGACCAATCTATGGGTGACACGTGTCACCACTGTAAGGCTGACATGTGGCACAGGATGACGTTAGCAACTGACAAGGCAGTAACTGGACAGGTTACGTGGCAGACTAGTGGATGAATCGACATTTGATGCATGGAAGACTTCTATTGGTTGTTGAGGTGCCATGTGGCCTAGTCATGGGCTACCACGTGGCACCCTGTGGTTGGTTCAAGGTTTGTGCAAAATTTATATGGGTTCACCGGGGTCGAACCCCCGACCTTCCTCCGGGATGTGGACTGGCAGGACCGGGCTAACCACCCACCCCATGGGTAGTTCTTATTATGTATATGGCACAAATAATATTTATTTTTGAATAAAGTATTATGCGGAGGGGGAAAGGGTTGGGGATTAGCCCCAGCCCTCAGCACTGACATATAACCGGACAACCAACAGTTACATATGACCACGAGACTTGGTGAATAGAGTCGACCACGGATAGAGCCAGCCCACAGATCCCAAGAAAATCCCACAGGACCAGGAGCGTGCCCACCTTTTGGGCTTGGGGGTTATACATTACATAGCATGTGGACCTATAAAAGCGCCCCACGACTAGGAGCTAGCGCGAGGGAAGGGCCAGTGCATAGCCCGAGGGGCTAGTGCTCGGACACATGGCCTGATATGAACCAGAGTGTGCACTAAAGGGGCCGTGCCCTATTATTAAACAATACAGTGGGTTTTTTCTATAGTTTGGGAATTTTATTGATTTTCCATGCCTGTTTTAATTGTTTTTCTCCATTTTTGGGAGATATTAGGCATTTTTGGAGCCCAAATTTTGGGAGGAAGTTGGGGATGGATAACCAACTTCAGATCTATGTAAACCAGGCATGTTTGAGGCCATGGAGAATAGTCATAGCAGAATTATGCTGAAGGGAAGCCAGGCCAAAGCCATTTTTATGCAGGGAAGCTATTGAGGAGTAGACACTTGCGGGCCATTTCTGGGAGCTCCGGACGTCCGTTTTGCGTGTCGTTTTCTTTGCAGGGTTTTAGAGATATGGTCAAACATGACCAGACCAGTCTTGTAGCCAATTGGCACTTCTACGATGTACTTTTTATCTTTTTAACAGAAATAAAGAAGCCTCCCCCGCAAAGACAAAGGCTCGGAGACGTAGGCAAAGTTGTGTCGAACTCCGTTATCAATTCTCGTGTTATGGTTTTCTGTCAATTATTTCATTTCAGATCTGCAAATGTGCATATGTCTGTCATAATTCCTCTCTTTTCCTCATTCTTTCATTAAGTTTCTCAAATGGTTAATTAATGCATGCAAAATTAAAACTCAACCATAGTCATTAAAAGATCCTACGGATCAACTAAAAATCAGTATATCGTGAAGATATATAATGACGAATTTCCCTATAAACTCCTTCAATATTTTGTTCATCAACCTCATTAAAGTACTAGGTGCATTTGTTAATCCAAATGGCATAACAAGACATTAACACAACCCTTCATTCATCTTGAATGTTGTCTTCCATTCATCACCTTCTCTCATCTGAATTTGATGATAGCCGCTTTTCAAATCAATCTTTGAAAAATATTTTTCTCCATTCAAGCAGTCCATCAAATCATCCATCCTTGAAAAAGGAAATCTATATCTTATGGTAATCTTGTTGATTTCCCTCGATTCTATACACATCCTCCAACCTCCATCTTTCTTTGGGTTGAGCACTATTGGAACAACGCATGGACTCAAGATTTCTCTAACCAATCCCTTGTCCATTAAATCTTGGACTTGTTTCTTGACCTCTTCATTCTCCCGCGACGTCAATCTGTATGCTTCTTTGTTTGGTAAACTAGCTCCAGGTATAATATCGATGTGATGACTTATACTTCTGATCGATGGCAATGAACAAGGTAGTTCATCCACTACTATATCAACAAACTCTTCCAACAACTTCTGGATTTCCTCTGGTTAATCATCCACTCTTGTACTGGTTAAAACAATTCTAGGATTCCTGACCATGATGAATTTTGTATATTCCTTCTTCTTAACCTCTTTAAAAAGTTCCTTTCCACTCATGAGAAGTATAGTTTTTCTCACCTCTGGATTCACTTCTTTATCCTTAATCAACAGCAACATGTGAGTTCTCCCATTCTTCTCCAGGGTGTATGTGTTCTTTCTCCCATCATGAATCACATTCATGTCATATTTCCATGGTCTACCCAACAATAGATGACAAACATCCATGGGAATGACATCACATAATATTTCATCCTTGTATCTTCCTATTTTAAATTAAACTAAACATTGTTTAGTGACATTTACTTGATGTCCTTTTTGTAGCCATGAAACTCTATATGGGATTGGATGTTCAATAGTCTCCAGCTCCAAATTTTCTACCATCTCTATAGAAACGAGATTGTTTGTGCTACCACTGTCCACGATGACTTTGCATAACCTGTCTTTGGTCTTGCAAGCAGTCCGAAAAAGTCTGCTCCTTTGGGCTGGGTTCTCTGCCTCCTTCTCTGGCATTAAGAAAACATTTCTCATTATCAAGGATCTTCCACCCTCAGCATCTTCTGCCTCAACATTCTGTCCTTGAGCTTCGGCAATGTGAGTTTCACCTCCTTCTTTCTTCTTATCTGGAAATTAATAAGATTTGTGTCCATTTTTCCCATAGGTAAAGCATTTTATTTCTCCACCTCTGCCTCTTCCTCTTCCTCTGGTTCAAGGAAAAGTATTTCTATCAGCATACTATCCTCTCTATGAGCTTCCACCTCTCTCAGTTTGAGTTTGAGGTTTATTCCACTCTTCTTTAGGTTTCTGATTTTTGTCTTTGGCAATTGTCTTTCCTCTGGATTGACTTCTGCCTCACCCTCTCTGACCTTGTTTTCATCTTAGCTTCTCTTCATATTTCAGAGCCATATGATAAGCATCCTCCACATTCATAAGGTTCATCATGCTCGTCTCATCCTGAATTTCATATCTCAGACCATTCATATACCTGGAAACTTTTTCATCATCACTTTCCAGATGAGCTGCTCTGATGTTTATCTTGTAGAACACTTCAGTGTATTCTTTCACTGACATCAACTTCTATCTCAAATTATGCATTCTCCGAAACAGAGTAATTTGATGATCCTTGGGTATGAATTTTTCCTTCATCTTCGCAACCATTCTATCCCAACTCTTGATTTTCTGCTTACCTTTGCAACGTCTGTCAGCCTGCAGTTCATCCCACCACAATGTTGGATGTCTTTTAAGTCTTGTGACAACATGTTTGACCTTCTTGTCTTCCTCGACATATTCATAGTCAAAATACTTATCCAGAGCTCTAATCTAGTCTAGAAGCTCCTCAACATCCAGGTTTCCATCATATACTGGAATGTCCATTTTTTCTCTAGCACCTATCCTTGCGAGAACCCTGAATAGGCGTTCTTCTGCAGCATCTTCGACTGCAAATTCCTCACTTCCACCATCATTTTCATTTTTAGATTCACTGATATCCCCAGCACCGACTGTGTGCCTCTATGTGATTTCCATGGCATCAAGCCTGGCACGTAATTCACACATCTCTCTTTCCCTTGCCGGGTCAGGTAATTGCCTATCTCTTCATTTTGCCATTTCCCTTTCCTCTGGTGGATCAATTATTTTCCTATCTCTTCTTCTCAGCGGCATGGCTACAAAAGTTCTCTTTTCCCTACTACATAAAGCAAAGAAATCTTTCTAAGCTCTGATACCACAACTGGCGCAGACCCCTAAACCCTCAGGCTAGAGTCTGCACAGGATCTTTCAACTTCAGCCCTTAGACTCTGAATGACCCTCTTAATTCGTCTTGGGGAATTATTCACTCACCCTCTCCAAGTATAGTTCACGGGCCCTCCCAATTTATACCCGCATGATCATTCACTGGCATGAACCCCGCGATCAAACCCCAACTGTCATTGGGACTTTTTCGCTTTTCTTTTCCGGATACCAGATTTCACAATTTTGCAAATCTCGATGTTGAGCTCCTTGCCCCTTCAAGCTCTGAAAACTGAAATACCAAACTCTCGACTCACCTTGCCACTAATTTTGGCTTTTATCTCTTTGCAATTTTGGGAGTCGCAATGTCGTGAAACTCCAACTCTCGACTCCCGGGGTCCTGAAACCTAAATTACCAAAATCCCAAAAATTCCACACTCATCCCTAATACACTTCATGACTTTGGGATTTCCTTAGCACTATGTCTCATCTCTTTGTCAACAGGGTTCTTTATATGCCAAATCTCGAAACACTGAAGCACTAGTGTTCCGCTTCTAAGGAAAATCAACGGCTGTGGTTCTTCCCCTTGATCCAATGGTTAGAGAGATTTTGCGTATCGGGAGTTCATAAGGCTTGTTCTCGAACTCTATGTCTCCTATACCTTTCGAAAACTAAATCTCTGAAATGTCGAAATGGGTTTTACCTCTCCTGGGATTTCATAACTTGAACCTCCTTTCAACAGCCCCCTGTATTCCGGGCTTCTGGGTACCGGGAGTTTGAAACTCTCGATCGTAACCTTATGTCACCACAATCCCCAAATTCCTGAACCCCAATTTGCTGAAATGATTAAACACACTTCCTCAATTTTCTTCGTGTTTCGCGATTTCAGTACTTCTGTTTTGGAGTGCTCTACCCCTTATCAATGGGAATGTTGAAAACCCGATTCTCAAAATCCCGACAAATACTCTATCGCATCTTCTAATTTCTGATTTTCCTCCCCGTTGATTCCCGATCACCTATCCTCAAGACTTTCAAAATCCCAAACTCTGAAGTTCCGAATTCCGAAACTCGTCACTCTTTGACTTCACACACAAAACATCTTTTCGTGTTTCAGGAACTTGATCAGCTAAGGATTTTTGGCTTACACTTCAGACTCCTGAACACCGAATTCCTGAAATGATCTGACAGCCCCAAAAGATTAAAATCAATGACCCACGTTGACTCTGGATACCAAAGGGATGGGTTTGTCGGCCCTTATCCACCTTGCAATTTCTGTATATCCTACATTCCTCATTGTTTTGGGAGTTCTCCTTGGAGAATTCTGACCGTCCAATTTCTCCCCTTGAATACTTCGAAGGGATCAACCTTCCTGAGCTTTCTTCGAATGTTTTTGAAAACACTACTTCTCCTGAACTTCCTTGAGACTTCGAGTCTTCGGAATACTTTTGCACGCACTCCTTGCGGCACCTCATCAAATATTCCTGAATATTTGAATCTCTTGACTCTGTGCAACTTTGCAACAACAATCCTTCAATCCCTCAACCTTGGTTTATAAGTCCTAAGGTCTCGACATGCCTACACACACCTTGCACGACTTCTGTTCTTGTCTTGCACTCTAGTTGATATGAGAACAATGATATCCCTCTTGATCTTTCAGAGATAAACTCTGAACACCTGTCAATGCACTCCTTGCAGATGTTTCACTGCACCCCTTGCAGGAACTTTTACTCAGGAAGAGAAACAATTGAAACTCATTCTCTCTCTCCCTCAGTTTTCAAACATCCAACATGAAAAAATACATTCACACACAACATAATAACAAATGCATGACAGACATAATAAGACAACCATAAGCATAGCATTCATCATGTATACACAGAAAGCATTATAACACCATGAGTCTGAATCAAAGCTTCATATATCAATTCAGAATTTTTGTACATGGGTTCTTCTCTACAAGTCTCTACTTCTTCTCCATGCTAATGTGAATAATCATACAATGTATCCTTGGTACAATGATACAAATATGAGGGTGTCTATAGTCATTTTCCCTCCAACTCCTAAACATGTCTAATCTAGAATTTAAATTTACCTACATTCATTAACTACGCATAAATGCCTCTACATCCTACAGATGAGAGAGAATCGCTCAAGATTTGTATACAATATGGAAGTACGCCTTCTTAACTATTTCATTAATGTTTGCACATTCAAACTTTCAAAAACATTTCAAAATGATTTTGACATGTGCCAAAATGTGATGGCGTTCAATCAGTTGCCTTCCGCCTTCGCGCTCGCTTGCTGCTATGATGCTCCTGCATCACAAGTGCTCTGCCTAATCATCATCACAACTCTTCATTTTCTCTGGTAGTTAGATCCATCTGTCAATTTCCTCTTCAAACAATCTTCATTCCACTGGAAGATTCCTTGAGACTCTTCAGCTTCTCTAGCAATCACTCAAAAGTCTCTTCAAATCCTTTGGCATAAACTATCATTCATTTCTAGCAGTTACACTCTAAAGTGGAACAATAGCCCTCTGATCTTATTTAAATTCATCTGCACCATTGAATTGACTTCATTGAATCTTACATTCATTTCATTTTTTCGGCATTTCGGCATTCGTGTGATCAAGTGTCTCGACACTCCAGGTTGCGAACACTGAAATGGATCTTGGTTACACTAGCTCCTTCCTCCATATTTCGCCGATGTGACCAATGGATGTGACCATAGCCTACACAAAAAAGGTGTTTTCTCATTTCGACGATTTTTGTTGTGAGGCATCTCGACTCTCAAAGTTGCGGTCTCCAAAACTCCAAAATGGAGCTTGCCGCTTCAATCTTTCTCCCTACAGCTCTTTGACGGTGTGACCACCATCGGTGACTGAGTTCTTATCCTTAAAGTGCTTTCATGATTTCACTTTTTGGCACTTTATCGTTCATGTGGCGATGTGTTCTTGATGATTTGTGTCCCAGTATTCGAAGCTCTGAAATGGAGCTTGGTTGCACTAGCTTTGATCATTTCGGTAATTCGCACTTCGGCCTTTCACAATTCTTGTGATGAAGAGTCTCATCACTTGATTCTTCCAACTCTCGGTATCTAAAGCTCTAAAATGGAGTCGGATCAATGGTCCACACCCTCATTGATTCGATGGTTATTCTCTACCCTGGGACTTCATCCTTCGGGACTTTGGGGGAGTGATAGTGATAAAATTCCCAAAGAAAAAACTATGGGAGTGAGGTCAGTATTGCGTCACTCGATGACATGTCATGACTTGAGTGGTTTCCACATGTCACTCATAATTGTGAATTCTAGTGTCCTGAAATGCCAAAACAACTTGACACTTGTTGTTGTTTGATTGTGCCACATGTCATGATCTTCCACCTATCCTTTCTGACGTGGTCTGCCACATTCACCTTTTGGATATGTCGATCAAGATCACTTGTTGATTTTGCATATCACTATTTCGTCATTCTTGAAGAGAAATTTCTCAACACCTTCAAATCTCGATCTGTGAAACTCGAAAATGGAGTCAGTTCAACTTTTTGGTTTTTCTCACTTTACAACTTTGGGACTCCTATGAGGAGTCTCGACACTTGACTTCTCCATCTCCCGGTATCCAAAACTCCCTAATGAAGTTGGATCAGCGGTCTAGAATAAACCTCGATCTGATGGCTAGGGTTATTTAGCGATTTCACATATCGCAAGTTCGGGACTCCTGTTGTGAGGGTCCTTGAAATTTCCATCTCTAGGTATCCAAAATCTCGATATTCGATACTCTGAAATGGAGTCAGATGAACATCACATCGGCCTTTCACATTTCACGATTTCAGGACTCCTGTAGTGAGAGTCCTTGACATCTCCATCTCCCGATATCTGAAATCCCGATAGCCGAGACTCTGAAATGGAGTTTGACCAACACTTTGATATTTCCATTCAATCATCATTGTGTTGCTGGTATTCCTTGCCTACCTGTTTTCCATCAAATGAAAAAGCACACCTTCGCACTACATTCGACTCTGCGTTAATTCCTCCTGAGCTTATTTTGTTCATGTTTTTCCATCGATGCATACTCTGATCTTGCCATCAATGACAAGCATACCTTATTATAAATATGCCAACATCCTTTTGATCAAAAAAAATTTCCCACCAATATTTGACATGGGGAATGACTTTGAGGAGCACAAAAGTAATTTTTTCTCTATTCAAAATGTTATGGACAGAAAAATATCCTCCTAGTATATTCAACCACTTGTCTACACCATCTGTGTCTATCTGACCTTCAAATACATGAATATTGAAGTTTATTTGTACCTTGAAGGGGGCAGCGCCTCCGCTCGAAAAAGATGTGTCGCATGTTGTTAGTCGCCGAAGGATTTGAACAAAACTATCCATCATCGCATTCCTCTGTTGCGTGAGGGATTACTCAAGCAGAATTTTGAAAGGATCTCATGTCCCGTCATATTTCTTTTCTCCTACCATGAGAGTTCACTTGGGCATGCAAGATATTTGGTCCTCAAGAGAAACAAGCTCGAGACCCAATTCTTTGTACTCTAACCTCATTGGGGACATGCATTAAGATGACAAGGAGTATACCGCTCTGATACCACTGATCTGGATTTTATGAGCAGAAAGAAATGAATACAAATTATTAAGAGATGCTTAACATAGAATAATAGAGATACAATAAAATTGGTTTTCTATTCAACAAGGAAATAAGCTGAAGCTGTAAAATGCAGCGGAAAGCAAGCTTGTTGGAATGGTGGTGGCTTATCTCTGAGAAGAGATGTGATGATTGCGCCCATTTTCAAGAATATGATTACAATGAGGCTCTAAATTCCTTTTTACAATAAACATGAGTGTTAAAATCCCTAAACATCCAATAACCTAACCCTAGGAGATGAAGCGCCAAAAGTCATGTAGGCCCTATTTGGGTAAGTCGGTACATCAACTTCCTGGGGTCGTAACTTTTGCATACGATCTATGTTTTAGGCATATGGTAGCCCGTTGGAAATATCTATCTAAGCAATACAAATTTTGACAAAAAAATTATGACGATGATTAATAGATTGGTACATACCCAAAAAAACGTCGTTTAGGGCCTCAAAATGGCTTTGGAAGTTCAGGACCCAAAAAACTGCTAAAAATAGTAAATTACCAAAATTGCCAGAAGGTTGTTTTGAGCCAACTGGAAAAGGTGGGTGGCCACCAATATCCACCTAGATCACCCTCTCGGGTAGAAGCTAGAATTGTCACTTAACATTAGCAAGGAAATGAAGTCATGTGGTGGGATCAACTTAAGAAAGCCAAGAACCAAGATGAGAAGAGGATCTCATGGAGGTAGTTCAAAGGATATTTCCAAGAGAATTATTTTTCTGAGCATTACTATGAGAGAAATATAAAATATTTCTTTGAACTCAAGTTGGGAACCATGACAATGAACGAATATGAGAAGTGACTCTTTGAATTCCTGAAGTATGTTGACTCCATCAAGGATGAGAAAGTCAAAATACAAAGGTTTCTAAGTGGGTTACCCTCATTCTACAGTGAAAATATTCAACATGATAACCCCAATACCTTGGAATAAACCATAAGGAAATCAAGGCACCTTTATGAGAAAATAAAAGGAAGGTCAGTTTTCCAAAAGGCATGGAATGACAAGTTGAAAGGGAAAAATCATCAAAGGAAGAAAGGTTTCAAGACACCAAAAGGAATATTGATAAAAATGATTCGCAAACAAATAAACAAGGTCAAGCATCCCAAAATGTGCACAATACTGCAAAATCATTTGGGAAAAGGCCAAGGCATCAACTTGTAAAATGTTGGGGATGTGAGGGAAATCACTTATATAGGGAATTCCCTCACAAAGGAGAAAGGATGAGGATTATCTATAACATTCAAGAGATTGAAACAATGGAAGGCATGGGAGGAAGCATGCCAAGTATTTATGAAACCTTGAACAACAAGCAAGCTGAATATCAATCCCCAATGATTGAAGTGGAAGGTAAGATTGAGAACCAACCCATAGCAATTTTAATTGATTATGGAGCTAGCCATAGTTACATAAATGATAATATTGTTGAAAGATTTCACTTTCAAATAAGTAAGCATAATAAATATTGGTTAGTTTAGTTAGCCATARGGGATAAGAGGAAAATYAATGARTTGGTTAAATATTGCTCCATAGACATGAATAGACTCAACACAAAGGTGGATGTAAACATCATACCATTGGGTTCATATGATTGTATACTTGGCATGGATTGGCTGGAAAAATATCATGATGTCCTAGACTGTTATAACAAGACAATCACATAGATTGATGAGGATGGGGAACAAGGATAGATTCAGGGTATTCCAAGAGCTATAGTTGCTAGAGAGATTTCAGATGTCCAGTTGAAGAAGACTTTCAGGAAGGGATGTCATACTTTTGCAACCCATATAGAAGAGGTATATAAAGATAAAGTGGCAAGTATAGAATACCATCCTATCTTAAAGGATTTTGAAGATGCTTTTAGGGAGATCCTAGGATTTCCACAAAAGAGAGACAATGATTTATCTATTTATTTGGTGCTAGGAGTTGCCCCAGTGTCCAAGACACCATACATAATGGGAACAACAAAATTGAAAGAGTTTCATATGCATCTTGAAGATTTGTTAAAGAAGGGGTACATACACCCAAGTGTGTCACCTTGGGGAGTCTCGGTTCTTTTTGTGAAGAAGAAATATGGAACCTTTAGGATGTCTATTGATTTCAGACTATTGGCCCTTGACCAAGTTTCGAGGAAACATTGGTCATGTTTGACCACTTTTGGGACTTCGACAGGTTGCTCGAAGATGGAGCACCCAGGCGGAGGTGAGATGCCAGGATCTCACTTGTTTTGTTGGCTTGTGGAACAAGCAAAGGGTTTACTAGGGTTTATGCAATGGGTTAAGGGATGTTGTCCCATGGGTTTACCCATGATCATGCCTTTTTGTAAATGTATAAATAATTAGCTAAGAGATGTAAGAAGCCTGATTGTTTGGCTATGTGCACGATATGTTGTAAGAGTTATTGATTGACTAGTTGGCTTTGTGCAAGAGTATGTTAAGACTTATGGAGCTAAGTGAAAGTGTTTTGCAAGTTTCTTTGTGCATAGACTTGGTATGCAAGGCTTTGTGCTTGAGAGAGGAATTGGATTTGTGCCTTGACCTGATTTTGGGAAGGAGGATCTGGTCCTCTATGCGCAGATCTCATTTCCTAAGCAGAGTTGACTCTGTGGATTTGTGCACAGGAGCGACTGATTGTAAGAATATTAGGGACTAATAAAGAAGAAGAGAAGAATTTGGTGGACATAACCCTACACTGGGGTGAACCACATATATCTTGTGTTTTGATGAGTGTTGTGAAATGTTGTTTATTTTTTACTGCGTTAATATTTATATATTTTAGATAGATATATCGATGCTTAGTGCTCTATTGATGATAAATGAATGTTAGATCTGATTTAATGCTTTGTGCTAAGTGATTGAAAGTACTTGATCTTTATTTCTACTTTGATTTTCTATAATAAGGGTTTAGTCTGTGATGTGAATGTGACTCAGGAACTAATGCATATTGTCATATAAGTTCTCTTCTAAGTGTTGTAATTACAAATCTGTGTCCCAGCTTGGTTGTAGACACCTGCGTCTCGCATCCCCCCTACCTCTACCTTGGGTGAGACTTCATCTTCTTCACAGTGGTTTCTGAAAGGGTGGGTAGTTAGGGTTTTTTTGGTGTACTGTTGAAGCGTTGAATCCTAGGTCTTCCCCTGTGCTAACGAATGGTTCTATTGCCGAAAACTGAAACTGTGATTGTTGGGAACTAAAGAAAAGAGAGATCTGTGTGCATATATATTCTATTGTAGTGTGAAGTATTCTACTTGACTTGCGAAGATCTATGATAAGAAAGAAACCCGATTTGAAGGAAAGGGGTAAGATCTTAAATCTTTTTTCTCTGATAAGAGTAAGATAAGTGAAATTTTTTTCTTAGAAACAATGAATTTAAGCATGAATCTAGGTATGTTTGATAGTTTATGTCCTAGTTTGGAAGCTAGGGAATATATAGAACAAGGGATTGATCTAAATAAATTTGATAGAAATAGGGAAAGATATGTTATTCCTATGCATAGAAATAAGTTTTGGACTAATAAGTGGATGCAGGAACCTAGAAAGAATTTTTGTAGATTGTAGGTCCAACATTGTGATCCCAGTGCAAAGTATAGGAAAGACTGGGGATCGTTTAAAATAAAAAGAGGATTGACATAGTGTTACAATTGCAGAAGGTCAGAACATCTTGCTAAGGAATGCCTTGGTACAGGTCCTATTTTTCTTTGTTGTAAAGCTATTGGCATGAGGTTTAAGATTTCCCCAGAATGATTGCTAAAGTTGAAAAGATGGACATGAGAAAAGAAAACTATAAAGAAGGAAAAAAGGCTAAGGATATGTTAGAGAACCATAAAGAGAACGAATCAGAGACTATGTTGTCACAATTGAAAGAAACAATGAATGATCATAGAGACATCGGTTTACCAGAGATCCTGAAAGTAAAACATCGCATAGTTACAAGAATAGAAGACTTTGACATACACTGTGTATTGGATGAAGAAACAAATGTGAATGTTATGCTAGAAAGAACTTGGGAAATCTTGGGAAATGTTGCTATGGTACCTTCATTGGGAAGGATAGGCTTGTTTAAAGGAAATATGATAAACCTATGTGGAAGATTTACTGATATGACTATTGTTACGCATCAAAATTAATCACTTTGATAGTGTCGCAAGTTTCGTCATTACAAAGGTCGCAAGTGTCGCATTTTGCTCACAAAGTCGCAAGTGTCGCATGTTTCTCACAGGTGTCACAGGTGTCAAAGAAAACATACTACCATGATGCCTATGTCGTGCCTATAACGACATGAGAAGGACACTTGAAACACCTCAAACACTTGATTTGGAAGAGGAGAAATGAGTCAGCAGGCTTGAAAACCTTTTTCCATCTGAAATCACCTCAAAAACTGAGTTTTTGGAGGGGAGAGCTCCCCCTTACACTATCTCGGAGTGTCGACGCTCCCCATTACACTATTAGGGAGCGTTATAAAGCTCCCTTGGCCCTTTTGAGGGAGCGCTATGGATTTTGAGAGCGCTGGCGCCCCCTAAAGCCTACTAGGGAGAGCTACAATGCTCTGATGGCCCTTTTGAGGGAGTGCTACCTATTCTGGGCAGTTGTTAAGCTATTGAGATGAATGGGGGAAGAATATTTTCATTCTTGGAAGGAAGTTGGATTCGAATCCCTAGTCCAACCATGATCCTAGGGCAAATCCTCAACTGAAGGAGGCAAATCCTCAACTTCCCCAAGGATATCTCAAGTGGTTAGAGCCTCTCCAAGGCTATATAAGCAAGCTTTCTAATGGTGAAAGGGGATGGGAAATGGAGAATCACACCAAACTTATGATCTCATAAGTGGTGCTGGGGGAAGAATTTAAGATATGAAACTTATGATCTTGGAGGAGGCTCACAGTCACCCAAAGGAGAGTGATCAGTGAAGTTGTTGTTAGCCAGGTTGTGGATCTTTCGGGCAAGGGTTAGACGAAGAGGACTTGACGAAGCTATCGCATTCACATCTATGATTGTAAGTATTACTGTCATTATTCTCATCAATATGACACGCTTGGCCTGTTTCTTTCTAGTTTGTGTCTAATGTCACATGAACTTATCATTCATTGATAGATCTGTTTTCAAGCTAATATCAATAGAGTAGGAAGTGGTCGTATCTTGTTTTGTCCACAAAACTCTGCGAGGAGCAAAGGATTGGAGCTCAACTCGGAGCGTGTAGGGACAAACGTCGATAAGAGGTACCTCTATCATCCTTCCTTCTCATGTATTAGTTTAGATGGATTTGAAAGGAAGTCAGTGTCCATGTTAAGCATTTTCTATCTAGGGTTAAGGTCAAGCTCTTAGAAGCGATCTACCTGTCCACAGGGAGATTTTCCTACAACAGAAACTGGCGATTTTTTCCCTTGACGTGGTATCCTTCTAGAGCGTTATCCTCTTGGAATCCATGATCAAGAAACCATGAGAATAGTTTCTTTTCTCTGTGGCAAGCTCATTAAAAAATGAAACATAGGCCACTAGATTTCATGTTGGGGGCATGTTACGAGCATAGTTTCCCTTTTATGTGGAAATCTCGTTAAAAAATGAAACAGAGGTCATGAGAATAGTTTCTCTTCTCTGTGGCAATCTCATTAAAAAATGAAACAAAGGCCTTGAGCATAGTTTTCTTCTCTATAGCAAGCTCGTTAAAAAATGAAACAACAATCCGGGGATCAAACCTGGAACCTTGAGCATAGTTCTTTTTCTGTGTCAAGCTCGTTAAAAAATGAAACGATCACCTCTCCCTTCAAGTTGAGTCTTTCGCCAGATCTCATAGATGTCGAGTCAAGTCTTTCATTAGGTCTCATTTTGAGCCTTCATTTCATCCACCTGTATCCTTTTTCTCCATCTAGCACAGAAATTGGTGACAACCTCAAAGTCGGTGAATGAATTGAAGCTTGGGGGGCATGTCTCCATCCTTTGATGATCATTCTGGAGCTAAGCCACCAGCTTTCAAGCTGGGGGCATACTGAGCTTAGTCTTTGTTCTTTCTTGTGCTCATAAATACATGAGAATGCAACCGGGTAAACTTTTATCTCTTTTTCAGACCCGTACGGATACGAACATACGAAAAAGGACCCCCCTGGAGTCTCCTTTAAACCCTTTTCAGACTCTCTAAATATGAAAATATTGTCGAGTGACCTTGCTTTTTCACACTTGTTAAAAGGTCAGAAAGGGAATCTTTTGAGTGATAGTTTACCCCTTTTTCGGTCTCGTTAGACTACTGTACAAAAAAGGAACTGAGAGAGTTCTATTTTAAGTGTTTTTCCAAACTCTATAATCCTGAAAAAACTTCGATTTTTCTGTCTTTGGACTTCTTAAAGCACACATCGACAGGCCCATATGGGACTGAACCCTTACTTCTTCCGGTTCGTTAAACAAAGGAAGAGGAACTTACCGAAGGTGAGTTATATAGAGCATGTGTTATCCTCCTCGAGCTCATTAAATAAAAAAGAGGTACTCATCTATCTGGATGGGGGAAAAATTGAAAGGAGCAAGCCGAGCAGTCTCTTGAGAAAATCATCTAGAACTTCTTAGAGTCGCCCTTGAACATAGCACTTTGTCATTTGCACATATCATAATCCACTAAACCTCTGCACTGAGCCAATCCTCCAGTTCCTTTCACTCCTTTGGGTCACCCGACGCAAGTCACAGTATCCACTGCATAGTTTTGGTCCATGTCATGTTTTGTTGTTGTGCCTGAGTGTTCAAGGGAAGTATCTGCCTCTAGAGTCAGCCATCCCAAATATATTGCCTCAAAACCTGTGTCAGTCCATGTCCATTTGATCCACCAATTACATATCTATGTCTGTTTCATGTCGTTGATGGGGGATACATCAAGGCCCTCCCTCGACGAGTCTATTCCTGTCAACTTCAACACATTATCCAGGAATCAGACTTAGAAACTAGTTAGTACTTTGGGACCTGCATGACTCAATGGAAGGCCTCCTCACATTCGATAGTAGGTTTACATCATTGACCTCTGATCGAATGATTCTGCGGGTGTTCGACCTCAGCTCATCTGTTCAAATTCACTGGAATGTACTAGGGTACCTTGGGAATCATTGTCATTAATGGTGATCTCCCTCGCACTTGTTAACGGTCCACACCATTGACCGGTAATCAAGTGGTTTCTGCCATGTTCGATGTCAAGACATCTATTCACATGGTCAGATCCGTGCCATATTGGGATTAGTAAGAAGACCCTGGGTTGAGAGATCACTTTGATATATGATTTGCCGAGGCTGCGAAGGAATTTTTATTGGACAAAGAACACATACACTGTAACATAGATCCACTTTATATTGTTCGTGGCTATGTCTTGTCATCTCATAGATCCACTGTGTATTCTTCGTGGCTACAATCAGTCCGAGTTATCAGAGTATAGATCCACATTGTATCTTAGGTGGCTATACCTTTTTATCAATACAATTATGGATCCGCAGTGTATTTTATCGTGGCCATATCTTGCAAAGCCTTGATCACCCAAGCATAGGTATGTCTACCTTAGGTTTTGAAATATGTCATGATATTTTTTGGATGTTTGTGTGAAGCTTCCATCAGGTTCTCCGAGTCTATACCCTTTCTTGAACATCTACAAAGTATTTCAGTTATCAGTTCCTATCTTCTAACTTCATACTTTGGGGGTCAATCTCTTACACATCAAAATTACTCACTTCGATAGTGTCGCAAGTGTTGTCATTACAAAGGTCGCAAGTGTCACATTTTTCTCACAAAGTCACAAGTGTCGCATGTTTCTCACAAGTGTCGCAGGTGTCAAAGAAAGCATACTGCCATAATGCCTATGTCGTGCCTATAACGACATGAGAAGGACACTTGAAACACCTCAAACATTTGATTTGGAAGAGGAGAAATGAGTTAGTAGGCTTGAAAACCTTTTGCCATCTGAAAGCACCTCAAAAACTGAGTTTTTGGAGGGGAGCGCTCCCCCTTACACTATCTCGGAGCGCCAGTGCTCCCCCTTACACTGTTAGGGAGCATTATAAAGCTCCCCTAGCCCTTTTGAGGGAGTGCTATAGATTTTGAGAGCACTAGCGCCCCCTAAAGCCTACTAGGGAGTGTTACAACACTCTGATGGCCCTTTTGAGGGAGCACTACCTATTCTGGGCAGTTGTTAAGCTGTTGAGATGAATGGGGGAAGCATATTTTCATTCTTGGAAGGCAGTTGGATTCGAATCCCTAGTCCAGCCATGATCCTAGGGAAGATCCTCAACTGAAGAAGGAAAATCCTCAACTTCCCCAAGGATATATCAAGTGGTTAGATCCTCTCAAAGGCTATATAAGAAAGCTTTCTAATGGTGAAAGGGGATGGGAAATGGAGAATCACACCAAAATTATGATCTCATAAGTGGTGCTGGGGGAATAATTGAAGATATGAAACTTATGATCTTGGAGGAGGCCCACAGTCAGCCAAAGGAGAGTGATCAGTGAAGCTGCTATTATCCAGGTTGTGGATCTTTTGGGAAAGGGTTAGATGAAGAGGACTTGACGAAGCTATCACATTCGCATCTACGATTGTAAGTACTGCTGTCATTATTCTCATCAATATGACACGCTTGGCCTGTTTCTTTCTAGTTTGTGTCTAATGTCACATGAACTTATCATTCATTGATAGATCTGTTTTCAATCTAATATCAATAGAGTAGGAAGTGGTCGTATCTTGTTTTGTCCACAGAACTCTGCGAGGAGCAAAGGATTGGAGCGCAACTCGGACCGTTCAGGGACAAACATCGATAAGAGGTACCTCTATCATCCTTCCTTCTCATGTATTAGTTTAGATGGATTTGAAAGGAAGTCAGTGTCCATGTTAAGCATTTTCTATCTAGGGTTAAGGTCAAGCTCTTAGAGGCGATCTACCTATCTGCATGAAGATTTTCCTACAACAACTATCATTACTCATGAAACATCGAATGAAGAAGAGTTTGAAGTCATTAAGTTTATTTAGAACAATGCCCCATTTCCAGTTTTGTTAGGAAAGACTTGGATTGAGAAGGATCAGATCAAAAGGAATGAAGAGGAGGAATCTGCATAATAGAAAAATAAAGAACTAAGAGACTTCATAACTAGAATAATAGAGTGAATAATAGAAGAACAAGAGGTTAATTCGAAGCACCAGAGGGAAATAGAATTAATTTTCGAAGCTGAAAGAACGCAAGAAGACTTGAAGAACCTTGCAATGTAAGAAATAAGTATATCCACCCCAGAAATAGAAAGACAATGGACATTAACCTCAGAATATATAAGAGCACATCAATAGTGAGAAGTCAAAGATAAGAACAAGAATTGAAAGAGGATTCCATAAATTGTTAGAGAAACTTAGATCACAGGAAAGAAGGCAAGGAAGGTCAATAAGAAGAAATCAAAGTTAGAAAAACTACAGGAAGCTACAGAGAACAGAAGGAAGACTTCACATGAGGAATATCTATAGAACTCTTCAATGTAGACATCAAAGGAAGCCCTTTGGTCACCTGGGTTGAGCATGTTAGATCGAAAAATGAAAAGAAAAAGAAAAAAAAGGTAGAAGTACAACATATAGAAATTGATGAGGAGGACAGTGCCTCTGAGGAAGATGGATCTGGCTCACCAAAAGGAGGAGGATAAGACCAAGGTAATGAACAAGGAGGAGGGGATGATGGAGAAACACAAGAATAAGGTGAAGCTACATCGCATCAGGATCCCCTTGTTGGAACAGAGACTTCACAGAAAAAGAAGGCTTCTCTAGAGAAACCTTTGGTAAGAAAGAAGATGTGTGCGAGTAGGCCCAAGATGAAGGCCACGCTCATAAAGAATGGTGTCAATACAATCATCGCAGTTGTAGAGGATTCTTTAGAATATATTTTGCAATGATATGGAGAAAAAAAGGATGCTTTGTATGAATGAATCGAAAAAGAGATAAAAGACATACAATAAGCTATTCATTCGAACTGTGCAGTATCCACTGCACCTTCTTCATTGAAAATTTCATAATTGGGGGATGATCCCGCCTAATTACGAAGACTAGAATATGCAACAGAGGCTCGACTTCAAAGAGTCCAAGAAGAGAATGAGAAGGCTACAGAAGCCTTGTAGAAAGAAAAGGAGGAGGTCTTAGAGAAACTATGAGTTGTGCAATCTTGCGTAAATGCCTACGAGAAGGATAAAGATGAAATTTTGGCAATGTTCGAGGAGGAAAAAGTAAATATACAAAAAGTAAAATACCAACTGCTTGCAGAGTAGACTGTGGTCAAAGAAGCGGTGACTAAAGTAATTTTCTATGTGCCGGACCTGGCACAAGAGGAACCAAAGTCATTTGATATGCAAATGGGGAAGTTCATTGAGGCCATTCAACAAATTCAAGAATGGATAATAGAGTTATATATCCAAGCAGTGTCGAGAACTCCGCAATAAGTGCACGATTAGAGGGAGGAAGCTTCCAAGAGCATAGTTGGAAGGATCAAGGAACTTGCCTCATAGTGTAAGCAGTTGAGTGATCGAAGTCCATAGACCTATGAATGCGTCACAGAAGATCTGGAGCTCAGGAAACTGGAAGCAAAACTATAGGAGGTGAAGCAGCAAGCATCCATCATGTAGGCACAGATGAAGCTACTCACTGTGCTCGAGTGAATGAAAAGATCACAGAAGAAGCGCACAGTCCAATGACAGATTAATGCTATCCAGAGCAGATTCATGGAAGTTACATAGAGACTACAGCCAGTGCAGGATGAGCCTACACGATTTTCAAATAAATTGAAGGACAAGGCTCGCAACTAGACCAAGTGGTTTCGATAGTGGAACAACACCTAGAAAGTCTTGTTACAGAGAAAATAATTCACGAGTTCATTGAGCAAGAGGCTCTGGTGAAGCAACAATTTGAGGCATCTTGATCTAAGCTCGAGAACTTTGATGTAGTGTTTCCCATATGTGAGTGACTCAGGATGCATCACAGGTGACTGTTGGGGGTATGATGGATCTTGAAAAATTTTCAAGGAAAATTTGGTTGTGTTTGACCACTTTTGGGAATTCAACAGGCTGGTCGAATATGGAGCACCAAGGTGGAGCTGAGATCGTGTGATATCAGTTGTTTTGTAGCCTTGTGGACTAAGCAAAGGGTTTACTAGGTTTTATTTAATGGGTTAAGGGATGTCAGCCCATGGTTTTACCCATGATTAGGCCTTTTTGTAAATGTATAAATAAATAGCTAAGCGATGTAAGAAGCCTAGTTGGTTGGCTATGTGCACAACATATTTTTAGAGTTATTGGTTGGCTTAGTGCATGACTAGTTGGCTTTGTGAAAAAGTATGTTAAGACTTGTAGAGATAAGTGCAAGTGTTTTGTAAGTTTCTTTTTGCACAGATGTGGTATGCAAGGCTATGTGCTTGATGGAGGGGTTGGCTCTGTGCCTTGACCTAATTTTGGGAAGGAGGATCTAGTTCTCTGTGCACAGATCGCATGTCCTCGGTGGAGTTGGCTCTGTGGGTTTGTGCACAGGACCAACTGATTGTAAGAATATTGGGGACTACTAAATAAGAAGAGAATAAGTTAGTGGAAGTAGCCCTACATTGGGGTGAACCACGGATATCATGTATTTTGATGAGTGTTGTGCGATGTTGCTGATGTTGTTTATGTTGTTTATCTGTTAGTGCATTGATATTTATATATGTTAGATAGATATATGGATTCTTAGTGCTCTATTGATGATAAATGAATGCTATATCTAATCTAATGCTTTGTGCTAATTGATTGAAAGTACTTGATATTTATTGCTACTGTGATGTTTTGTAATAAGGGTTTAGTCTGCGATGTGAGTGAGACTCATGAACTAATGCATAATTTTGTCTAAGTTCTTTGCTAAGTGTTGTAATCAAAGATCTGTGTCCCAACTTGGTTGTAGACACCTACGTCATGCAACCCCCCTGCCTCTACCTCAGGTGAGGCTTCATATGCTTCACAAGTGTTGCCAAAAGGGATGGTAGTTAGGGTTTTCTTGGTGCTTTGTTGAAGCATTGAACCCCGGGTCTTCCCCTGTGCGAACATAGACAATTGAATAAGATCACAATAAAGAAAAAATATTATTTTCCAAGAATTAATGATTTTTTTTATCAACTGAAGGGTGCAAGGATATTTTCCAAGATTTATTTGAGATCAATTTATCATCAAGAAAGGATAAAGGAAGAATACATTAGCAAGATAAAATTCAAGACAATATATGGGCATTATGAATTCATGTTAGTGCCATTTGGACTATCAAATTTCCCATCAATCTTTATGTTCCTAATGATTTGAGTGTTCAGGGAGTACCTGGACAATTTTGTAATTTTGTTCCTGGATGATATACTCATCCATTATAAGTCACAAGAGGAACATGAGAAACATTTAAGAATGTTATTGCGATTTTTAAGAGAGCAAAAATTGTAAGCTAAGATAAGTAAATGCATATTTTACCAAAAGAAGATGAAGAAAGTGAAGACTGAGCATAGGCATTCCACATGTTTATTACAACCATTGTCCATTCTAGAATGGAAGTGAGAAGTTGTTACAGTGGATTTTAGTACTAAGCTTCCCATAACAATTAAGCAACATGATTCCATCATGGTGGTGGAAGATAAATTACTAAGGAAACACATTTTATTTCAGTAAAGACTACACACAAGAAAACAAATATTGTATACAATTACATGAAGGAAGTTGCTAGGATACATGGAGTTCCTAAAGTAATAATTTCAAATAAATATCCAAAKTTTACTTCCACTTTTTGGGAGGGTTTGTTCAAGGGCTTGGRGGGRAATTTAAATCTTAGTATATCAYATCATCCARAKTCAGATGGGAAAACATAAAGGAATACTAAGATAATTGAGGACATGGTTAGACTGTATTTGATGGATTAACCATCAAAGTGGTAATATTATATCCATTTAGTATAATTTTCCTACAATAATGGGTATCAGGTCTCATTGAAGATGAGTTTGTTTGAAGCATTGCATGACAGAAAATGTAACACACTAGTAAGTTGGGATAATCCAATAGACAGAGAAGTTGTTGGGATAAAATTGTTAAAGGAAATGGAAGAGTATATGGCAAGGATAAAACATAATTTAAAGGTTTCCCAAGATAGGAAGAAAAATTATGTAGAGAAAAACAAAGCGTTTAAATATTTTAAAGTGGGAGAACATTTGTTTTTGAAAGTGAAGGTGAAGAGAAGTTCACTAATCTTAGGAAGCTTCCCAAAGTTACAGGAAGATATTGTGGACCCTTTCAAATATTACAAAATATAGGGCCATTTTCATACATGCTAGCATTTCATGCATCAATTTGAGTGCATAATTGATCTAGGTGGATATTGGTGGCCACCCACCATTTCCAACTGGCTCATCTTGACAGTTTTTGGTTCAACACGTTTCTATGTAATGATGAAATTTAGTTTTAATTGTGGCTTATGCACTTGTGAGGCTGTCCTAAACCCCTACACAACATGTAGGTGGATATTGGTGGCTACCCACCTATTCCAACTGGATTATTTTGGAAGTCTTCATGTTGGTACATCTTTATGTACTTCTAGGGTCATTTTGGGTCCCTAAACAATGATTTTTTTGGCTTTCCATAGTCAAACTATAGACAAAGTCAGTTTTTGATGGAATAATGTGTATTTATCTAAAATACCTTTCCAACGATCTATCGCATGCCTAAAATGGAGGTTGTATGAAAATTTTACGACCCCGAGAATTTGAGGTAACAACTTACCCATCGGGGCCCACATAACTTTTGGTGTTTCATCTCCTAGGGTTGGGTTTTGGGATGTATAGGGATTTGGAATTCATGAGTAATGTTAAAAAGGAATATGTAGCCTCATTGTAATCATTATGCTCAGATGGATGCGCATATTAGCCACATCTCTTCTTAGAGATAGCTATCACCATTCGAGCAAGTTGTTTCATTTCTGCAATTTTACAGTTTCAACCTATTTTCTTTATTCAATAGAAGTTATTATTCATTGGATATATGTTATTTTTTTCTGTATCTATGTGATATTTTATTCAAATTGTTATTCATTTTATTCTTCTCATAAATCCATATCATTGGTATCAAAGCGGTCTGCGGTTCATTTCTTTTTCTTTGTGGATGTCCCCAACAAGATCTGGGTACAAGAAGTTGGGACTCAAAACAGAGCCTTTGGAAGATCGACCACAACGAGCTAGACCAAAACTCATGGGGGATGAGAATAAATATGATGGAGCAAGATATCCTTTTAAACTTTTGCTCGAGGAATCCCTTACGTGACAAAGGAACACGATGATGGATAAATTTACACAGATCCTTCGGCGGCTTCCCAATGTAGACACATCTTCATCAAGTGGCCACACAACCCCCTTCAAGGTACATGTAAATTTTTATATTCCATTATTTGACGGACTGATAGATGTGGATATTGTAGATAAATGGTTGAATATGCTCGAAGGGTATTTTTCAGTCCACAATTTTTCCAATAGGGAAAATATTACTTTTGCACTTTCAAGATCGTCCCCCATGTTAAATACTAGTGGGATACTTACTCTGAGAAAAGGGCCATAGAGGAATATGAAATATTTATGGTCACCCACACATGGGATTCCTTAATGGATTCCATTAAATAACAGTACTACCATGTTAGAAGCTACGAGGACCAATACAAGACATGGATCACGTTGCATCAAGAAAGGGACCAAGCAATACAATATTTCACCAATATTTTCCATACTCTGCACGCCAAATTGGGTATCAAAGACTATGAACAACATATTTTTCTCAAATACTACGACTACCTGCATAGATACATTCAAACATAAATGAATTTTATAGACATTACATCATTAGGTGCGACTTATAGATATGTTATCAAGATCGAGCATAAATTTAAGCAGAAGAGGTGAAAGTTTGGATCTGCAAATTCCTCATAGCGGAAGCAGGGAAAAGGAGGTCACAACCCCCCAAACAAGGGATAGATCAAAGATGGCCACTCTTAGGACAACTAGTCCAAGCCACAACCTAAGAAGGGTAATGAGAAGTCGAATAAGGACATGGGAAAGTGGTGTGAATATCATTAAATCCCTTGGAAAAACAACGAAGAATGTCACTCCAAGAAGTCACTCGTGTCCGAGATGAAATATTTCGAGTTAGAGGTAGATTATAACTCTGAATCAAATCTAGAAAGTGGGAAGAATATTATCGATACCAAACCCAGTGCCACTATCACTACCAACAAATTCTAGCCAAGCGAACCATAAGAACCATAGGAAGGGGAATGCCTCTTTCACTCACAGATGTGGGTAAAGGGGGCTCCACTTCATTTCATTTTATATAGTGGAAGTAAGAAGAACCTGATATCAGTAGAGGTCATCAAGCATATAGACCTACTGATAATACTGCACCCACAACCCTACACCATCGGCTAGGTTCGCCAAGGAAGAGATCTTCATGTCAACCAATAGTGTCATATTCCCTACGACATCAAGCCCCTCAAAGACGAGGTATTGTGTGATATTTATCCCCTTGAAGTTTTTGATGTTATTTTAGGCTAGCCATATTTGTGGAAGTGACATTATTTGTATGATTCTAGACCCTGCAATGTTATTATTACTTTAGGTAGACAATTGTACAGGATGCCAAAGGTAGTGCCTCCTACCACTATTTCTTTGATCTTTGCTAAGCAATGCAGTACGGTCATTTCATAGACCGATAAGTTCATATTCTTTTTGATCCATGCTCGCAGTAATTAGAAGGTCACCACCACATCCGTGACCTCTACACAGAGCCTCTCTTTGCAGCAAAAGAAACTGGACAGGATTGTGGAAGAGTACAAAGATACCTTCTCCTCAACCACCGGGGTACCAACACACTACCAAGTCAAGCATACAATTTATCTAACCCTTGGTGCACCTTTTCCTAATGGACTAGTATATCGCCGCTCGTTGATGGAAAAAGACGAAATCAAGCACCAGATCCAAGAGATTATTCAAAAAGGATACATTCAACCCAACTCCTTCCCTTGTGGAAGCCTAATTGTACTGGTGCAAAATAAAGATGAGACATGGAGGCTCTGCATTGATTATAAAGCATTAAACAAAATCACAGTTAGGAACCGATACCCAGTTCCCTGAATTGATGACCTTCTTGACCAATTGAAGGGGGGGGAATTTCTTCAATAAGATTGACCTAAAGTCTATCTACCATCACGTTCCCATCGAACCAACTAATGTATGGAAGACAACTTTTAAATCTAAAGAAGGTCTCTTTGAATGGCTAGTCATGCCATTTGGCTTAAAAAATGAACCAACAACTTTCATGAGATTGATGGATGATTTATTGAGATCCTTCATCAATGATTTTGTGATCGTATATCTGGATGTCATCCTCATCTTCAACAGAACTTGGGAGGAGCACATGCAGCATATTCAACAGGTTTTCATCACTCGGTGACAACACAAGCTATATGCCAACTTGGAAAAAATATCCTTTGGCATGAACAAGATCCAATACTTGGGATACATTGTTGATGAGCATGGGGTACATGTGGATCTAGCTAATATCCAATTCATTTTTGAATGGCCAACCCCGATCACACTAACTGAGCTTCAGAGATTCTTGGGACTTGCAACTTATACTAAAGGTTCATTTTAGGATTCTCCCATATTGCATGGGTTCTCAACCAAGTAACCAAGGGAGGTGGCAAGGAAAAGTTCGCATGGGTTAAGGCACAAAAACAAGCATTTGATTATATGAAGCATCTATTTTTCTCAACTCCAGTACTCTCCTTACCTAATCTGCAACAACCGTTCAATATTTAGACTAATGCCTTTGACTATGCTATAGGCTCAGTTCTCACTCAACACGATCATCCAATAACATACCATAGTGAGAGACTCTTAGATACCATCCGAAGATACCCCACCCATGAAAAGGAAACGTATTCCAATGTGAAATCCTATCGCCAATGGAAAAATTACATTCTGGGAAAGGAGAAAATCATCCACACTGATCACAAGCCTC
>ML790050.1:338437-349134 GCA_009831015.1 Picea engelmannii | reverse complement strand
TAGTTAGAAAATAATAATATTTTCTTGTATGAGAGAAGAGACTCACTCTATAAAGAAGAATTCTCTCTCTCCATTGTAAAGGGTGGATAATTTGAGAATTTATAAGCTCTCCTCTTAGGCTACATTGTAGAAAATTTTGGCAAGCTTAATGGAGAATTTGAGCTATATTTTCATTTGATGTGAGGCTTTATTGCGCACTCATATTTTATGTGTTAATTTTGTATTAAGAAACACTTTTAACATGTTGTGACTTCAATTATAATGAACCATGCTTCATTTTGGATAGAGTAATGTGAGGTTTCTACTCTCTTATTTCTATTGTGATTATTTTAGCCTACATGATTGTTATTATTGGTTCCTAGAGTCTTAACTAGGATGGGAATTCATCATTTTGTCAAACTTAGGTAATGAGAACCATTAATTTCTTATGGATTTATCACTTAGAAATATTTTCCACCATAAGAGATTCGTTAATGTGTAACAAAAGTATTTATAATCACTTTAGAAAAAAAATTACATTCATACACTTTGAAATTCATACATTCACAAACAAAAAATGCATAAACAATGAGATTCATAAAAAATGTGCCATGAAATTGTACATTTTTTACAAAATGGCACCTCGTGTCCAATATACAAAACAACAAGAAGTGCTCTAACACAAAAAACAACCATATAGTGGTCTAGATAGAAAATGACAGTAATTGGTCAATCATTGACCACTGTTACCCTTTCCACCCTCAGGAGCATCTCATAAATCGATATTTATTCTCTTGTTTGAAGAATAACCTCGAGCAATTTTTTTCCTGAGCGCACTTTGTCGCTCTGGAGACTGCACAAAGAAAAAACATTGTTATAAGTTTTTTTCCATAATGAATTAAAAGACTTACAAAATGATAGTTTGTAATTGAACATAATACAACTCATTGCATATGGCACTGACAATTGTGAGGATGTTAAACTCCTCTATAACCCTAATTTCTCAATTATGCCACCATGTGTCACTTACATGGACACAATCGTCAGAATTAAACAAATATGTATAAAATAAAATTCATGATACATAAAAAGTTATCATCAACACATTATCTCACCGTGAATATCTCGGGCCTTGGTGGAGATTCAATGGAAGGTGGAGTACTCGGTTGTAGAACCTGCGATGAGGAAACCTTTACTATGGTATCATCGATGGATGGGGATGATGGAAATGGTGGTGGGGGTGGGTGGCATACAGGTGCATCCACTGTGGATGGATGCGATGGAAGAGGTGGCTTGTATGGGTGGCCTATGTCTGCATCCACCAAGGACGTATCGAATAAAAAAAATGCGGGGGGTGGGAAGAAATGGACCCTCACAGGTTGTTCAAGTGATGACAAATCCCTTGGCCTAGAGTAAGGTAACCCATGAGCAAAGGCCAGGTGCCCAGGGAGTCAACTAGTACTATAACTAGTGAATATGTGAGCAACCTGCATACATATTAATAATATTGAACTTTTAATACCAAATAGTAAATTCAACAACATAAATACAAGAAATTTGATATTTAAAAAATATTTAACTCTACATGTGATACCTGTGTTGCAGGTACTTGTCCATCTCAAATGGACATTCCTTGACATTGTCTAGTCCCACAACCTGTAGAAAAACAAGAACATAAAAAATTAGAGGATTCCATAACATAAATAAATGACCATGGTGAATTTATCAAATTTGACATATACATGTGTATGGGGTATGCCAAATGAGCAGTCTATCTCTACTATTGCATCAATGGTGGAGACATGCACTGATGCATCCATGGGTGTAGATGGTCTGCTACATGGGTGTAACAAATGCATAACAACATAACGATATAAATATGCAAAATACCATATAAATATATAGAGATAAGGAACGTATGGATGGTTAAGATACTAACCTCCTCCATGAATCTCTCTTGTCGACTAGCCTCCATAGGCCCATATCAGGTCTACTCACAACTCAAGCATTTGTGAGGTTCACATGGAAGACTGATATTTCCATTTTCACTCTCCTCACTCCACTCTGTTGAATGGGGTGAATCTTTGACCCCTCTATCAATTTCACCGACATGCACCTCTTGTTGAGATAGTGCAACAAAGCTACCATTTTTCACTAGGCTCCAAGTAAATGATGATATACATAACTATACATAATGCAAGCTCTCTGCAATAGGAGGATTATTGGAAAGAGGGTCAAGCCTTCGCTTGTGGGGATGACGAATTAACATTGGATCATTCTTAACACACTCTTGGTCCTGTGAGGACACTTGACGCACCCCTTGGAAGTCACCGATGTCGAAGTGGTTGACACGCCGATCCAAAATAAATTTACCCCACAATTTTGCAAAAACTATAAAGGCACCTCCCTGTCATTGTAGGGAGGTTTATCAAATACCGTGTACGACCTATCCATTTAGTTTTGGCTAATTTATGGGTGGATGCACTAGTGAATGAAAATGCGTTTCTTGGTCACGGGTGGTTTTTTTTGAGATCAAGGATCAATAAAAGTAGACATTAGTTGTTGTTTTAATATACCAAAGTCTCCAACATTCTTTTTACCCAATACAATCTTGTAATAATCAAACATTCTTTCTCTATATTAAAAAATAGAAGTCAATTTCCCTTGGGCACTTGCAATGTACCTCACAATGACATCCATAGAAGTGGCCAAGGAATCTCTAATTGGTTCTCTCATTCCCCTTAATTTATTTACAATGGTTCTTAATGTGTCCAACCCCTCAATAATTTGGGTGGTTGTGGTGGGTTGGGGTTTTCTTCGCCTTGGTCTGTTGGTTGGTGGTTTACATTGTCTTCAGGTTCCATTTTATAATAAATGTTTCATTTTAAAAAGGAAATTTAATAAGTGGACTTATGAAAAAGGTATTACAAACAAAAACTTGATTTTATCCAACAAAATCATTAACATAATTTTGTGTAAAACAAAGAAAAACTATGCGTTATCTTTGCAATGAACTTGAAAAAAAACTGTACAAGATTAGTGATTTCTTGAGATATTTACATTCAAGTATTAAATATGTGTAGTGAACCTAACTAATAAGTGTTCAATATCATTGGTATTTACATCCATATCCTATGACTAATTGTTTTGTATTTTTTGAAATCCAAGAGGAAATGACAAAAAATCAACCATACCTTTCTTGCAATGGACATGATGGAAAGATACCGGGTTTTACTCCTCCTCTATTATTCTTGTTTACTTGCTCCAATTGGGAAAATCATGAGGCATAATGTTAAAATGAGTACAAAATGCACACGTGGTCCCTTAAAAACAGGGCAGGACAGGAACGTGTGTGTGTTCCTAGGAACACACACTTAATAACATGTGGGTGCTCTTGCCGACGAACCTATGTGGTATGATGCCTGGAGGTTTAGGCCTTTCCAACCCCATAGGATTAGGAACATGTGTGCGTTCTTGAGAACACGCACACGTCCTTGTGAGTGCATGTTCTTGCTGACCTCCTTGCCACTTTTTTTTCCCACCAACTTAGTGCACTCAGCCATATTTTTGTTGAGTTGGTTGTCTCAGATTTAGATTTGAGATGAAAAACCAAGTGMTTTGGTCTACAAATAGATTAGATCCTTTTTTTTTTATGAATACCTCTCAATATCTCTATTTTAGAAGTTATTTTTCTACAGAYTACACAAATCTGTTGTCGATGAAATTACATACACAAATAGAGTCGACTATGTTGATTCCATATATATATATATATTACCATTTTTAATCTATTTTTSTCTTGACAKATATCAGAATCCAAAAATACATATCTCTTTTATTTTTTTCTATAAATTTTTACTAGCTTAACCATTTTAAAAATAAGTTATACGCCACACTAGAAGACAGTGAGATTTAAAACCTAAAAATAAAYAAAAAAATTGTTTGATAATGTTAAGACCCTCATAGCCTACACTAATGCAAGACCTTCTAATTTCAAGGATATAATCATTTTCATAATTAAAAAATAAAATAAAATAAATATTATAAATTTTGAATGGATACCCCACACTAGAAAAATATGTTCTCTACACTTATAAAAGTTTCTTTAAGGAAATTCCATCGTTAAGGAACTCAACACCTAACAAAGTCATATACATTATATTTTGCTTGAAAAGTAACATACCACTCTTAAAAAATTTCAAATTTCACACACTTATTCACAAATTCTATAAATAAACATTATATATTTGGAAAGGTAATTCAATTTCCTACATTTCATCTTTTTACACAATATCCAAATTCATTGTAAAAGTACCTTGAATAATCACTCCAGGTTAATATATTGTTGTTTATCCATGTTCATATTGCCATTAATGTGTCATGAGACCATCATTAGCATGCACCCAACCCCCCTTTAGAGATCATGTGTGGTGGTTGTAATCCTTTTTCATGTCCATCCAACCTAATAAGCTTGAATATGGGCCTAAATCAATTGTTCACTTCGAGACCTATCTATGGTGCACAATACAACTAACAATCCACATGTTTTGTGTTGGAGGCCAAGGATACCCTACAAATATCATGTGTGGTGGTTTAAGGTCTTGTTCAGGGCCATTGAGGTTGATAATAAGAATTAAGTTCCCAAGGCCTTTGATTTAATCCCTCGAGCATTTTAAAGACCCTAATACATGTATCTGATGTGCATTATCTCCAAAGAATGCTTATATTCCTAGTTGGAGGACCAAATATTGTACATAAGTTATCTGTGGTGGTTCTATACGTTGTCCATGAAACTTAAATTCTAAAAATATCATTTAAAATTTAAATCTTAAGTCACTTGTTTTCATCCACTACCATTATCAAAGACCATAAGTTTTTGTGTTTTCAAAAAAAATAAAAAAATTAATACACATAACATAACAATGTTTGAATCAATTATAATGTTAAAACAATACAACCCCATTATAATCGAATGATTGGATATAGATTGAATATTTCCATATACAGTCAAACTCATCTCTACAAAATAAATCATCAAATAATAAATCCACATGAATTTTTACTTGTGGAATAATCAAAACTATGCACCCATTCATACCTTCTTAAGTTCTTAAAATGAACTTCTCTTTAACTTAAGTCCTTCACACAAAAACTTAATCCATCTATTTTTAAACCTCTATCATGTCAAACATGATTACTATCTTCCATTAGACCATGATGACACAGGCTTGGATTTGGGTTTACTTAAGGTTTCATACACCCTGTTTTATTGGAATTTCTAAACCTATATCATTTCAAGCACTGTTACTATCTTCCATTAGACCATGACGACATAGGCTTGGGTTTGGGTTTACTTAAAGTTTCATACATCCTATTTTATTGGAATTTTTAAACCTCTATCATTTCAAGCACTGTTACTATCTTTCATTAGACCATGATGACTTAGGTTTGGGTTTGGGTTTACTTAAGTTTTCATACATTCTGTTTTATTGCAACGCCAATTAAATACTTATTTCTTAAAATTGGTTGGATCTTTTCCATTTAAATTAAAAATATTTATTTATATTTATAAAAATTTATAAAATATAAAAAATATAAAAAATATACAAATATTTTATATTTATTAAAAAAATATATTTAAAAAATATATTATCATAATCTAAAACATTTTTATTATAAATATCTATTTATCTTAACATATATATTTAATATAGTCTAAAAACATCTTTATTATATATTTCTATTTAACTTATTGTAAAACTCTATAATCTAAAACATCTTTGTTATAAATATGTATAGTCTAAAACATCTTCCTTATAAATATTTGTTTATTTTAACATATATATTTATTATAGTCTAAAACATCTTTATTATAAATATTTATTCATCTTATTTTCAAACTGTATAGTCTAAAACATCTTCATTATAAATATCTATTTATTAAAATCTAAAACACCTTTATTATAAATATCTATTTATCTTAACATATATCTTTATTATAAATATCTAGTTATCTTATTGTCAAACTTTATAATTTAAAACATCATCATTTTAAATATCTATTTGTCTTTATATATATATATAAACATCTATTTATCTATTTATCTTATTGTGAAACTCTATTGTCTAAAACATCTTCATTATAAATATGTATTTATCTTAGCAAATATAGTTATTATAGTCTAAAACATCTTTATTGTAAATATATAATTATCTTATTATCAAGTTATTATGTATACTATTATAATATATATTTTTGTAGATATTTTAAAACATCCTCACTATAATTTCAACTCATCATAAGTTTAATTTTCCAACTCAACAAAATATGTAAATTATTTTGTACCACATTTTCATTTTCATTTTGTTTAACATATATGTTCTCTTTATATTTTGGATCAATTTTTTTTTTTTTTGTTAGTTTGTCTCTGACATGTGGGACTAACCTGTGACTAAGAAACTGTGACTCAGGGGCATCTAAGCTGTCAAAATCACCCGGGGATCATGCCCGACTTGAGTCATACCAACCTTTAACATGGCTGGATCTTTTGTCCCCATAGGTTTCAAATCGGTGACTTTAACATCAGGGAGTGCCTAAACAACACACTTCGTCACCGATTGTCCTACACCTCAAGGACTCAAAATTTGAAGGACATAGGGATGGTCTTTGATCCATTTATGTGTACATGGGTCACGATACCATTTAATATGATATCTTTGGGTGCAACCACACGTTTGACCACTACCTCAAGGTGCCCCCATGGCTCCAGGTAAAGCCCTCATGAGAATTGAACCTTGCCCAATCGTGAAAAACTCCTCGCTTTCCACCATTGGATCCAACCCCTTTGGGCGGATCAAACTCAAGTTATCATGTATACTATTGTAATATATATTTTTGTAGATATTTTAAAACATCCTCACTATAATTTTCTACTCACTATAAGTTTGATTTCCCAACTCAAAAAAATATGTAAATTATTTTGCAGTGTGCACCACATCTTCATTTTCATTTTCTTTAACATATATGTTCTCTTTAAATTTTGGATCTTTGTCTTTCTTGACAAAATAACCTAAATTGTCTAATGATTTAGTTTTATGCATTGTTGGGCCATTGTTTTATTAAGATAACACGCCTACATGGATAAAGTAAATCCACTTCCAGTATTTTATATTACTCAGGCTGAAATTGTGCTCTCGATCGGACTTTGAAATCAGATGCAAGGATATACATCAACGAATTATTTGATCAGTGGAATTGCAACTGCTAGCCCGTGATTGATCATATTTATGCTTCTCATTCCTAGACTGAACAATATTATACGCTTCGAGTTCAATTTTCCATGGCACTACAAAAATCTATTCATATCCTCATTGGGTAGCATGGACAGATACATATGAGATTGTTTCGTTTCCTACTAACGCTTGATCTGAATTTTTGTTTTTGGTTCAACCGATATGTAGTATGGCATTGTCCTCATTTAATGTAAATTTTCTATGGATCCTAAAGTTACGTAGCATGTAGACATTGTTTGCCTTTTTCTGTAGGTATACTTCATATGGCAATTTCGCTAACCCAGGAATCACATATTGCAACAAAGGTTGTCTAATTGTACAATGTACGATTGTGTTGCTGGCGGTTTGGATGGCAGTGTTGAGGAAATGTCTATATATGTAAGGGAATTTTTTACTGCATCGTAGACAATCAATTGTACCATCATTTATGAAAGCATAGACAAAAGCAAGAGAGTTACATTTGGCACATACAGGCTCGAAGGGGGTCGAGTACGCATTCGCTGCAACCAAAAGACCCTCAACCTGGGCACGTGAGAATAATGGTTAATATATTGAACAATATAATATACAACAACACAAAAAAAAACTGCAGAAAGTTGGTAAAATAATTTTTTATGAGAAAAGTGTGGATGGAATTGTAGATGTATACACACAATAGTTGTAGAGCTAGTTAGTTTCTTGATATCCTATACTATGTCTATTCACAATTTTGTTACAAATTTTGATTGGGTTGTGCGAAAGATCCTTTATTTAACATCTATTTTCTTTGTTATATTTTTTAAGAGCATAAGTGAAAATTTATCTTTATGCAATTATTGTTCCATTGAGTAAAACAAATTTGAATAGGTGTCGAACAATTGTAGCTGCAACATGGAATAGTGTAATAGTTGTGTAAAATAACTAATATATATGAACATGTGAAAGTAAAGGAAAAAACTAGATATGGAAAACGATACCATTGCCTTGTCGTTGTCCGACTCTCCATATTTTATATGGAGAATGTGTTGCAAGACAAGTTTTATTGCGAGTGTGACAATTGCACCAATGATTCCGATTGGGTAAGTGTCACTTCTCTATGCAAGTTGGTTGATTGTTGTGTCCGGTACGAAACAATATTCTGAACAAATCGTGAGAATTTTTTCCACAATACTTGTTTCATTGAGCGATATAATCCGATCACAATCACCATGGTCATATACTGTTTTCTACAATATATTAAAATTTGTAATGGATATCCCATTACCTAGCAAGACCTTTTCTGCATGTTTTTGCACAAATTGTGTAGGGATAGGTAGTGTGATTTTCATTGTGGATTCGTTATTTGTCATGTTAACACGGACAATGCATCTAGTTTTGTTTTCCTTATCCAAGTAGGTGCTATACATAACCATTATGTCCCCGAAGAACACTTTTCCAATTTGGTGACTGTTCAAGCCTTATATTGATTGTATATTGGGTGTTATAAGTTTAGACCTGATTACATTTTTTGAACAAGGAAAGTAATGTGAATGGTGGTCTGCATTGTTTTTTTGTTTTCTTTTTTTCTTGGAATAAATGTACATACATACGCACAACTTGGATGAAGTATGCAGGCCATAGTTTTGTAACCAGACCTCTTAGTTTGTGGAACTTGCACTATGTTCGACGTTTCACTTGCACTCATCAATACTTCTTGTGAACAACAAACTATGTGTTGTAGATGACATCAACATATTTATCATGGCAAAGATGAATAAATAGCTTTGGATATTTTTTTGGTAAACATATCAAGAGAACAATGTATGGATATTTACCTTTGGCCTTATCGTTCTGTTGATGTTTGCGATTATTGACTACTCATTCGCATGTCACTAGTCCAAATTTTTCTTATTCAAGCATGTGTACATGAAAATCAGAAGGACTAAATAGGAATATGCATTATATACTGTCCATAATTGTTATGAATTTCAAATATAGGCTCAAAGGAGATGGAATATGAAATAGGATGTGAAAGGATACTTAGGAAACAAGAGCACTCGACGGTCAAATTGTATGCCTTGGAATTCATGACTGCAAAAATGTGTAACACAAAACATGGCATGATGGGGGAGTTCGGTGGCCAATTTGTATATCACAGAACCCCCGACTCTAGAGGTGCAATTTTGAGCCTGCCAACCTTGGAAACCGTGATCGAAAAAGTGGCTAAGTATGGAATGAGGAAGTCATTGGTCGGACTCATGATATAGAAGCATGAGGATAAATGTGAACCCGTGAGTCTGCCAACCCTCGCACCTAGACATTTTCAGAAAAACGACTAAGCAAAGCAACCAGAAAGAGAAAATAGAGGGGGAAAAGAAGGGGGAATTTGGTTAAGTATAGAAGAGGGGAAAAAATGACAATAGAAGGTGGGAAAATAGAAATGGGAAGGGAAATGTTCGGAACTGAGAAGTCTCAACAAAGGCCCATTTTTTCCAAATCATTGTTTTCTAGTCCAATATTTAATCCACCTACTCGTTTTGTGTGTTTGATTTACCATCACAATTGACATACCTTTTCAAAGATTGTACTTCAACTTCCTCTACTGTAGCATATAATATTTCATCCTCTTGTCCAACTAATCTGTTTCTTTCAATGTAGAAATGTAGAAAAAATAGTGGACACAAAGGTAACTTGGTATGTAGAAAGAGATGTAAAAAAATAAATACACTTCTATGTATTTCAATGTAGCAGCACAAAGAATACAATTGACATGAAGATAAGTTATTATGTAGGAAGATACATGGTATCTACATACAACAAATTAAGTGCAAAGCAGTAAAACAAATATACAGACAATAAATGAAATACAAAACAATGGAATATGGAATAAGATTAGAAGCATGCACCTTTGTATCTCCTCTTCTACATATGAAATAAGAGTACAAGCATGCACCTTTCTATCTCCTCTTCTACATTTGCGGTAAATAGTCCTTCGTCTTCTCTAGTTATTCTGTTTGTTTTAATGTGAGAATGCACAAAATACAATGAACATGAATGTAAGATGGTATGCAAGGGAAAACGAGTAATATGTACATACAGTAAATGAGAAGCAAAGTAATAGAATAAAAGAGAGTTAAAAGAATGAACCATTCTTTTTCTTGATCCATGGTTGTGATTATATAGATTTTTTCTTGGCCAAAATATATTACAAGCGAGAAAATATTAAGAAGTTGGATGGTCATAGCTGAATGATTTGGTTTGTGCAACAAAGTATCCATATATGCTTTGAGACATGGAAATATAATTTTGTAATATCTTTGATGTATATTTCATAACTCAATGTTGGCACAGGGGTAGACCCGAGGTTCACTCCAAGAGAGAACCAACAAGCCCTAGCTACTGGCCCTTTCGGCAGCACCTGCAAAGCAGATGCAGTCTCACCTGAAGCAACCAAGAGGGGGGGGGGG
>ML790050.1:302287-319977 GCA_009831015.1 Picea engelmannii | reverse complement strand
ACTCTATAGTCTAAAACATCTTCCTTATAAACATTTGTTTATTTTAACATATATATTTAATATAGTCTAAAACATCTTTATTATAAAGATCTATTCATCATATTTTCAAACTGTATAGTCTAAAACATCTTCATTATAAATATCTGTTTATCTTAATATATATATTTACTAAATCTATATATTTACTAAAGTCTAAAACACCTTTATTATATAAGGCCATCCCAAAAAAAATCCCTCTTGACCCTCTCATAGGTTTTCAAAAATCTTGAGTGCCCTCCTACTGGAGAGGTGTGCAATTCTAAAAGTATCTTTTGTTTGATTTGGGAGTTATTACATAATTATAAATGATATTTGTACCATAGTAAATCATTTTTCCATGTAAATGTATTGGATGCACTAGAATATTGCTGCAACCTTTGAATGAGAGTCCACACTTCTTCGTCATTTTTCCATTCATCCCTTGCTTATGTTATCCAATTAGGTTGGATAATAGAGATAGAACAAATAAATTCCTCAACATCCTTCATTCTAATCCGATGATATATTGAATGGATATCTAACTTTTTGAAGTATATTTCTCCATGTAGTTCATATAACACTTCATCAATGAGGGGAATGGAAAGAATATCTTTAATGGTGATCTTGTTGATCTCTCTATAATCTGTCCACATACACCATGATCCCTATTTCTTGAGTACCATTACCACCAGTGCAGATTAAGAACTTTGGCTGGGTCTAATAATTACATCCTCTAACATTTCTTCAACCATACGCTCAATTTCACTCTTATGGGAATAAGGGCATCTGTAAGGCCTAATGTTAGGAGGATCACTCTCAGGAATTAAGTGAATAGCATTATCATGATCGTGAGTGGGTGGAAGACCTATGGGGATATCTTCAAATACTTCGGAATGTTTATGAATGATCTCTTGAAGATCCAAGCTAATAGACGTATTAGAGGTTTGAGCATATAGTGAGTATAGTTGTACGATTACACTCGGATGCCCATTTTGCAATAATTTTATCATGCCATTAGATATTACCACCTTACTAAGTTTCCTTTTGATACCCTTTAACTCAAATTCCTTTCCTTCCAATGAAAATTTCATGAAAATTTCTTGAAAATTAAAATCCACATTTCCCAATGATTGTAACCATTGGACCCCTAGTAGGAAATCAACACCACCCATGGGTATATAAATCATTGGAATATTAATTACATATTCCCCCATAGTAAGATTTATCTTATAGCATTTTCCTAAGAAATTGATAGCTCCTCCATTTTCAATCATTACTTGAAACTCTAGCACTAGAAATATAAAGTAATTGAGAGCTTTGGATAATTTGCAGTGAATGAAATTATGAGTACTACCAGAATCAATTAGCACTATTAACTTTTTTGTTTTTGATATATCCATTGATATTGAGGGTTTGATGAGTGTTAATTCCATCCAATGCATGACATGGTATGGTGGGAGTCATCTCTTAAGAAGAAATCTCTTCTACATCTTCCTCTTGAGATGGTTATTTTTCTTGTTCTTGTTCTCCTTCATCTTCAAAATGTATGTAGAATAATTTCTTCTCACCAAACTTATGTCCCTTAGTGTACTTATTGTCATAATTAAATAATAAACCTTTTTCTTTTCTTTCCTCCAATTGTTGAGGTGTTAAACTTGTAGTTTGAGGTGGTTTAGAATAAGGAACAATATTCTTTCGATAGATGTTAGGGTTGGTCCTTCTAGTAGCCATAGCCAGATTTTTGCTTTCAACATTTCTCGCCACCCTGAATGCATTATCCAATGATTTGTGTTCCTAAAGTAAAACCTCATGTTGAATTTTATCCTTTAAATTTCATATGAAGACATCAATTAGGTGCTCAGTTGGAATATTTGTTACCTTTATATTCAATCTTTGGAAGTTATTAATGTGATCCACAACTAAACACTTTTGCTTGAGATTTATCAATTGGATGAAGAAGGTATTGCTCCTTGTATCCTCATAGTGTGTTATCATTTCTTTCGTGAAAATTTTCCAAGTGACAAGTGATTTACGAGAACAAAGCCATCCATACCACACAAACTGATTAGGTTCTAAATATAAGGATGTAATTCGTACCTTTTGTGTTTGAGGAACATCATGTAGATCAAATAAATTCTCCATCTGGAGTATCCATGTGATTCGTTCCTTTCCATTAAAATTTCTCATATTGATCTTAGGAAAGTGGTTTGTCCTCAATCCAAAGCTGGAGTTTCTCCAGTCTTGATTCATCTTCACTATGTCCTCATCATGAATTTCATGTGATACATTATCACTTTCATTTTGTCTCTCTATCAATACATTTTTCAACCCTTCCATGATCTCCTCTTTTGAAGCCATCCATCTTTTTTTTTTTTATGTCTGGTGGAATTAGCAACTAGTTGGGCACATGCTCGTGTTACAAATGGTCGTGTTATCCAATTTCTACCATTATAACCTCCAGGTGTGTCCACGATGCCCCTTACATGGTACACATTGTAAGTCGGGGGGAATTGAACTCGAAACCTCATGGAACTTCATTTTCACGGCACTTGCCAATTGAGCTGCCCCCTGGGGGATTTATTATTGAAGGAAATGGGGGTTGGCTTTGATACACTTATGTGTGCATGGGTCATGATACCATTCATTATAGTATCTCTGGGTGCAACCACACATTCAAACACTACCTCAAGGTGTCCCCATGGCTCCAGGTAAATCCCTCATGAGAATTGAACCTTGCCCAACGGTGAAAAACTCCTCGCTTTCCACCATTGGATCCAACCCCTTTGGGCTGAAGCCATCCATATTAGTATCCATCATCGCTTCTATATTAGCTTCAGTTTAATCCATCATCCTTTGTAGTTCATATTTTGTTAATTCCTTCTTTTGTAAATCATCTATGTCCTAGCGCATTTATCCAACTTCATCAAGAGTCTAAATAGGATTTTATGAGGGATTATTTGGTGTATAATTTCCCTTTTTTGGTGACATGTTTTCTAAGTATCACTACAAGGTAGGAATTTCTAATTGTCTTAGGCAAAGGTCCTCACAGACAAGGGAGTGACAAGTGTTATAGCTCTCTGATATACATGTGGGGTGCAACATTAGTACTCATCCCAATATATCAGAGAGCTAACTAAGGAGGCTTGGACATGACCTTAGTCATACTATCCAACTACCCAGGTACTAGAGAGTGATGTCCTTGAGTGTTGTTCTCGATGTACTATAGAAACAAGATGGCCAAATGTTTTACCCAGTTGGTCTTAGGATTCTAGAGGGTCTCCCAATATAAACTAGATACGTAGGAGCTCAAATCCGTAATAGTTTTGTCCAATGCACAATCATTTGAAAGGGGACTTCTGATATACTATAGGTATGTGGAAGAACCACACAGTCCTCGAGTTGCAGCTCTGATAAGTAATGGCAACTCCTATGTTTAAAGACGTTGGAATATGTATGTACCAAAAAAAATCTAATTTTCTCTCAAATTTATGTGAGACTCCTTTTGTCCCACTTTATTCCACTTTTTGAATCACACCAACTCGATCTTCTAGTCAAAAGATAAGCAAATTTCCAAAAAACAAATGCACCTTTTAAGACCCTGATTTGGAGACTGTTATGCTAACTGACCTTTCTTTCGTTGTATCTCTACAATTTTAGCCCTTATAATTATAAATTTTCTACTTGAGGTATTATGATGTGTCTTCTTTCCAACCCCATAGGTTTTACCAAGATTGGATTCTCCAAGAGAATTTTATGATAACATTCCCAATATGTGCTAACTTTTTCTCTTTAAGGAGAGCGAACTTGTACGGACTTCCACATGTCATTGTCTTCACTTCATATCTTGAAATTCATAAAAGTAAAAATTTAGTCCATACCCTAACCAATGGAATAGGTCTCATGTAATTTGGAGGTCTTTATCTTTAGATATAACATTCTTCTCAAGAACACTTGTTTTAGACTAAAATCTGGGCCAGCTAAAACCCTAATTTCCTCAGGGAATAAATTTCAGATTACAATAAATAAAGGGATGAAATTTGTCAAAAATATACTTCATTGTTTAACCTTCTCACTATAAAAATTTCAGAAGCTGAAACCAAGCCAAAAAAATTGGGAGCGAAAATGCCAAAAAGATTTCTTTCGGACTAGTTTCGGGACTAGTCAAAAACCCTAACTTGAAAAGAATGTATCTCCAAAAATATAACGAACCAAGATATGAAATTCCTACCCAATTTATACCTATATTTAGTCATTCATAAGGATTTTCTAGCTCTGATATCAAATGTTAAGAACCAAATATAAAAATAGCATAAAAAACTAAGACTCAACGCCTTGAAAAAGAGATAAATTTAGATAATAATCCTCTTTGAGGGGGAAACCTACCTATACATCATATGAATTCATAATTGAAATATTATTCAAAATGAAAAGTTATCCTTGGTATATGTAGGAGACTAGGAGGTACAATTACAACTAATGGACCCAAGCATACATAAATAAAATAACAATACTAATGTAATATTCTCCAATTAAGGGGTAATGTGCCATGAATTGGGGCTTAACAAGGACCTTCAAGTCCCCTGCAAAACACTCCTTTGTTGAAGTATGTAGGTTCTTCCAACAACATAAATTTGGAAAGTGTATCAAACTATATTGAAAATATTCCACCGAAAATAACACCACACTATTTGCTAAAATTTGTATTGGGTGTTATGATAGTGATCGATATATGTTTCTTAGGGACCATGGATGTGACCACATTCTACAGCAAGAGGAGAGAGCAATGTTTAAATTTTCTACTACAACAACAAAAATGAGATTGGTGGTGGAATCTGCATAATATCAAAGGAACAATTGTGTACATTTCAAGTGATGTCAATGTATTAATGATTGATATGACAATTGAGTGGATTTTGAGTGAAGAAAGGCTAATTCAACCACGCAGATGGAGGTGAATAATAGATGGTTGGTCGACTGAAAAGTTTTTGTTGTTAGTGGAATGCATAGGGATATATTGATTGAGTTTTACAATAATAGTCCAAAGTTTATGTATAATAATGCTAAGTTAGATCACCAGTAATTTGTATGTAAGTTTACATGAACTCCCAGTCCATAGTGTTTCCTAAAATTCAAGACTGAAGGAAATATCAAGATGATTCTCAATAATGTGAGGCTATATCGAGATATTTTTTTTGTCGTTAAAAAGTAAATTCCACTAGATGCAAACTTTAGTTAAGGTCTGTTGATCAATTTTATACAATAATACAATCTAAAGTTTAGTTAAATAATAATTATAAGTTACATCACAAGTAATTTGTATGCAATTTCCATTAAATGCCCAGTGTAGTGTCCCCAAGGCCGAGCCCCACTGTAAACCAAGTTCTGAAAGGAATTGTGATTAAGTTTTATAGGCTGGTGAGACAAGTTCTTATAAGCTGGAGACTTATGTGTTGTTAGGCCAGGGAGCCTAAGTGTTGAAGGCCAACAGCCTGTTGTTGTACTTGTATGTATGCAGAACATTTAATAAAATATAAACACCGCCAGGTGCAGACCGAACAAGATGAATGAGTGAAGGGGGACTGAGCATCTAAAGAGTTGGCAAGGAATGAGGGCCTAGAAGGTGGGAAAGGGGCTAAGTTTTGAGCTTAGGGGCTAATCCTAGGGGGGCTTAAGCCTGGGAATAATATTTTAATATTATTCCAAAAGATATGTGCATCATATGTTTTTATCCTAAGTCCTTTTAGATGGACGCGTGATTTCCCAAGTGGTGGGAGGAACGCGTGATGGTAGAATGCATGCAGTTCCATGGGTGACAAGTGTCACTCCTGGTGCATGTGAATAAAATAGCAAAGGTGAGTCGTGAGAAGGTTCCATTCCCATTCCATCGGATTGTCTGAACGCGTACGGAGCTCCGAGCAGTATGACTAACCCGACTCCTGTAGAGAACCTTCATGAGACCCTGTGACTAGAATGTCTATGTCTGATTCTGAGAAATCCCATGCGTGTAGCCCCAACCTACGAGAAACCTGTGTTGATTTCGGGGAAAAGTCTTTGCTTGTTCGAGAAAGCTGAGAAAGCCTATGTGAGCATTCCCTATTCCGAAGCCATGACTATGAAGCCATCCTGTGATTGTCGAACCAGTTTTTGGAAGGCCTGTGTCTGTTTTTCTGTGGGATTGTTGAGACTACATAGTACTGGACTACGTGAGGCTTGTTGGCCTGTGAGGGAATCCCCCCAGGTGAGAGAGTGCAAAGGGGAAGGAGAGAACTACTGGAAGGAACCTTGTAGCTTCCATAGAGCCCAGAGACTTCCGGTCCGGTCTGTTCCTGTAACACAAGTTAAGGGAGATTGGCAGTTGAACGACTATCCAGGTGACAGAGTAGGTGCATTCTCCTAGGGTGGAATAGGCATGTGGGGAATGAGGGTCTGTGGGAAGTGAGCGTGGGAAATTCCTTGGAGATAATCCCTTCCTTGTGGTTGTGTGTGAATGTTTTCCCTGTAACCTCAGCCTGAGCCTAGATTCCTTGCCTTGGGGTGGAGCTTAGTCCCAGCTCGGGCGTGACCCACTGCTGAGTTGATGAGCAGTGCAGTCTAAGGCTAGGAGGTTCATGGAAGGCTTGCATTTGGTTGGTGGATCCCACCATTATTACAAGATAAGTGTCTAACTATGTTTTATCACATTTTATCATGTCTCTATTGTAAATGTTATCATGTTTTCCGCTGTGTGTACGAATTAATATGGAATGCTATGGATTGTTTAATTATAGCAGTAATGATATGTTTTACTCTGAGTTAAATGTGTTTAATTGTTTAAATGCATGGGATATATGATATTTATATGATGTTTGTACAAATGGGTATCAGAGTGTGAGTAATCCCAGAGTTCCGAAATGGGTGTGCTACAAATTGGTATAAGAGCGAAGGTTTCGAAACTGAGCCTAGATGTGCCAGTGGAGCGGTCTTTGGACCGAGAATGCGAACGAAAATTGGGTATGGAGGACCAATTTTGGACCTTGGTTTGTTCAGGAGTGTCAAGTATTTGCTTGACTGTGCTTACGATCTCAGGAAGTATAGCGGCAAGTGAAACCGTAGATAGTGTGCTCTATGGCCATAGGAAGATAGGTCTCTACACCATTGGTGTTAGAACCTTAGGATCTGTTTTGGAGGGAAGGCGAGCCCTTGTGACCATTGGATCTGGAAAAATGTGCATAGGAATTAAAATTCCTTTCGAAATACACAGGAATGTGGAAATCGCGATATGCGAAATTCCTAATTGGTTAGGAACCGTCTGAGCCGTCAGATCTTGGTCGAAAAACCCGTCAGCCATAGGATCTGCCGGGAGATGTCCAAAGGTTAAACCTCAGAGACTAGGGGCGAAAGCTCTGAAATAGATCTAGACCATCCGAAAGACGGAGGACACGTGTCGTGAGATTTCCCATTTCGGGAAATCAGGAATCGTGATATCAGGAGTCACAAAGGAGGTCGGGAATTTTCATGGTAAAAGTCTTGGGAATGATCTGAGCCGTCCATCAGTTGGGACACATGGGCGATATCGGGAGCCCATCGACATATCAGGGTTCAACATTTTTGTGAATCTTGAGGACATATGTGTTTCGGCATTGGAAAGTCCAAAACCCCGATATGAGGTATGACTGTGGTCATATAAGGGGAGGTTGTGTGAACCACGAGTCTAGCCCAGAGGGATAATGGGAGTTAGAGCGCATCGGTATTTGGAAGACCAAAACCCCAAAAGGATCAGGACTTTCCATGGTGGAAACCCCGGAGCAGTCATGGGCCATCCGATTTGAGATGGCCACGTGTTGAGAGATTACCCGTTTCGGAAAATCGGGGACTTGGGAGTTCCGTTGACAAAGAAATTAGAATCTTGTCATGATAAATCCCAACCATACTGTCGAGACGTTAGCATGTGGCGAAGTCCCAATGAATGGACAAGATTCCTTCGAGGAATCTTCGGTTCTTTAATGAACATCTGATGTGAGAAAGATCTGACTGTTGGATTTTTCTAGGAATGGATGTGGACACATGAAGAAGTACCGCATGTTAGAGGGTCGAAAAGAGAAGCGAGAGTGGTGGGACCCTAATGATGTCACCAAACGTGACGAGGATCCTCCGAAACGTTCCACGCACCACTTTGGTAAAGGGCGACAGTTGTGTTGTAGACCCGAAGAATAAGGTAAAACAGAATTTCGGAAGTCGACGGTTGGAAAGGAGAGTTAAATGGGATTTCTCCAGTACCGAGACTCTGAAACCCCAAAACCCGAAGTCTCAAGTTACAAAAACCCAAATTTTCGAAATCCCAAAGTGCCGAAAATGAAAGCTTCGAAAACACGAAAATTGCAGAGCCGAATGAGATCTTAGAACTCCAATGGGCATGGAAAAGAGAAGGATAAGGAAGGACACATAATGAAAATCACTGAAGGATTGCAAAGAGAGGCCTAGGCTCGCCGAGCTAATAGCCGAAAGCTCATGAAAGTTAGGGATCGACAAGGTGCATTAAACTTAAAATTTTGTAAGATCCTAGAAAGAATAGAGAAGAAACTCGAGAAGGGAAGAAACTCAAGTACGACGGAGAGTCGCAAAACCCATGAAATAAGAAGAAGGTCGAGGAGAAGTAGCCAACATCTTAGTCGCTCCCAAAGACATTCTGACAGGAAGACACATAGTAGTTCAAGCCCATCCCCTACCAGAAAACATCAAAAATATGGAAAGGAGGAATTGAAAGGAGAGATGAACAAGATTAAACCTCCAACATTCGATGGAGAACATAAGAAGGAGGAAGATTCCAAGACCTGGTTGCTTGGCACGAAGAAATACTTCCAACTACAGAATTATTCTGCCCACGGAGAAGGAAGAATTGCAATGTACCAACTGAAAGGAAAAGTATCCATGTGGTGGAATCAGTTTGTACAGGTGTAGCACATCAGAGAGAAATAGGTCACGTGGAAGGAGTTTAAGAGGTATTTCGAGAAGAAATACCTGACTAAAAGATACTATGACAGAAAGATGAAGGAGTTCTTTGAACTCAAGTTAGGCAGAATGACCATTGATGAGTATGAACGAAATTTTCTGGAACTACTGAAGTATGTTCCATTCATCAAGGATGGAGCTATTAAAATTCAGAGGTATCTGAGTGGACTACCACCTTCCATGAGTGAAAAAATTCAATATGAAGATCCTAAGACCATGGAAGAGACCATCAGAAAAGTGAAATGCTTGTATGAATAGTAAGGAGAAAGGCCTATCCTTCATAAGGTCTGGGATGATCAGAGGAAATTTAAGAAGGAAAAGAGGTAGAAGGGAAGAAAGCCTGCCTTTTTCAGAAACCGTCCTTGGGGACAGTCATCTTTTAAAGAGCCTAGGAAGTTTAAAGGAATTGAGCAGATGCCAATGCCTCCACCTATAGAGTGTTGGGGTTGTAAAGGAAATCATAGGTACAGAGACTGCCGCCACAGAAAAGACAAAGAAAAAACTGTCCATATTGTTCAGCAAGATGAAACAGTGGAGGATATGGGTAGTATAATGCCGAGGATCTACGCATCCCTGGACAATAACAAAGTAGAATTTCAATTGCACATGATTGAAGTGGAAGGTATGATCAACAACCGACCACTTATTATTTTAATTGATTCAGGGGCTAGCCATAGTTATGTAGATCATAGAGTGGTGGATAGTTTGCATCTAATGAGAAGAAAACATGAGAAGTCTTGGTTAGTGCAGTTAGCCACAGGGACCAAGAGGAAGGTCACTGAATTAGTTAAGTCTTGTTCAATGGACATGAAAGGAATGAACACTAAGGATGAATTGAACATTCTGCCTTTAGGCTCATATGATTTCTTAATTGGGATGGATTGGTTGGACCAACACCATGCCCTTCTGGATTTTCATAACAAGAGGTTCACATGCCTGAACAAAGAGGGAAATCAGGTAACAGTCCAAGGAATTCGCAGAGCCATGGCCGTGAGGGAAATCTCAGCCATGCAGCTGAAGAAATGTTACCAGAAAGGTTGTCAATTATTTGCAGCTTGGGTGGAAGAAGCATCCCAAGATGTAGTATCGAATCTGGAAGACCATGAAGTACTCAAGGAGTTAAAGGATGTATTTCAGGAGGTACCTGGACTACCTCCGAGGAGGGACATCAATTTTTCTATAAATTTGATGCCTGGAACAACTCCAGTTTCGAAAGCTCCTTATAGAATGAGTACACCAGAGCTGAAAGAGTTGCAATTGCAGCTTGAAGAGCTACTAAAGAAAGGCTACATTCTCCCTAGTGTGTCACCGTGGGGAGTCCCGGTCCTATTCGTGAAGAAGAAAGATGGGACGTTGAGGATGTGCATTGATTTTTGACAGTTGAATAAGGTCACTGTCAAGAACAAGTGTCCTCTGCCAAGGATTGATGATCTTTTTGATCAATTGAAGGATGTGAAAATATTTTCAAAAATAGATCTCAGATCTGGATATCACCAAGTGAGAATAAGGGATGAGGAAATCAACAAGACTGCCTTTAGAACAAGGTATGGTCATTATGAATTCACAGTGGTGTCATTTGGATTGTCCAACGTGCCTGCTGTTTTCATGTGCTTAATGAAAGGTGTGTTCATAAATTATTTGGACAAGTTTGTCATAGTCTTCTTGGACGACATCTTGGTGTATTCCAAGACAGAGGAAGAACATGAGAAACACCTGAGAATGGTGCTGCAGATGTTGAGAGAACACCAACTGTACGCAAAACTGAGCAAGTGCTCATTTTACCAAAGGCAAATCCATTACTTGGGACATATTATATCTGAAGAAGGGATCGTTGTGGATCCTAAAAAGGTACAGGCCATTCGAGAATGGCCAGCACCGAGGAGTGTGGAAGAAGTTAGATCTTTTATGGGTCTGGCAGGTTACTATAGGAAGTTTATAGTTGGATTCTCAAAGATAGCTCATTCTATCACTTCCTTGCAAAGGGAGGAGAAGAAGTTCTAGTGGACTGAAGAATGTGAGAGAAGCTTCTAGCGATTGAAGCAACTGCTAACTAGTGCTCCAATCCTGAAGATTGAAGATCCAAACAAGGATTACGTAGTATGCATGGATGCATGTAAGGAGGGGCTGGGAGGAGTTCTCAACCAAGAGGGATTTGTAGTTTGTTATGAACCTCGAAAGTTGAAGGAACATGAGAAGAATTATGCCACTCACAATTTAGAACTGGAAGCAATCATCCACGCCTTGAGGAAATGGAGACATTACCTCATGGGCAAGAGATTCGAATTGAGAACAAACCATAATGGTCTGAAGTATTTATTTGATCAACCGACCTTAAATGCCAGACAAATCAGATGGATGGAGTTTCTGTGTGAATATGACTTTGATATCAAGCATATAAAAGGGAAAGAAAATAAGGTGGTTGATGCACTCAGCAGAAAAGTGCACGAACTACATTCTACAACCATTAGCATGTACCAGACTGAGATGAAAGACAGAATTTTGGAAGCTGCAAATGTTGATTTGCAGTACAAAAATCTTGTAGCAAAGCTACAAGAGCGTGAGAGACCATAGACCAAGGAATGTTACACCTTGGGAACTAATGGTTTACCTCTGTATAAAAACAGAGTGTATGTACCCAATGTTCGAGAATTGAAGCTGGCAATTCTAAAGGAGATGCATAACGTGGCTTATGCTGGACATCCTGGATATCAGAAGACTGTGGCAACAGTCAAAAGCCATTTCTTTTGGCCAGGTTTGAAGAAAGAAATCGATGAATACATCGCTAGATGTATGGAGCGCCAGAAGGTTAAGGTGGAGCATAGGCACCCAGCAGGGTTGTTGCAGCCTTTACCTATTCCTGAATGGAAATGGGACGTGGTAACAATGTATTTTATCACTGGACTACCTAGAACAAGAAAGAAGCATGATTCAATCTTGGTGGTGGTGGACAAGCTTACTAAAGCTGCCCATTTTATTCCACTGAAAACTACCCACTGGGCAGCAGATGTTGTTGATATCTTCTTAAAAGAAGTTGCACGCTTGCACGAAATTCCTAAGACAATTGTGTCTGATAGAGACCCGAAATTCACTTCAAATTTCTGGAAAGGACTGTTCAAGGGATTCGGAACGAATCTGAACTTTAGTACAACATATCATCCTGATTCTGATGGACAGACAGAGAGAGTGAACATAGTAATAAAAGACATGCTGAGAATGTATGTGATGGATAAACCATCAAGGTGGGAAGACTACCTGCATTTGGTAGAATTCGCCTACAATAATGTGTATCATGCATCATTGAATATGAGCCCATTCGAAGCACTTTATGGAAGAAAGTGCAACACTCCAGTGAGCTGGGATAATCCAGCTAACAGAGTAGTAGCTGGGCCTGAACTGCTCAAAGAGATGGAAGACCAAATGATAAGAATTAAACATAATTTAAAAGCTGCCCAGGATAGGCAGAAAAGTTACGCTGATAGTAATAGAACCCATAGATAATTCAAAGTGGGTGATCATGTTTTCCTGAAAGTGAAAACTAACAGGAGTTCCCTAAGGCTGGGAAGTTGCACCAAGTTGGCAGCAAGATTTTGTGGGCCATTTTAGATCCTGGAAAGGATTGGGCCGGTTGCATACATGCTTGCATTACCTGCATCTATGACTGTANGATGCTAATCATATTATCGATTGGACTGTGATTCAGGCGGAACCAAATGGTGTCCTGCAAGTGTATCCTGTGCGCATATTGTACAGGAAAAGCAAACAGCTCCGGAATCGAGCTATAGATCTTGTAAAGGTCTAGTGGACCTGGTACGGTCCTAAGGATGCGACATGGGAGCATGAAGAGGTTATGTGGGCAGAGTACCCACATCTTTTTGAAAATTTTGAAAAGCTTGCAGAGACATTGTAAGTTGCACTAAGGACAGTGGAAAAATAAGGGGAGGGGAATTGTAGTGTCCCCAAGGCCAAGCCCCACTGTAAACCAAGTTCTGAAAGGAATTATGATTAAGTTTTATAGGATGGTGAGCCAAGTTCTTATAAGCTGGAGACTTATGTGTTGTTAGGCCAGGGAGCCTAAGTGTTGAAGGCCAGGAGCCTGTTGTTGTACTTGTATGTATGCAGAACATTTAATAAAATATAAACATCGCCAGGTGTAGACTGACCATGATGAATGAGTGAAGGGGGACTGAGCATCCACAAAGTGGGAAAGGAATTAAGGGATGGAAGGTGGGAAAGGGGCTAAGTGTTGAGCCTAGTGGCTGGGCCTAGGGGGGCTTAAGCCTAGGAATAATATTTTAATATTATTCCAAAAGATATGTGCATCATATGTTTTTATCCTAAGTCCCTTTGGAAGGACGCATGATTTCCCAAGTGGTGGGAGGAACGCGTGATGGTGGAACACATGCAGTTCCATGGGCGACAAGTGTCAACCCTGGTGCATAAAAATAAAACGGCCAGCATGAGCTGTGAAAAGGTTCCATTCCCATTCCACTAGATTGTCTGAACGCGTACGGAGCTCTGAGAAGTATGACTAACCCAACTCTTGTAGAGAACCTTTGGGAGACCGTGTGACTCGAATGTGTGTGTCTAATTCTGAGAAATCCCATGTGTGTAACCCCAGCCTACGAGAAGCCTGTGTTAATTTTGGGGAAGAGTCTTTGCTTGTTCGAGAAAGCTGAGCGAGCCTATGCGAGCATTCCCTATTCTGAAGTCATGACTGTGAAGCCATCCTGTGATTGTTGAACCAGTTTTCTGAAGGCCTGTGTCTATTTTTCCATGGGATTGTTGAGACTACACAGTACTGGACTGCATGAGGCTTGTTGGCCTGTGAGCGACTCCCTCTAGGTGAGAGAGTGCGCAGGGGAAGGAGAATACTCCTGGAAGGAACCCTGTAGCTGCCATAGAGCCCGGAGACTTCCGGTCCGGTCTGTTCCTGTAACCCAAGGTAAGGGAGATTGGCAGCCGAAGGACTGTCCAGGTGACAGAGAAGGTGCATTCTCCTGAGGTGGAACAGGCATGTGGGGAATGAGGGTCTGTGGGCAGTGAGCGTGGGATATTCCTTGGAGAGAATCCTTTCCTTGTGGTTGTGTGTGACTATTTTCCCTGTAACCTCAGCCTAAGCCTAGATTCCTTGCCTTGGGGTGGAGCTTAGTCCCAGCTCGGGGGTGACCCACTGCTGAGTTGATGAGCAGTGTAGTCTAAGGCGGGGAGGTTCATGGAAGGCCTCCATTTGGTTGGTGGATCCCACCATTGTTAAAAGATAAGTGTCTAACTATGTTTTATCACATTTTATCATGTCTCTACTGTAAATTTTATCATGTTTTCCTCTGTGTATATGAATTAATATGAAATGCTATGGATTGTTTAATTATAGAAGTAATGATATGTTTTACTCTGAGTTAAATCTGTTTAATTGTTTAAATGTATGGGATATTCGATATCTGTAAGAGCTTTGTACAAATGGTGTGTACAAATGGGTATCAGAGCACGAGTAAGCCCAGAGTTCCGAAATGGGTGTGCTACACCCAGTCCATAGTGCTCCCAAAAATTCAAGACTAAAAGACATTAACATCAATAATATAGAGATAATCCTCGATAATGTGAGGTTGTATTGGATATTTTTTTTGTCATTAAAAATAAACTACAAGCTTCCATTGGATGTAAACTTTAGTTCAGGTTGATGCGTAAACTTTATTTTAGGTTGATTCTTTGGTGATTGTGTCATTTATAATGCTACATGGAAAAATTTAAATGTGTGTAAATTAAATCTTTAAAAGGAATTTTAAAGACAACAATGAATTCAAAATTGTCAATGTGAGTATGTCGACTTAAGATATATGATCAAGTTATTCAGATTTTTCAATTTCTAATAATTTCAACTTCTAATTAATAACAATACCTTAAATAATTGGCAACAAGCTTTGTAATCTATATCTATATCTTTGTAATTTTTATATGCAACCTTGCACATGGAAATATTGTAATAATTTTTTTTTATGTGCAACCTTGCAGATATGGCATTCATCGTGATGTATTTTGGAATTGATATCATTTAATGTTGGGTTGAATATTAATATATAGATGAAGTATCGACATTATGTAATATAAATCAATTAAATTATTTTTTGGTGCATCTGTTCGAACAATCTGCATAGACTGAACCCACGTTACAATCCTTGGACTTGCACATAGAAGCCTTGTAATAGAATTTTTTATATATGTGACCTTGCAGATATGGCATTTGCTATGTTATCTATTTGGCATTGATATTGTTTAATGTTGGGTTGAATATTCATATCTATACAAAGTATCGACATTATGTAATATAAATTAATTAAATTATATTATGGTGGTGTGTTATAGTGACCCATTACCATCCTTAGACTTGTTATGATTGCTTACTCAAACAAACTACGTAGGGAGATCATGGATCACAATCCCTGAAGGAAGGGACTTGTTGTTGTGTAGCTCATCTTGTTACTTATTAGTGTATATTTCCTTTCAAACAAAATTGTCCAAAATTTTTACAAATTAAAATTACATCATATACGCCTTTGACCATTATCATTGTTGTTAAAAAAGACCCTAAAAAATGAGAGAAATTAAAGACCCTATGTTATATGAAACAATTTTTGTCAAAATTTTCTATGAATCACAATCTACTAAATAATTCCTCTAGTTAAATGAAACTAGTGTAGATCCATCTTAACTCCAAATCAGTCAAGAGAGACATCAAATATCTTAAGGTTTAAATTTTTTTAAGCATATAAAACTCAAGGAAATATTTGGACCTCAAGACATGTTGCATGATAGATCATGCAAACATAATGTTTATATTAAAATATTTTTTGTTCTTAAATTTTTTTTAAGTGACACTTGTCATACTCAAATGTAGAAAGTGTCTTTTGGCCCAATTGGATGATATTAGAATATTTTAATTAAAGTGAATATTGAGTATGGCCTAATTTGAAATATTATTTTTTCTTATTAATATTTTTTGAATGCCACATGTTAATTACATATTAAGCATTGAAAGCATTACACATTTCATAGTGGTGAAAAAAATACCTATGAACATAATAAGAAATTTTTTTCTTTCAATTACTTGCTCTCTCTCTTATGGAAATATTTTACTTAAGATGAAATATTTTTTAAATGTCAAGTGTCAACTCCATGTTGAGCATGGAATGAACTACCCATCTCCTTCATATGGACTCTAGAAAGCCCATTTTCTCACAATAAGATTGTTTTAACTTGTTATATATATATATATATATATGTGTGTGTGTGTGTGTGTGTGTGTGTGTTATATTTAATCCTAAATAAGGTATTTATGTTTGGATTTTTCTATTTTTTTATTTTATTTTTGGGTGGGTTACATAAAATTTCTAGTGTTTTATGTAACCATTGTTTAATTTATTAAAATTATAAAGATTTGAAAGGATAATGTTTTATTTTTCATTTTTTTAAATGAAAAGTTTACTAATTTACAGTACAAATTTTTTTATAACTTCTTTTTATAATAAAAGGGTTGGATGATTATATACATTTCCACCTGAAATTAAAACCACCCCTTCAAATTTTATCAAATGAAAGAACTCAAATTTGATAAATAGAAAGCAGAAAATATAATACAAGGATTGCACATAAATTTGAAATTTTGACCAAATTCAAGGTGTCGAGGAAACTATTGAAAGCCACCTTCTTCCTGCATCACCATTCACCATAACTACACGAGAACGGAAGTAGGAGCTAGGGAGAGCGAGCCCCTGGCTGGTTTTGAGCTGACAAATACAATTAATGATTATTAATGATTACGTATCAATTTTGTTTTAGATCTGTGATACCAAACTAAATGAGACAGATGATCAAAAACTTTCTCCAAGGGTAGCGTTTTCTCTTTCTTAATATATGAGTGGGAAGCACTTACACCTAAACCTTTGATACCTGGGTGGAACTACGATATGGTCCAAATGAAATGTCTCACTCCTAAGACCTTTGAATGCTTTGTAGAAGAATTGGGCAAGTAAATCATAACATAAGGATAACGATAAGGATTGGGCGATGAGAGCCACTTATCCAAGTCTGCGAATTTTTTTATTTTTTTGCATTTTAAGTGTAATGAATGCTATTTTTTTAATTACTATATTACTGAATATGTGATGATTTGTTATTAACATTCTTATGTTCTTCTAGATTGTTTTATATTATATGCACTTTATTTATGAATTTTATTAATTTCTAGAAAGTGAATTTTGTTAATTTCTTGAATGTGTTGTGATATTTTAATCCAAAAATAAAAGAATTGATTTATGTTTATGAGACCAAAAATATTTGAAAGGTAAATGGAAAAAATAAATTATAAATAAAAATAACATAATTTCTATTCGAAATAAATTATCAATATTATGTAAAAAAAAATATCAAGAAAACATCTTTTTTAAACAATAAATATTGCATGACTCTACAAAAATGTGCATATAAATAATTCTCTACAATCTAGTAAAAGTTAATATAACTTTCCAACAACATGCAAACCACATACTATTTCTTTTAATTCTCTACAATCGAGTAAAAGTTAATATAACTTTCCAACAACATGCAAACCACATACTATCTCTTTTTATAATTAGTTGAATTGACTTCAAGATTGTTGATAAACACATCTTGTGTATGGAACATCGCTT
>ML790050.1:245402-286746 GCA_009831015.1 Picea engelmannii | reverse complement strand
CATCTTAAACCCTCTTAGTGTCACAAAGATGACAAATTCTTTCAACCCATCCAATTCCCTATTTCACTATGGAGCTCATGAGAGTTTCTTCTTATTTTAGCGATGTTGATTTTATTCTTTATGTTAATCAAAATATAGAGATATTTTTTTATCTTCTAGATTAGATTTGATCCAATCCTTATAGTATCTTAATTTTATTTTATCTTTTAATTCCTTATCACACAACAATTTCTCCTTAAATTTAGATGTAAAAATAATTTTAATATTACCATTATTTGGAAAACTAACTTCTTCCTTTATTCCCCAATGGATTTTGTGGATCACAAATTTTATGGTTAGGGTTAAAGGTATATGATCAAAGTCGGGTTCATGGTCACTTAAGAGGTCACGAGTTATTATTTGGTTGTATATATGGATATCATATATCACATAATCTATGACACTAGCACCAAGCCCATGAACAATAATCATCCAATTTTATTTTGGTCTCTTCATTATACCATTACAAATTATTAGATCTTGAGAACTACAAAGCTTGATTAGATCGGTACCAAACAAATTCTCTACCATGCCTTTAAAGTTTCTTTTGTATCTCCTAGCTAAAACAAATTCCTCGTTTAACCATATATGATTAGGGTATATCTTGATTAGTTGATGTTCTAGCATTAAAATATTCTAGCAATAGGAAACAACCATCATTTCTTAGACTATAAATATCTTTCTCTAAGTTCTTGTAAGGACAATTTTTATCTAGATTGTTTTTCTTATAAAAGGTAGATTTAATAGGCACAAAATAAAAAATTTCTATACAAATATCCTAAGCATTAATACATGACATCTCCATCCACATGCACTGATTGAAAGGGTCTTTCTTGTGAATCCTAGTGTGGGGGGGAATGTTCTTTTTTATGTAACAAGTTATGCCTCTGATCCCTCTATGGTAGGATCTCTTGTTCCATGCCAACCATAAGATAAATCCTTCTATGTTAGGGACCTTATATTCTTCATACTCCCAAATTTCAACAAGAAATGTAATATCAATTTCACTCGGGAACTTAACATAGGCCCTTTACTCCATAGAAACCATGATAGTTCCAAGAGAGAATATGGAGTGTCCCAAATTCCTATTTATTATTATATTTTTTGTCTTCATCTCTAATAAGATATTTTCTACTCCTAATTATTGATTTTTTCCTTCCTTCCTAGCTTCTTTTACCTTTTGAAGATCCTTCTTTAATCCATCTTGATATTATAGAATAAGGTCTTCATTTATAAATATTCATGACCCTTTTAAACTTAGATTTGTATTTAGTATGTCATATTTATGGTCATTGCAACTAACCTTAACATGAACTAACCTATGTCTTTATACTCAATTATTTTGTCTAGCCTCTTTACTTCCATGAGACAAATTGATTCAATTTGTAATTTGTTTTGTAGTTCTTCCTTGACTATTGCTAGTTTTGCATTATCTTCCTTTTCTTTTAAGACGAAAATTATGAGGTTGAAGGCTCTTTTCTTATGCTCATCTGGTCTAACTCTATGAGCTTATTCATTTCATGCTTGATGGGTTTAATATCCAATTTATCTTCCAAACTATTTAGGGACAACGTGTTGTTTATTTTTCCTTCTATCTATTTAATATTGTTCCTTATATTAATATTGTCTATATTATCAACCTCTCCTTATTGGATTGATTGTTTCTTTTTTTAGCCTTGATTTTCCATTTCTTGTAATTTAATCTCCATTTTCTTCAACTAATTTTGTAGCCCTAATATTATATTGTGTATATGTTTATGAATCTTGCCTTTCAAGGATCTAAACTTATTATCAAGCAATATCTCTAAATTTGTTTGAAGTTTGTATTTTCTCTTTTTAAAGTTTATGTAATGATTCTATATTTTTGCAAAGATTATCTAGGGTTACTTTGATCCCCTGGTAAATGTGGTGAATTTTTCATATTGAAATAAAGGAATAAAGATGAAATGAAATTATAAACAAGAGTAAGAGAAGAAACTTGTACACTTATTATGTCAAGCTCATAGATTAGGATTGTATAAGTATGACTCGATGAAAATGCCTCCATGAAAATATTTCATTAGAATGTATCTATGGAAATGTCTTAGAGTATTCAAATACCTATCTCGAGGGCTCAAATATCTATTTAATTCAACCATCACTTGATAGATCTGGACACTTAATATATTACTCTTTAGAATAGACAAGACAACCCTTGGTTCTGATAGGGTATGGATGATCCATATATTATTATCTTGAATAGATAGACCTACTCCATATATCTAGGAGGATATAAGAAACTGTAATTGTCTCCACAAATAGAAGAGCTTAAATATGAATTTAATCCAATCGTCACTTGGTATATATGAACAACAAATATATTATACTGTTGAATAGATAGCCCTACTTCACATATCTAACGATATTTTCTTTCAAAGATGCCCTAACTCAAATTCTACTAGACATGTGGTTCTACGAGGATATATGCAGATATCAATAAAGGAAAGGGTGTCTCAAATAAATCTGTTTGATTCACTAACTCAAATTCATTGAATTGATCTTACAAAACAAAGGATGTTAGAGACCTAGTTTCGAGGGGATATAAGCATATATTCTTGCTTCAAAAAGGATGACCTAGTTGAGATTCACTTAACAATATATCTATATTATCACTTACACTATCTCTAGATACTATATTGAATATGTATATTAACATAAATTTATGTGGAGATGTGTGTGTTTCAATGTTTAGTGTAAATATGTATATTTTTAATTTATATAAATGATTAATTCCTACATACTAGATCGATCCCTGCAGCTTTCGCTGTTTTTGAGAGCATGACGGTGCAGAGGCAAGCGGAATAGTTGGTATACTTGTGGACGGCGTTGCATATGCTCTGTGTTCTGCTGTCAAAACAGCAGCCACAATGAAGAGGACGGAAAACAGCTTTGTAAAAGAGAAGGCCATCGATTCTTGGGGAAATCTGGGCACGACCTCAAGGTACAGCTATGTGTATGGAGTGGGAGAGAGAGAGCGAATATATATAGTTGTTTCTCGTAAATATGATCAATCACAGGCTAGCAGCTGCAATTCCACTGTTCAAATAATTCTTTCATGTATATCCTTGCGTCTGATTTCAAAGTCCGATCGAGAGCACACTTTCAGCCAAAGTAATATAAAATACTGGAAGTGGATTTACTTTATCGGTGTCGGCGTCCTCCGTTCATCATGGCATCAAAACCGGGCACCATCATTGACAAAGACGGGCTTGCCTATTAGGGTAGGTTTTCATCATCGCTTAGGAGTGAAAACCTAGATAGAAAATTATAAACAGAAAATAATTGTATTACTTTTTCTAAATAAAGAAAAAAATGGCAACATCTGTACTTATTTTATAAACCAAAAAACGAGGTGTACGTGATCTTATATCATGTGTGTTTTTAATGAACAAGTAAAAATAAAATATTTAATTGATATAAAATTTTGAATAATTAGTGAAGTGAAAACCTAGATAGAAAATTATGAACAGAAAATAATTTTATTACTTTTCCTAAAAGAAAGAAAAAAAATGGCAACATCTGTACTTATTTTATAAACCAAAAAACGAGGTGTACGTGATCTTACATCATGTGTGTTTTTAATGAACAAGTAAAAATAAAATATTTAATTGATATAAAATTTTGAATAATTAGTGAAGATAAAAATAGAAAAATTGGAATAAGTGTTTATTAGTCCCTTTATAGGGATTGATACTTAGTTGACTTCATATTAATATGTCATTTGACTATAAATTTTTGCATCAGGTCTATTGTTTGAACTATAAAACTAAAAACATTATTTTTTATATAATAAAAAAACCCTTATATGTCATCATTTCATTGGAGAATAGATTGGAAATCTTATTGTCAGCTTCGTTATTCCCAATGTTGTAAATGTTTAGATATCCAAAGTTTTGAGCTGCTCTTTTTTATTTTTTTTATTTTGATTGAAATATTTACATACGGAAAGTTGTGAGCATCGACGCTCTTTTTTATTTAATATTTTTATTATTTCTATTTGTATTGAAATGTTTACATACATAAAGTTTTGAGCATTTACACTCTTTATGAGGTACTTGAATAGGCCTCACAGCTTAAATGTTTACATAGCACGATGCCCTTAAACAGGCCTGACAACTTAAATGTTTGCATAGCGTGAGGCCCTTAAAGAAGCGTGACAACCTTAAATGTTTACTTACATAGGCTTCTCACAGTACATTTTTCGTCGAATTTTTTTATACAATGCTGCAGTGAATTTCGACAATATTGTTCTCTACCGCCACTCGCATAACCATCATATGTTTCATACTTCTTCTATGCTTGGAATGCAATTTAGTCATCATTGAAGATACATATATTGTTTACTAGTTTGTTGGTTCCTTCTTGTTCATCCGTTCGATGGTTCGTCGGTTGTTGCTTGTTGTTGTTTGATTCAACTTTGCAAGTTTGAGCTTTTGCATCTACAGTTGGACTTGTTGGTTCCTGTTCCTTTCTTTTGTTTGCTTCAACTTTGCAAAGGTTGGGGTCCTGCACCCGTAGTTGGAGTTGTTTATTCACTTTGCAGGGTTCAAGTCGTGCACCCATAATTCGACCTGCGCTTATGTTGTTCATCGTTACTGAGTAAGTTTAGATGCCATAGTTTCATTCGTATTCGTTCTTTGTTGTTTACTGTTTGCAGTTTGCAAGTAAGATTGTTTAAGTATTTCCACTTGCATGGCCGTCATATGTTTCATATTTCTTCTATGCTTGGAATGCAATTTGGTCATCATTGAAGATACACATATTGTTTACTGGTTCATTGGTTGTTGTTTGTTCATTGGTTTGTTGGTTCTTCAGTTGTTGCTTGTTGTTGTTTGGTTCAACTTTGCAAGTTTGAAGTCCTGCACCTGCAATTCAACCTGTTGGTGCTTGATCACTAGTTTGTTGTTTGCTACTTGCTTTTGTTTTCTTTGACTTTTCAAGGTTGGGGTCTTGAACTGGGGATTGGAGTTGGTTTTTGCACATTCCAAGGTTCAAGTCTTGCACCCGCAAGTGGACCTGCAGTTCTGTGATTTATCATTAACGAGTAAGTTTCAATAGCATACTTTCATTCGTATTCATTGTTGGCATTTTTCAAGTAGGAACGTGTAAGTATTATTGATAGTTCTTATCCTGGAGACTTTCCATAGAGGTTGGCATATCTTTTTCTCCTGCTTTTCAATCTTCCTTTGATTTTTTCTCGAGGCTCTACACCATGTGCATGCCAATGTCATGTGCACAACTACGGTTGTCATTTTTTCTAGCATTACAAATCCCGATCCTTTTTCGTGTGTGACATAGTGGAAATCTTGCGCCTATGTCATACCTTCCTATCTTGTACGGGAATTGAACCCGTGTCTTTAGCATGAAAAATACGATGCCAAGCTTGTTACCTTTGCAGGATGTTATTGTAGAATAAAATTGCAGGTAGGTGTAAAAGGGCTACGTATGGTAAAACGGTCCCTAGGTTGCACCAAAATTGCACAAACTTGGCATATCTTTCCCTCCTTCTCTTAAATTTTTCTCCAATTTTTTCTCCAAACTCTGAACCATACCTACATGCCTTTGCAAAATGTTATTGTAAAAGAAAAAAGATGTTGAGATGGTTCTAGCAAGAGAAGTATTTCGTGGATTGCAAATTGCAATATTCAATCTCTATGTCACTCTACGTGATAACATAATGAATGTTTTCTCAAATGCGTCACACCATTTACATCTAGAAAAAATCATTATCATTCTAGGATACTTTAGTGTTGACATGCTACAAAATAGTGCCATAACAAAACAATTGGAAAAGTACATGTGCAATTACAATGTCTTCTTTCTTTTGGTTAAAATAAAACATGTACAAAACACACTTATTGACCATATATGGTGAAATGTTCTTATATCACAATACAAACTCATTATCTTGTACACAAACTGGTCTAACCACAATGCAATTTGTCTTATACTTGAATGTTGGCCCTTGGTTATGGAAGGAAGCGAAGAACAAGGAAGGAAAGGCAAAAAGAGAGCTTCGTGGGATACACAGTAACTGTCATTGAGTCGAAGTGAGCAAAAGAGCAGGAAAGATGGAGCGAAGTGTGGAAAAGCAAGTCATTGGACGAGGAGATCAGTGATGACAAATCAAAAAGGAAGAAGGATCGTGGACAACTCAGCAAGCATAGAAAATCCATCATTGGATGCTTTGGAGCACCGCGCGATGAAGAAGGAAAGACAGGCTGGCAAAGCCCAAAAAAAGCGAGTCAAGTTGACCTAGGGTTTTGGCACCAAGGTTTCGACCTAAGGTTGTCGGTGAGGGATCGTAATGTATAAATAAAGGTCAAGAGGACCTGGGTGGGGCTGGTCATTGAGTATTGGTATGATATTTTTGTTATATCTCTGTTGTGGAGAGAGAGGATCGTATTGTGAGGTCTTCAGCTGTGTACAAAGGTCAAGTCCTGTAGCTAGGTGCGCGGGAAGGGGAGAGGAAGAGAGAGAAGAAAGAAGATCTGCTAGTTGAGAGCACAGATAAGAACTGTATGTTTTACCTTAATAAATAATAAGCACAGTTATGTGGACGTAGCCCTAGAGAGAGGGTGAACCACGTATATTTTGTGTCTTATGTGTGATTGATGTCTAGATCTCTGTCATTGTTATATTGGTATTTGTAGTCTTATGTTAGATCAGATCTATAGCTACGCAGGATAGACCTAAATGATAAGTGATATATGAATGCAGTATTGTGTTGTGATATATCCACTTGATATTCCCCTAGTTGTAGACATCCCTGTCCTGCAACCCCCACAAGCAAAGGCTTGACCCTCTTTCCAATAATCCTCCTATTGCAGAGAGCTTGCAGTATGCACAATTAGTTATATCATCATTTACTTGGATCCTAGTGCAAAATCGTAGCTTTGTTGCACTATCTCAACAAGAGGTGCATGTCAGTGAAATTGATAGAGGGGTCGAAGCTTCACCCCATTCAACAGAGTGGAGTGAGGAGAGTGAAAATGGAAATATCAGTCTTCCATGTGAACCTCACAAATGCTTGAGTTGCAGGTAGACCTGATATGGGCCTATGGAGGCTAGTCGACAAGAGTGATTCATGGAAGAGGCTAGTATCTTAACCATCGATATGTCCCTCCTCATTATATATTTATATGGTATTTTGCATATTTATATTGTTATGTTTTTATGCATTTGTTACACCCATGTAGCATACCATCTACACCCATGGATGCATCAGTGCATGTCTCCACCATTGATGCAGTAGTAGAGACAGACTGCTCATTTGGCATACCCCATACACATGTATATGTCAACTTTGATAAATTCACCATGGTCATTTATTTATTTTATGGAATCCTCTAATTTTTTATGTTCTTGTTTTTCTACAGGTTGTGGGAGTAGACGATGTCAAGGAATGTCCATTTGGGATGGACAAGTACCTGCAACATAGGTATCACATGTAGAGTTAAATATTGTTTAAATATCAAATTTATTGTATTTATGTTGTTGAATTTTACTATTTGGTACTAAAAGTTCAATATTATTAATATGTATGCAGGTTGCTGACATATTCACTAGTTATAGTACTAGTCAACTCCCTGGGCACCTGGCCTTTGCTCATGGGTTGACTTACTCTAGGCCAAGGGAGTTGTCATCACTTGTACAATCTGTGAGGGTCCATTTCTTCCCATCCCCCACATATTTTTTATTCGGTACATCCTTGTTGGATGCACACATAGGCCACCCATCCAAACCACCTCTTCCATCACATCCATCCACGGTGGATGCATCCGTATGCCACCCACCACCACCACCATTTCCATCATACCCTTCCATCGATGCTACCACAGTAAAGGTTGCCTCATCGCAGGTTCTACAACTGAGTGCTCCACCTTGGATTGAATCTCCACCAAGGCCCGAGATATTCACGGTGAGATAATCTGTTGATGATAAGTTTTTATGTATCATGAATTTGATTTTATACATATTTGTTTAATTTTGACGATTGTATCCCTGTAACTGACACATGGTGGCATCATTGAAAAATTAGGGTCATAGAGGAGGTTAAAATCCTCACAATTGTCAGTGCCATATGCGATGAGTTGTATTATGTTAAATTACAAACTATCATTTTGTAAGTCTTTTAATTCATTGTGGGAAAAAACTTATAACAATGTTTTTTCTTTGTGCAGTCTCCAGAGCGACAAAGCACACCCAGGAAAAAATTCGCTCGAGGTTCTTCTTCAAGAAAGAGAATAAAGATAGATTTATGAGATGCTCTTGAGGGTGGAAAGGGTAGCAGTGGTCAATGATTGACCAATTACTGTCATTTTCTATCTAGACCACTATATGGTTGTTTTTTGTGTTAGAGCACTTGTTGTTGTTTTGTGTATTGGACGCGAGGTGCCATTTTGTAAAAAATGTACAATTTAGATGATGTTGAATTGAATATATATATATATATATATATATATATATATATATATTTCATGGCACATTTTTTATGAATCTCATTGTTTCTGCATTTTTTGTTCATGAATGTATGAATTTCAAAGTGTATGAATGTATTTTTTATTCTACAGTGATTATAAATACTTGTGTTACACATTAACGAATCTCTTATGGTGGAAAATATTTCTAAGTGATAAATCCATAAGAAATTAATGGTTCTCATTACCTAAATTTGACAAAATGATGAAGTCCCATCCTAGTTAAGACTCTAGGAACCAATAATAACAATCATGTAGGCTAAAATAATCACAATAKAAATAAGAGWGTWGAAACCTYACATTACTCTATCCAAAATGAAGCATGGTTCATTATAATTGCAGTCACAACATGTTAAAAGTGTTTCTTAATACAAAATTAACACATAAAATATGAGTGCACAATAAAGCCTCACATCAAATGAAAATATACCTCAAATTCTCCATTAAGCTTGCCAAAATTTTCTACAATGTAGCCCAAAAGGAGAGCTCCTAAATTCTCAAATTATCCACCCATTACAACGGAGAGAGAGAATTCTTCTTTATAGAGTGAGTCTCTTCTCTCATACAAGAAAATATTATTATTTTCTAACTAACTTGATGACAAGTCAAATAAATATTATAATAATGAATTAGTTAGATCTCTCCTCAATCCATGGTTGACCATGTTACAACATGTGGACATTAGCCTCTCCAAAGAAATTCTCCCTCATCCAAAAATAGTACTAGTATACACCAAATAATATTCATGAAGGGGACACGCCACCAAAAATACGCATCAGGCCAATTCAAATTCCAAGTGTCCACATGGAATGTTCCCTCCAAGAATATGCATGCATGCAACCACTCCACGTGTGTTAATTCAAAGGTTTTCAACTCAATGGATGAACATGAAATATGTCAAGTGGATGGGGCATCCATAACAAAGTCTGTGATCAATGCCTAGCCTTGCCTTGATTTTCCTTTTGTTCCATTACCTTGCCTTGAGTTCCTCTATTAGTCTTGTTTCCTTTCTCCAATTGGGAAAATCACGAGGTGGAATGTGAGAATGAGCACAAAACATGCCCATGTTCCCTTAAAAATCGGGCACAGTAGGAACACATATGCGTTCTCAGGAATGTGCAACATTCTCAGGAACATGTAGTGTTCTCAGGAACGTGCACACATTCTTATGAAATAAATATACACCTTCAAATTATGAAATAAATATTGCATGGCTTAACCATTTTAATTGATCGATAATACGTAAATTTTAATTAAAAAATAAAAATTATTCTCGACAAATTAAAAATGTATAGAGAATCTGCTTCTTTGTAATTTCCTTGTATACATGTTGAACAAAAAACATATCATAATAATCCATAATCCTTTGAACTTCTTCAAGAAGTGAAAGGAGTTTTAAATTATGGAATTTTTGTGCTTTCCTTTCCCAGTTAAGAACTATCATTGAATCATATAAAAAACTTGTAAATATTCCACCCCCTTTTCGAAAGAAAAGAGAAGCACAAGCTTAAAAGATAATAGTTCAACAAAATTGTTTTTTCCTCTTCCAAGCCCCATTGACATTTTAAAGAAATGAGACTCAGTGAGGTATAAAATAGACCCCCCCCTAATGCATACCCCCCTTCTCTCAGTATAGGATCTTCAAAACTATGAGTTGGATAAACTTTTCAGTCCCCTGCTGGAACCCAAAACAAGTTACATAGGCCCCCTATCTCCTTAGGAATAACTTCTATTAAAACCTGCAGGCTCTTGTTAAGCCCCTATTCCTTTTCTTCAAATTTGATTGATGGGAGCTATCTCCCTATGCTAGCCCCCTTCTTTTTCATATGGCCTTCTACTGTGATCAGGCGCCTATCCAAAGAGCGCTTCGGATCTCCAGGCTCTAGGAGTTTTACTTCACATGGTGGCCAATTATTCTGGAGGCATAATGCTCTGAAAAAGTAGTAACTAGATCAACGGTCCACACTCTTTACTGAGATCAACGACTCAATCTCTTTATTCAAAATTCAGGCTTCGGCCTAATCTGCATACACACCCCACAAATCCTCTAAAGTGGCTATCGAACAAAGTGAACCTCCATCCTCTACGCATCCCCTTGTAGATAAAAAATCCACACTTTTCCTCTGGGATCAACGACCCTCAATGCTTCAGGCTCCGATGCTTTGGGAAATTCCAAATCCACCTCTCCACAAAACCTTCGGAACACTAAGTCTCCAGAACAATAGATCTTTCGCCAAGTGGCCTCCTTCACTGATGGCCTTGATGACCTCACGACTTCGGGCTTTGCAAGTCCTTGTACCTCCTCTCTCAAATTATTCCAAAGTTCTTATTCTATGGAGTGCAAGATATGGTGAGACCTGTCCCTTTGGCTTGGATGGTCTAGATCTACTTCGGTTCTTGGGTATTTAAGAAATCTCTACCCAAACTTACATTTGCCTTTCTGGATGCATGGTTTGGTGCCATGTGTCCCCTAGCAATCAACGACCAGAATCTATTTTGGTTCCCATCTATTTGGGAGTTCTTGGCTCACACTCACCCCAATTCCTTTGAATGGATTTAACCCTAGACTCTCTGGATCTAACGCCACGAATATCTCACAACTAACGGTTGAGATCAACTCTAGCCTTCGGTCTTCAGAAGATTTGGTTACTACACATTTACTTTATTTTGAAGGACTCTTCCTCTGAAGTCTGTGGATCTTTGTCATGTACTATTCCTAGCACCCATGGCTAGGATGAATTCGCTCCTTGTGACTTTGGCAGAAAACAGTGTTTGGTCCACACAATTTTTGTGAAGCTATTCCTCCCAAACTCTTCTCTCATCTTCCACCACCTTTCAACCTGAACGATGGATGGTATCGATTGGTTTTGGTACTTCGAGACTTCGTTTATCCCATTTTCCTGTGCATTTTGAAAATATTAAGGTACGTGCACCTTACCTGGATCCAATGGTTGTTGGTCCTTCACGCCTAGATCCGATGGCTAGAATATTTTATCCTCCTCGGTGTGCTCCTCCTGTATGGATGTGGATCTAGCAGTCCAGATCTCTCCCTGCAGCTCAATTCAACGGTTGTTGTTTCTCCTCCTCATGAACTTGCACTTTCTCCCAAAATTGGGAAAATTTCTAAGTGTTCAAAGGTTTTGGCCCTTGAACCTTCTCCTACGAGCTCGGCTACTTTGAGTCTCGACTTGTGATTTTCCTCCCAAAATTTAGCTTGCTTGAATATCCAAGAGAATCATCCCTTTTGTGTCCTTCAAAGGGTTTTCTAGTGCCCTCCTCGCACACTCTATTCTCGTCTTCCTTGATATTTTTGAACTTGAAACAAGTTCACACCTCTGCGCCCTCTTTTTTCTCGATGAAGTCTTTCAAACAAATTCTTGCAACACTTGTCTAAGTGTTGTCCTAGTGCACTCTTTGCATAGGTATTCCTCCAGAGTTTTCAGCAACTCTGTTTCGTATGAGCTTTAACCTCTTATACCTCAAAGGTCTCTATCCCTTTATTTCTCAAAGGGATATATGTGTCCTCTTGGAAAATTCTTCTCAAAGCACTCCTTACTGAGCTTATAAAGTATTCAACAACTCTGTGAGTGTCCTCCTCCTTGAAACTCCTCTTATCATAACTTGAAATAGAGTTCACCTGTGCACATTTGCACCTGCTCAATTCCCTCCTCGAAAATCTCTACAGAATCTTCAGAAATTTTGTCTCTCTGTGCCTCCTCTACACAGTCTCTCCTCCAAGGTGTTCGATAACCTTGAGGCTCCTCTTGATGTTGTGAATGTTCGGGTGTTCCCTCCTGTCACGTTCTTCTCTGTCGAAAGATTTTAGATGTGCACACCTTGTGCTAGCTACAAAGTTTCAATACCCTTTTTTGATCTCCTTATACTATCTACAAAGTTTCAATACCCTATTGTGCACTCCTTTCACAACCTAAAGAACCCAAAAAAACTCAACAACTCTCAAATAGAGAGTGGAATCTATCTTCATCCTACAAATGGAAACTATTCATACATATCTACAACATACATTCATATAAATGAAAAATGACATTCATAAACAATCACCACACGGGAATTGATAAAGAATGAAATATGTTCTTTTGTATTAAAACCAGAATGTCAATTACAATACATGATCTCAGACTACTACAGAGTCTCGACTCTCTCCTCTCCTTACTCTTAAATTTTTTCTAATGAAATTTCATACAAACATCTTTTTACAAAAGAGGGGCTCCTCGAGCCTTTCCCTCCAAGCTACCCAACTCTCATTAATTTCATTGAATTACATTCAATGGCGATCTAGTCTGAAACGGATCCAGATCCCATCATCTTGTTGGACACTAAAGGTGACCTTATCTACATCCTATACAAAGGCATCGATTCAGCGCTTCCAGCCTTACATCATTTAATTACATTTAATTTTACATTTGAAATTTAAAAATGAGGAGAAAATGAGAGTGTTGGGGCCTCTACCCTTGTTGAATGCACATTGATGAGATGGAATGTTGGTGCACTGCTGAGGTGGAGCGATTCTCTTGCATCACCCCCCCCCCACAAAATTGATTATTCTTTTGAGAAGACCCATAAAAAAAAGCCCAGGATTTTGATTTGTCTATCCGAATCTCAGTGAGAATTCTTTGAGGGTGCATATCCTTTTCTTGAGGAAAAAGAGAGAATACTTAAGTCTTGTACCACTACACAGTCATGATTTGTAACTTGGTCTTTGAAAATGGCATTACTCTTAGCCATCCAAATTCCCTAGCAAAGAATTAAAGGTAAAGCTTTGATATTTTTAAAGGATGGGTTGGAAACCTAAGACTCCCAAGCCTGCTACACAGTAGGACCATTCCAGATAAAATTTCGATTTAAAACTGGCGAGGCCTCCTTCCAAATATGAGCTACAAAAGGGAAGTTTAAGAAAAGGTGTAAGTTCATCTCTCTATTGGATTTACATAAGGTGCAACACCTCGGTCCTTTGATTTGTCTTTTCTTCATTTTATCGCATGTTGTAACTTTGTTTGAAATTAAGCACCATATAAAATTCTTTCTTTGAGTGGACATTGAACCTTCCAGATCCCTTTCCACCACCAAATAGTCTCTCTTAAAATTTGGGCCACAATTAATTGGATATAGTCAAGATTTGAGGTGTAGAATCCCAAAGGAGCATGTTTCCAAATCAACTCATCTTCACGCTCAATAATTATTATATGAGTTAATTTCATATTTCATGTATATTTTGACCATTGTGTGGTTGCTTCCCCAATCAATCCAAAATGAACCAGCCCAAACCACTCTTGACCCCAAATGGTGGTATGAGTAGGGTCTGCAACCTGATTTAGGTGAAAGTAACATTGGTTGCGAACTTTGTATCATAACTGGATTCATAATATGCACGATCTTCCACTCCCATGCCAAGGGTCTGTCCCTAGGCATACCTTTTGACCATTTCCAACCCGCCAGGAAATACCTCCCCCAGATACCTCAAAGGACTTTATTAATGCCTTCCATATTATGGAGCAAGTTGTACATAGCTTCAAATGTAACTTGATCCAATTGAACATAGAAAGTGAGTGAATATATTTTTGGGTAATAACACTGGTCCATAAACTAGAAGTGGATATCAATCTCCAAGTTGATTTAGCCACAAGAACCTTTCAAAAGAGAAAGATATTTTTGAAGCCCCAACCTCCCAAAGCCTTGGGTATTTCCAATACATCCCATTTTACCCAGAGCAAGACAAATTTTTCATGTGAACTTGCCCACAGGAATTTAAATCATAAGCTTCGAATCTTTTCTAGGACCCCATTCGGAATCCAAGCAAGAGACATCCAATATACTGGAATTGCCTCCAAAAATTATTTGACTAGCACTAACCGACCTACTCTCGAAATTTGATGGAAACACCATACAAATAACCTCTTTTCCATCTTTGCTAATAACCAATGCCAATCATATTTTCGGTAGCAATTTCATTTGAGATGAAATCCCAAGTATTTCAATCCCAAATCCAGATCTTTAACTTCAAATGGGAAAAGAGATTGATAAATATTTATCTCACCTTCCACCATCAGATTGATTGATAAGGTACTCTTCCCTTCATTGATTTCCATACATGTTTCCCTAGAGAATAGATTCATTAAATTTTGTAGTGCTGCAACATCACCCCTATGTCCATCACATAAAATCAACACATCATCTACAAAAATAAGATGTGATAGATAAAGGGTTGGTGAAATTTGTACACCCTGGAAGAGACCGTGTGACTTTTCATGGGCCAGTGATTGTCTCAATCCTTCAGCCACCAGAGAAAAGAGTAATAGGGACAATGGACACCCCTTTCTTAGGCCTCTACCTTCACGAAAGAAATGGGAAGCATATCCATTGATGAGAACTGCAAAGGATGTGGAAGATATGCAAATCATAACCCAATTTATAAAAGGAACCTCAAAACCAACATGAGTGAGGAGCATGCATATATAAATCTATCTCACTCTTTCATAAGCCTTCGATAAATCAATATTCATTACCACTCCTTTTAAGTATTTTGTCTTCATGTTGTGAATTCCTTCGTGAGCTACCCATATATCTTCATGTATCTATATACATTCTAGAAAAAAAATTCTTCTCTACAGATGGATGAATATAGGATAGGCTTCAGTCTTCTCGCAATGATTTTTGCCACTATTTTATATATACAATTATAGAGTGAAATCGGTGGAAACTCCTCGAAAAATTGAGGGTTGTTCAATTTTGGGATAAGTGATTTGAAGGTGGATTTTAAAGGGGCATGCAAAACACCTTCCCTCCTTGATTACTCCACAACCTAAAGAATATCTTCTCCCGGTAGATCATAAAACCCCAGAAAGTATTCAATCGTTCAATCATCTGGCCTCAGGATTTTGTCTTTCTAGAAGATGTGGAGAACCTCCTTAAGTTCATCTTCTGTAACTTCTTCCATTAGATTTCTACTTTCATCTTCTTCAATGAAATGGGGAAAACAGCTCGTCAATCGAACTATTTCAGCTAATTTAACTCTTCTATCATCCTGGAAACGTGCTTTAAAATATTGACTACCAATATTTGATAACCCTTCAAAAGAATTCACATCCCTCCCCTGGATGTCTTACCATAAGGTATTTGAAATATTATTCCCTTTTTCATAGGCTTGAAAAAATTTAGTATTTTCATCACCTTTCTCCAGCCAGGTAGCCCTACTCTTTAATCTCCAAACCACTTATTTTTCCTCCAATAGATTTCTATTTTTTTTTCTTTTTTAGTTGTAATATAGCTTCCCTTGACTCCATATAACTATAGCCTCCATATTCGGACTCATATATGGAACTTAGTTCTGCCTCACTATCCAATAATGCATGTTCATCATTTTTCCTTTTTTGGGAATCCCATACCACCATTGCTTTCTTGACCCACTTGATATTTTCCACAAATTAGACCGTTGTTGGTTCCCATGAATTTGCATCGAAGGGGACCTAATGAGACTTCACCAATTCATAAAAACTATCCTCCTTTAACCATTATGGATTAAATTTAACGCTAGTTGGTTTCCTTATTTCCTTTTCCACCTCCAATAATATGGTATACTGATCTGATTCCCCACCTAAGCCAATCCATTACCTAAACTGAAGTTGACCCTTTAGAAGTTTTTCAGAAACAAAAAAATTATCCAATGTTTTTTATATTCTTTCCTCCCCTACTCGCTTATTTCTCTAGGTGGGAAATATTCTAATAGGGGCTACATCCAATAGCCCTTTACCTCCCAGCTGATTTTAGAAGAACCCTTCTAGAGGATCTGATCTCTCTCTAGGCCCCCAAACTTCCTCAAAGCGCATGGAGAAATTTAAATCCCCACCTATGATCAAAACCTTTGAATTGAATATGGACTTGGATATCAAATCTTCTCAAAAATGGGGCCACTCATTATAGGGGCCATATATGTTGATCATGCTATAAATTTCATCCCACAATTTGAGTATTGAACATCATCTCCAATCACAGACTCAAGGCTCCAGAGATTTATAATCTTCACTTTTTTTAGATTCCATCCCATCGCCAAACCCCCAAACTGACCATTGGCATCCAAACAGGTGAAATGGAAATCTTTAAAAAGTGTTTCAAGGTGTTTTGAAACATCAGAACTACTTCCCATAGTCTCTTGAAAGAAAACAATGTCTGGCTCGTTGGAGAATACAACTCGCTTCATTGAAGATTTCTTGGATAGGCTCACCACACCTCTGTAGTTGAATGATATCAATTTCATTAGGTAACCCCCCCATGGGCTGACGATGCTCTAAAGACCCCTTTGATGGATTTTTTTTTGCTTGCCACCAAATCTAAAAGAGCTTGTTTCTAGGAAATGGAGAAAAATGATTTTCTTCCCCTCCCAATCCCACCAAGAAGAGGGGTGGGGTTTAATCCAAGTCCATCAAGATCTTTTGGAAGGATGGAAGAAGAGGTGGAAGGTATGGGTTGAGAATTCATTTGATAAGATATTACATCCTCCTTAGAGTCCAATAAAGAGCCCAAGGATTCGCAGAGATTGCATGAAGAAGGTAAGGGAATTCGGGCTTGTAGAAGACATAGGGAGAGAGGTGAAAGATTCACAAGAGAATTAGGAAGAGGATCCTTTAATAGAGAAGAGAGATTTTTTAAATATCCTGCCCAATATTTTCCCAAAAGAGATAAGGAATTTATAACAATAATGATAATGGGGCAAGGAATAATGGTTGTACCATCATTTTGATCTGAGTCACCTGGCCAAACTCCTTGTCGAGTTTGTAAATCCATTCGCTCCTAATAAGGAGGAGAGCCAAGATCATCCCCTCCTTTTGATCCTAAGGAACAAGTATTATTGTCTATTGGATTAGTTGTTATCAACCCCTTTCGCATAATATATTATGAGTTGCCTCTTCCCCCCACTGAATTCGATGAGGAGTTGTCCCTTTGAGTGGTAGTCCTTTTATTCCAAATGGAATATTCAGACCCTCCTATTTTCCCTTGAAAAGAAAGAGTACATTCATTTTGAATATGCACATATTGATGGTTCCTTCGACATCGAAAAGGGACTCCTTCATAGTCCATAAATTGTTTCAAGGATTTCTCTCCTGAGATTAAATTTAGCTCTCCAAGCAATCCTTCCCTAAGGTTCAGAGAGACTAGAATCCTTGCCAATGCCATCTCACCTAAATCAATAAAAGACATATATGCATTGAGATAGGATCCCAGATAGTTCCTGAGATCTATAAAGATTTTCTTTGTCCAAAATTCCATAAGTAAACCAGGAAGCCTTACTCATATTGGGGCTACATCCACTCGCTCGCAATTAGAATCAAACATGGGAGACCAGTTTTTTTAAGAAGAATGGGAGTTGAATCAATGCACTAAGTTTTCCTAAGTGCCCAATTCGCATTTGTCGTCGATCTAAATTTGAAGTTGAAGCAACACCGGTAAAGAGTCTGCATCAAGAGCTCATGCTTCAAGGCCTTGGACCACGAACTTCTCACCCATTCTTTGAGTGTTTTTGAGCTGAAATGACAACTTCAAGCCATCCCTACCACTACGAGCTCCGCCAAATCCACAACTTCATAAGGGACCCGTTGACTGCTTCCCCCTATTGATTTGTGACCTCCTAAAAGATTATTTGTGACCTCCTAAAAGAAAACATATGTTCTTAACTATGTGTGTGTGTGTGTGTGTGTGTGTGTGTGTGTTTAGTTTGAATGGTTGAAAAAAAATATTATTAACCTTAAAAAAAATATATATATATATTTTATATTGTAATATTAAAATGGAATATTGAAGAGATTATAACATCTATCTTAATGTCCAATCATATATTATTATATATTCATTTTAATTAAAAATATTTTAAATATAAAAAAAATTATATCTTAATTAATTTTAATACTTCCTCACACTTGATCGGCTAAATCTATACTGATAAAATAAAACCATCTAAAATATTATCTCATTACACTGATAGGCGTATACCTATTGGAAATGGGCAGAATTAATGATCTTTTAACCTTATTTAACTTTAAACCCTAATATGATGGATACACATTCAAGATGCTGGCATATTCTTAGTCGTCCTCCAAAATCAATGAACCAGATTTATTGCTCATAACTTTGTTGCATTTATAAAGACATCCGTTAACATGTTTACCTTTTTACATTTATCTAAGAATACTTAAAAAATTACTGTGCGCATATATAATTGACACGTTCAATGATTAATATGTATGAATGCCATGACCTCCACACATTACACAGAGCGGCATGCATCCACACACGGGGAAGGGTGTTTAATAGAGAGTCGCATTCACGCGCAACTTGAACTGCCACACACTCTTTGAGCGACCCATACACATTCTCTAAGCCACCCATTCTGTAAACGTTTGCCAATTGAAGTTTTTTATTTAGACTAAGTCGCATGCAGTGAAAAGAAGGATTACAGTAAAGATTTACACGTTTGGGAATTGAAGTTTTTTATTTAGACTCGGTTGCATGCAGCGAAAAGAAGGATTGCAGTAAAGAATTACAGTGTGATCTGTGCTCAAACATTCTTTCCAAAGAAGTCGGTATTACAGTGCGGATCATCAGTATGTAAGAATTATAGTGTTTAAAATTTATTGATAGTCGCATGCATGTTACACACAACCGCTTTCACTCTAATGTTTTCCTAATGTATATGTGCAGGTCTCTTCAGTATCTCTGCGCTCATCTCAAAGGCGGCAATATCAGTCTTGCACGAGCATTTGATTATCTAACTTGACGACTTTTTTTTATTATCTACCCAAGAAACGATTCCAATTAAAGGAAAAGCACGCTGTGAAGAAAACCAGTGATTGAATTAAATGATGAATCATGTTGCGTGGTTTGGAGATGTATGGTTGTATCTGCCCAAGAAATGATTCCACTGTGTTTTCTGATCCACTGTATATTTTTTATTCCACTGTGTTTTCCGATTCCACTGTATATTTTCGATCCACTGTATATTTCCGATTCCACTGTGTTTTCCGAAAACCTTTCGTTTTTCCGAAATAAAGAATGCACAGCTGCAAGGGATTTCAAGAAATGAAATCCCTTGGGGCTGTGCATTCTTTATTTCTTTATTGAAATGTACATTATGTCAGGTTCAATTATATGTACTTATTAGCATATAATTACAATCAGTCTGATACAAAATTGTATAGGTATGGCATTATTTTTATTTATGTACAATGTATGTCTTCAAAGTTCATATGCAATCCTACGATACTTACTGTGGGCCCACACACTACCGGTCACCATTTTGCCTTAAATGTTACCCCCATTCCGCTCAGCATTTGTGAATTGATTCCTCCCTTAATCGAATCCCTGGCTGTGAACTCGCTGGAATGCAAAATGACTCAGACACTATCACTTGCAAATCATTTAATTGAAACTTTACAACTGTCTTCCACGCTCGAGCATACCACGCAGCGTGATTTATCATTTAATTCAATCACTGGTTTTCTTCACAGCGTGCTTTTCCTTTAATTGGAATCGTTTCTTGGGTAGATACAGCCATAAATCTGCACAAGAGAACCGTAACCTTAATTTTTGAATCAAATGTTCATAGCAAATCATTTATATTAACCATACAGATAGATTAGGATTTGGTTGAATGATTTATATTAATGATACGAATGTCTATTTATAATTTTATTTGTTGGCACCTTTGAGTTTTACTTTTTAATTTTCCTCGCGCCCTCAATCTAACTTATCATGCAATGAAAGCATGCCCTCAATTTGAATTATTCGAAAATGAAATAATGAAGCCACGTTTTCTCTTTACAATTATTGTAATTTGCTCAATCTATTCACTTTTAATCCGAAAACGCAGATTAATGAAACTATGTTTTAAGACCAGTTTGTAGTAAACACAGATTATTAAAGAGCTTTATCAAAATAGTAAAATTGTAGTAAAATAGTAAAATTGTTATCATAGTAAAATAGTAAAATTTTCATATTTATCATAGTAAAATTATATATGTAAAAAGTATTTTTCACAATATTAAAAATATAAATAATTATAAATACAAGTTGAAGATGAGTTAGATACTAATCTTAATATTAAAGCATTAAAATTAAAATAAAATCATCACTTTTGTTATACATTTCATTTATTGTTAATAATTATTAGGGTTAAGGTTATATTGAGATTAGGGTTAGAGCTATTTCTATTAAAATTAGGGTTTTGATTGTATTAAGGTTTATTTTATAATAATAAAAAGATAATTTAAATAATAATAATTTAATGATAAGAATGTCACCATAATAATTTAATACTTTTAATTTTATATAATATTTATTAATGTATTAATAATTTATCAATGTTTTAATGTATTATATAGTAATGTATTTATTAATGCATTTAATGTATTATTAATGTAACAATGTATTGTTAATGTATTACTTTACACTATAGTTATATAGTAATGTATTTATTAATGCATTTAATGTATTATTAATTTAACAATGTATTGTTAATGTAWTACTTTAGCAATGTACTAATTAATAAGGTATTTATTTCTTAATAACCTAATAATTTATTAATAAGRKTTATTTTATAATAATAATARTATAATAATTTAAAGATAATKTAAAKAATAATAATTTAATAATAAGAARGTAATGATAATAATTTAAYARTTTTAATTTTGATTTAATTTAATGTATTATTTATTACTTTATTAATATTTTAATGTATTCTCACATTAGTAATGTATTTATTAATGTATTTAAGGTTTATTTAAAAGATTATTAATGTAATAATGTATTATATTATTAGTGTAGTAATACTTTAGTAAACTATTAATTAATGATGTATTAATTTATTAATTTATCAATAATTTAATAACAATTTACCATTCATTTGTTATTTAAGATTTTATGATAAGTAAAAATCATTAAATGATTTCTTATCAATGTTTTTAAAACAAGTATAATTCATTATCTACCATGTTCAAGATGATTTTCTATCAATTTCTTTAGAACAATTAAAAATCATCATGTGAAAAGTTAAAGATGGTTTGTCTATCTTATGCATCTATTTTATATAAGGTTGTAAAGCATGTACTTTCTCTATAAAGTAAAGTAATTATGCATAACTATTGCATAATTATTGCGAAAGTATATACTTTCTCTATAAAGTATATCAACCACTTTTTACATAAAAGTGGTTGTCATAATAAGTGTAAGGAGAAAGATGGTTTGTAAAGTAATTATGCATCTATTTTATATAAGATTGTAAAGCATGTACTTTCTCTATAAAGTTGTAAAGCATGTATTGTCGGTTATGTCTCACTTAGGATTTTAATAATATTATGTAGGCTTTAATGGGGAGATGTGATTTATTAATCCAACACTCATATTTTAAAGTTTTAATGATATATTAAATTATCTATATTGATAATGAAATAGTGTATAAAGGCACTTACAAACGTCGCAATGTGACAAAAAATTATTGACGCCACATTCTAATGACCATTTTCTCAATGTCGCAAAAGTAAAAGATGATTCTACACTGTGTCAAGTGTTTCCAAACATTGCATTATGATGAACATTTCCCTACGTTGCATTGTGACGAACATTTTCCAATGTCGCAATGTGACGACCATTTCCCAATGTCGCATTGTCACGAATGTTTCCCGTCATCAAAATGTGATGAACATTTCCCTTTTGTTATCAATGTCCTTAGGAAAAATATAAATCATTGTCTAAAAAGTAAAACATGATTCCATACATCTCATTCTCACTAACATTTCCATTGCATTGCGACTAAAATTGCAATATGATGAATATTTCCCTATGTCGCATTGTGACGAACATTTGCCAATGTCGCGATGTGAGGACCATTTACCACTGTCACATTGTCACGAACGTTTCTCATCGTCACAATGTGATGAAAATTTCATTCTTGTTATCAATGTCCTTAGAAAAAATATAAATCATTGTCTAAAAAGTAAAACAAGATTGCATACATCTCATTGTAACTAACATTTCCAAACGTTGCACTCTGACGAACATTTCCTGATGTCGCGATCTGATGAACATTTTTGAGCATCGCAATGTGACAAAAAAAAATTGACACTACATTCTAACGACCATTTTCCTATCGTCGCAAAAGTAAAAAATGATTCTACACTGTGTCAAGTGTTTCCAAACATTGCATTATGATAAACATTTCCCTACGTCGCATTATGACGAACATTTCCCAACGTTCCAATGTGGTGACCATTTCCCAATGTCGCATTGTGACGAACATCTCCCATCGTCACATGTGATGAACATTTCTCTTTTGTTATCAATGTCCTTAGAAAAAATATAAATCATTGTCTAAAAAGTAAAACATGATTCCATACATCTCATTGTGACTAACATTTCCAAATGTCGCACTCTGATGAACATTTCCCGATGTCACGATGTGATGAACATTTTCGAGCATCGCAATGTGACAAAAAAAAATTGATGCTACATTCTAACGACCATTTTCCTATCGTCGCAAAAGTCAAAGATGATTCGACACTATGTCAAGTGTTTCCAAACATTTCATTATGATGAACATTTCCCTACGTCGCATTGTGACGAACATTTTCCATCGTCACAATGTGGCGACCATTTCCCAATGTCGCATTGTGACGAACATTTCCCATCGTCACATGTGATGAACATTTCGCTTTTGTTATCAATGTCCTTAGAAAAAATATAAATCATTGTCTAAAAAGTAAAACATGATTCCATACATCTCATTGTGACTAACATTTCCAAACATCGCACTTTGACGAACATTTCCCGATGTCGCGATGTGATGAACATTTTCGAGCATCGCAATGTGACAAAAACAAATTGACGCTACATTCTAACGACTATTTTCCTATCATCGCAAAAGTCAAAGATGATTATACACTGTGTCAAGTGTTTCCAAACATTGCATTATGATGAACATTTCCCTACGTCTCATTGTGACGAACATTTCCCAATGTTTCAATGTGGCGACCATTTCACAATGTCACATTGTGACGAACATTTCCCATCGTCACATGTGATAAACATTTCGCTTTTGTTATCAATGTCCTTAGAAAAAATATAAATCATTGTCTAAAAAGAAAAACATGATTCCATGCATCTCATTGTGACTAACATTTCCAAACCTCGCGCTTTGACGGACATTTCCCGATGTCACGATGTGATGAACATTTTCGAGCATCGCAATGTGACAAAAAAAAATTGACGCTACATTCTAACGACCATTTTCATATCGTCGCAAAAGTCAAAGATGATTCTACACTGTGTCAAGTATTTCCAAACATTTCATTATGATGAACATTTCCCTACATCTCATTGTGACGAACATTTCTCAACGTCGCAATGTGGCGACCATTTCCCAATGTTGCATTGTGTCGAACATTTTCCATTGTCACATGTGATGAACATTTCTCTTTTGGTATCAATGTCCTTAGAACAAATATAAATCATTGTCTAAAAAGTAAAACATGATTCCATACATCTCATTCTGAATAACATTTCCAAATGTCGCACTCTGACGAACATTTCCCAATGTCGCGATGTGATAAACATTTTCGAGCATCACAATGTGACAAAAAAAAATTGACGCTACACTCTAACGACCATTTTCCTATCATCGCAAAAGTCAAAGATGATTCTACACTGTGTCAAGTGTTTCCAAACATTCCATTATGATAAACATTTCCCTACGTTGCATTGTGACGAACATTTCCCAACGTCGCAATGTGGCGACCATTTCCCAATGTCACATTGTGACGAACATTTCCCATCGTCACATGTGATGAACATTTCCCTTTTGTTATCAATGTCCTTAGGAAAAATATACATCATTCTCTATAAAGTAAAACATGATTCCATACATCTCATTGAGACTAACGTTTCCCAACGTTGCACTCCGATGAACATTTCCCAAAGTCACGATGTGACAAACATTTTCAAACGTCGCAATGTGACAAAAAGTTCATGACACAACATTCTGACGACCATGTTCCCAAGGTCGCAACATTAAAATATGATTCTACAATGTGTCACCTGTTTCCAAACATTGCATTTTGATGAACATTTCCATACGTCACATTGTGACGAACATTTCCCTAAGACAATAATTTATTTATGAAGAATATATAAATATAGTAACTATATTATATTTAAACACATTAATACTAAGTTAATATAAATTAAATATTTTTTAATGTTTTAATGTTTTATTAATGTATTAATTAAAAATACTTTATTAATGTTTTAATACTTTATTAATGTATTTTTAAATAATTTAAAAATATTTTATTAATACATTAATTTATTAATACTTTATTAATGTTTTAATACTTTATGAATGTATTTTTTCATAATGTAAAAAAAATTATTAATACATTAATTTATTAATGAAGAATATATAAATATAGTAACTATATTATATTTAAACACACTAATACTAATTTAATATACTATTATAATTATAATACTAACTTAATATACTATTATAATTTATTACTTAATGTATTTGTTAGTGCTTTATTAATATATTAATTAATAATCTATAAATATATTATTTATAAAATCTTTTAACATTATAATAATGAGTTAATATATTAATTTGGGTGATATATTATTAAAGTATTGATATTTCCTTATTTTATTAATGTATCATTATCTTATTAATTAATATAATACTTTATTATTGTATAAATATTTTATTAATGTATTAGTACTTTAATATAATAATTTAATGTTTTTTTTATTACTTTAATATTTTTTAATGTATTAATGTTTTATTTATTTATTACCTTATAATTGTATTACTTTATTATTGTATTATTAATAATAATATAATATTATTTTATAATAATGTATTACTTTAACATTAATACATTATTAATACTATATTAATACATTAATAAGGTAAGATATTAATAATACATTATTAAAGTATGAGTTAATATATTATTATAATTTATTAAGTAATGCATTTGTTATGCATTTGTTAGTATTTTATTAATACATTTATAATAATGAGTTAATACATTATTATAATGTATTATTAATATATTAATATTTTCATAATATATTTATTATTTTTTAATGTATTAATTCATATTAATGTTTTAATATCAATGTTTATGTTTTTATGTAATGAATTTAATATATTAAGTATTAATAATGTTTTACTAATGTATTAATAATGCTTTATTTATATATTAGTATATTAAAGTGTTAATAATACTTTACTAATGTATTAATTATTAATAACCCTTTAATGTATTAATGCATTATTGTGTTAAATGCATTAATGTAATAAATGTATTAATACTTTAATGTATTAAATGCATTAATGTATTTAATGCATTAATTTATTTAATGTATTAAATACAATATTAATATAATACATTAATTTATTAGGTAATACATTTATAATAATGAGTTAAGTTAATACATTATTATAATGTATTATTAATATATTAATATTTTCATAATATATTGTTGTTTTTTTAATGTATTAATTCATATTAATGTTTTAATATCAATATTTATGTTTTTATTTACAAAATATTTAATACATTAATGTATTAAATGTATTTAAAGAATTTAATATATTAAGATATTAATAATGCTTTACTAATGTATTATTGTATTAATAATGCGTTCCTAATATATTAATGTATTAATAATGTTTTACAAAATGTATTAATACATTAATGTGTTAATAATGTTCTAATGTATTAATTATTAATAATGCTTTAATGTATTAATAATGCTTTTATGTGTGAATGTATTAATGGATTAATGTATTAAATGTATTTAATGTATAAATGTATTAAATACATTAATGTATTAATGAATTTAATATATTTAATGTATTTAATACATTAATGTATTAATATAGTAATGTTATATATTAATTTAATTATTGTATTATTAATATATCACATTATACATTAAGGTATTGATAATTAAATTTATACATTACATTAAGGTATTAATTAATCAATATATTAATACTTAAATATATAATGTAAAAATGAATTAATAGATTAATTATGAAATTATATATTAATGGTTGTTTCTCACAGAGATGGGCGGTCAACTAACAACAACCACTTTTATAAAGTAGTTGATATACCGGATGGGCGTCATTTTTCACATATATCAACCACTTTTATAAAGTGATTGTTGCTAGTATATATAACAACTACATGCAAGAATTTCATAACACCTGCCCATAATATTATAGATAATAAATCCTAATATTATAAATAATACAAATATTGTAATGAAAACGATAATATCAAGTCAATCTTCATATTTACAAAATATTTCTGCTTCCAAATTGGCAAACCGGATGACCAAAACTTGATATTATTCTGTAAGTTTTTAATTGAAATGAGTGAATCCATTCTGAGGAGAATGTTTTCGTTGAAGAGAAAAGCCTGTGTTCTGGAGTTTTTTTTTTAAACCCAACTCACTAACGCAGGTTTTTCTCTTCAGTATAAACAAAAAACACTTCAGCATAAACAGAAGAAAACTGATTGTATTAATAAAAGACGATGACTTTAAATTTTGATCCATGATGCTCATCACCTAATATCGAAATTAATAAACCATAAAATGATAACATGACGTTAATATGGGTGCCAAAGAAGCATCATCTCCACAGCATAATACTCAATCACACATACATATTCTATTAACCCAACTTAAAATTAGCTATAAAACAGCAAAGATTACATAGATGCAGCTCCATTATTTAAAATTTCCAATTACTAAAGCAGCTTACACGTCCATACATTTAGATTACATACTATTTATTTATCTGTGGAGGAATCTCAGCTGAGACCAGTCCCATAACTTGGGTATGCAGGCAAGCGGGGAAACCGCTCCTTCATTTCTTCAGGGTAAAGTATAGGCTGTCAACAAGCAGCAACATCTTTTTTTCAGCATTGTTTCATATCAAGATGAAGAAGAAAAGATAAATCTAGTTTGGCACATGTAAGATAAATCTAGTTTGATCTTACATCCGCACTTGTAACCAACGGGCCTGTCAGAGATTTGGCAGCGCATGGGAATGGTCATGGCTATGGCCGGATCCATCCCTGCAGCTTTCGCTGTTTTTGAGAGCATGACGGCGCAGAGGCAAGCGGGATCGTTCGTATACTTGTGGACGGCGTTGCAGCAGCCGGCTGAGACGGGAGCGTTTGCATTCTGAGCGGCCTGGATGCACGGTGCCATCTTCCACGCCTCCGACTCTGCTACACATTGGCCTGCTGCATTTGCTCTGTGTTTTTCTGTCAAAACAGCAGCCACAATGAAGAGGACGGAAAACAGCTTTGTAAAAGAGAAGGCCATCGATTCTTATGGAAGTCTGGGCACGACTACAAGTTACAGCTATGTGTATGGAGTGGAAGAGAGTGAGCGAATATATATAGTTGTTTCTCGTAAATATGATCAATCACAGGCTAGCAGCTGCAATTCCACTGATCAAATAATTCGTTGATGTATATCCTTGCGTCTGATTTCAAAGTCCGATCGAGAGCGCACTTTCAGAAGTAATATAAAATACTGGAACTGGATTTACTTTATCGGAGTCGGAGTCCTTTGTTCATCATGGCATCAAAACCCGGCACTATCAATGACAAAGACGGGCTTGCCTATGCATTTCATGGCTTTACCTGGGCCGAATGGCCATGGCCTTCCAAATTGTTGATACTGTGAACAAAGTTAACAATGGCAGCAAAGTGAGAGAGGTTTTTAAATGCATAAAAACCATATAATCACTTGCAAGTATTTTCTAGGATAACTATGGAATTCGGCATACTGGTGGCCATGATCAAGAAGCTCGTAGGTAGCTTCACGATCTCAAAGTCATATCCCATCCACGCACTTTTTCTCTCAATGATTATATGCTCAAACAAACCATTATCAACTAGGATGTTGGTACATTTCGCACTTTCTCTCGCAATGATTATATGCTCAAACAAAGCATTATCAACTAGGATGTTGGTACATTTCGCACTTTTTCTCTCAATGATTATATGCTGAAACAAAGCATTATCAACTAGGATGTTGGTACATTTCACTAAAGTGTGGGTATGGGAAACTTATATCATATGTTCCTCCTAATCCACACAAATGCCATGCAGAAGCCGATGGGAACTGTCCAAAATGCACCAGAATTCCACAGTAGCAATGATGTGTTGTAAACCATTATTGATGTGTTTGAACCCTTGCAACATGGGCTCGTAGCACTTTTTTCCAAGCTACGAGCCCATCTTGCAAGTGTTCAAACACATCAATAATGGTTGTGGCCACATGGTTGAGATCCTCCAGCTTCTTGGCACACCATAAAATGGAAAAACCTAGATTAGGCATCCTATCCTTTGAAGTATGAACGATTTTATTTCTACAATGAAAATAAATCAAAAGGATACCAAAAGTCTGTCATTTTATGGACCACTATCGGATCATTTCAGGAGGTACCATTTTTCTTGAAAAAATATGATGAATCAAATTCCATTCATGGATAGTAGTTGATGATGGTTGTCTTCATTGCTAGTTGACCATTTAATTATTATAGTTTTTTCCATCGGACTTTGTCAAAAATTTTATATCAAAAATGTCTTAATACCACCAAAAAAATATTACATTATATGTTAAGATATTTCTAAGATAATTAAGATCAAAGTTTGGAATGTAAATAATTTTTTTTTTTTTTATGATTCTATGAATACAACTAATCTTCTATGGACATAAATGGAAAATGCAACAAACCACAATGTATAAAAAATTTAGTAGACCTAGGTTGTGGCCATTATTATCTAATAGTAGATAGAAATGCTTGTTGCACTAATAAGGTTTCAAAATTGCATAGGATTGTTTATGTAGTGTTTCTTAACCCTTAGACTTGAAACAAATCAATGTTCACTTGCATCTTGAGGCCGGAAGCTATTTCAATGAGTAAAGTTCCAAATACAACAATACTCCAAAAAACATTTCATAACCTACTATTTCTTTAAATAGATTCTCAATAGAAAAACCCTAGCTATTTATGGTCCCATTATTAAAGAGTACCAACTTCCTAGTGGTTTTTTTAATAAAGAAGACTCTTTTCACATTAGATAATTATCCACTACTATCTAATGGGCCCTATTCAAAGAATATGTCCACATACATTAATTGACTAACTCCTAAGTAACCTAAATTTGGGAGGTTAGGGTAGGACCCTAACATGCCCTCCCTCTTCAAAAGAAGCATTGTCATCAATACTGGAGGTGGATAAATTTTTCTAGAATCGATATTAGTTCCCATTTGGAATATTCTAGTTGTATGTCTTTACATTGGATCAATACTTCATATATTGTGTGTTGCTGCAATTGATGCTCTTTGGTATCCAATATTGGTTCACACTAGATCCAAATGGACCCTTCATTAAGTTCTAGTAAGTTACTTTACACCTTGAAATTTGATCCCAGTACCTTCTTTAGAAAAGACACATGAAAGACTAGATGAATCTTGGAGTGGGTTGAAAGAGATAGCTTGTAGGCCACTTTTACAATGCATTGGATGATGTTATAGGGTCTATAAAAATTTGGTGCTATTTTATGGTGGATTTTATCTTTGAGTGGTGTTTTTTTATAGGGATGAAGGCAAAGAAACACCCGATCCCCTTGTTCAAAAGAACTCTCTAAGAAATTCTAGTTATCTTGTTTCTTCATTCTATTTTGAGACATCACCAAACTGTCCATAAGTGTGCAGAAAATGTATTATTTGATATGAAGTGTGTGATCCACTACATGAACCTTGGAGGTTCTTGGTAAATAGGAAGACACTGACAAGGTTTTTTTTCCATAGGAGGCTTCATGTGGTGTCATTTTGGTAGCTCCATCATACGTGGTATTGTTGCACCATTCTACAAGGGGAAGCCATTATGCCCATTGGTGCATCCTTTTAGAAGTGAAACATCACAAATAGGTTTCTAAGCACTTGTTTACCACTTTTTTTTTATCATCCATTTGGGGATGATATGCAGTGCTCATTTTCAATCGAGTACCTTGAAGTTTAAACAACGCATGTCAAAATTTTCTATTGAATGTGGGGTCCCTATCTAAGACAATGGAAGTGGGCATGCCATGTAAATTAAAATTCTAATCCATAAATACTTGGTAAAATGAGGAGGGTGTAAATGGGTGCAATAAGGCACGAAAATTAGCATATTTCAAAAGACAATTGACTACCACCTTGATCATTGTTATGCACCAAACGACCAAATTAGAATAAAGAGAGAGAGAAGGAGAAGTAACTCCACACCTTTATAAAGAGAGAAGAATGAATTTCAATCCTCTTCGAGGGGGGAACCTGATTTTACAATAGAATAAATTTACAAGATTAGATGCCTAAAAATATGTCTCCTTGGTGTGTATATATATATGTGTGTGTGTGTGTGTGGGTGAGACCAAGGGTACAATTACAATTAAAAGGTCTAGCAGACAATACTAATATAGAAATAGCAATACAACACCTCAATATCTAGGAAGTTGTGCTTAACATGGGGCTTTGTCTATGGACTTAACATGCCACTCCCCTTCAAAAAAGTGTTTCCTTCAACACTTGATTAGATTTGGATGTTTCTACATGAAGAAATAATCTTTCCATGTCACTTATTATATTGGTAGGTTCTTCCACTTGATGAGGTACTCATTAATTGCTCGATTTAGCAATTTCTTAATCCTTATTTCAAGGATTTTTTCTGGTTCTAGTATGATTTTCCATTATTCATTTTTTTTTTGTAAAATAGTTTGAATTTGGGATTTTTTTCATAGATTATCTTCTTTAAGAAAGAAACATGGAAGAATAGATGTAAATGTGAAGATGGGGGTAACTCCAATTTGTAAGCCTGATTCAGGTGGATATTGGTGGCCACCCACCTATTCCACTTGGACCCCCACCATTGCTTCTTTCAGTTTTTCAGTTTCCACACAGTTACTATTTTTAGCAGTTTTTCAGGTCCTGAACTTCGGGAGCCGTTTTGAGGCCTTAAACAACGTTTTTTGGGAAAAATGGGAGCAACATGGATCGTAGATCATGTTGCTCACCCAAAATTTGTAGTCCTCGGATAGATCTTTCTAATGAGGTATAGAACACGTCAAACATAGATCATATGCCAAAGTTACGTCCCTGAGAAGTTGATGTACCAACTTACCCAAACGGGGCCCATAGTCTTAGTGTTTCATCTCCTAGGGTTAGGTCTTTGGATATTTAGGGTTTTCCATTATCTCTCAATAATAATAGGCCTTCGAGCCTCATTGTAACACAGTCTAGAGGCCAATAGCCACCACATCTCTTCTCAGAGATAAGCTACCAGTGCCCTAGCTAGTTTATTTCCATTTTGTCTGTAAGCATATTTCAGTCATTTGTTATTAATGAAATGAAGTCTTATTTCCGCTACATCTTTGTGTTTATGTGTATTTTTTTATTTCATTATGTTCCTACATAAATCCGGATCAGTGGTATCAGAGCGGTCTACTCATTCTCGATCCTTCTTTGCATGCCCCCAACGCGATTGGGGTATAAGGAGTTGGGGATCGATTTAGTTGAACCTTTGCAAGATCATCCTCGAAAACCCCGATGACCGCCCATGGGGGAAGAAAAGAAAGATGAGGGAGAAGGAGATCCTATCAAAATGTTGCTCGAGAATGCCCTCGAGAAACAAAGGAACGCGATGATGGACAACTTTGCCCAGATTCTTCAACGAATTCCGACTGGTGGCGCATCGACATCCAGAAGCCACTCTGGAGGCGCCACTCCTTTTAAGGTACAAGTAAACTTTGACATTCCCATATTTGATGGAAAAATAGATGTAGATGCAATAGATAGATGGTTGAATCTGTTAGAAGGATATTTCTTGGTTCATGACTTTTCCGACCGAGAAAAGATTATTTGCGCACTCCTCAAAGCTACCCCCCATGTCAAGGACTGGTGGGAAACCTACTCAGAGCAAGAGGGTGATGGAGGAGCATCGCCAACACATTAAGCGAGCCAGTGCGGAAGTGGAAGACAGCTGGATAAGCCAGCGCAAATTTTGAAATTGCCTTGGAAATTGTTGCGCAGATCTTAAATGAAACCATTTAAGATGAAACTCACTTGTGTATTGTAATGGACCTTGAGCAAATATCTCTCGTCCTTTAGTAGATAGTCGGGATTTAAAATAGTTAATGCTAGTAGATAGAAATTTAATTTTAGATTTGATAGCTTTAGAGTCCAAGAGGGAAAACGGATATAGACACCCTCATTGTATCATTGTAATATTATTCTGGAGGAACAAGAGAGAAAGAGCAAGCAGAGAGCTGTAAAGAACAACCATGTACAGGCATTTGAATTAATAGAAGAAAGCTTTGATTCAAATTCATGGTTTGTGTTGTTTCTCTGTGTATGAATGTTATGCTCATGAATGTTTTCTTCCTGTCATACATTTTCTTTTATATGTTGTGTATGTGATTTCATGGTGGAATTGAAGTATGAAGGGAGGAGTGAATGAGTTTAAATTGTTTCTCTAATTGAGCCAGAGGATTCCTGCAAGGAGTGCAGTAGAATTGTCCGCAAGGAGTGCGTTGACAGAAGGGTTCAATTGGAGATAGCTTTTGTTCTCATTCCCTCAAAGGTGTTGTTAGGAACAGTGCATGCAAGGAGTGCGTAGGCTGGTTAAAGGTCTCAGGGTTGCGAACCTGAGAAAATATTGAAAGACTGTTGTTGCAGGAGTGCGCAGAGTCGAGGAACTTCAACACTCAGTGCGGTTGAAGTGTTGCTGCAAGGAGTGCGTGCAAGAGGTTTCCAAGAAGACTTGAGAGTCGTGAACAAGTTCAGGAGGTATAGAACCTTGAGTAACTACCAGGGAAAGCACAGGGAGTTGGTGCCTTGAAATCTTGCAAGAAGCGTCGCAGGTTTGCGAGCAGGAAGACGAGTTTTGTGGAGAGGAATGTAATCGTTTCGTAGAATCATCAAAGGAAGAACGGACTGCCAAAATCCTCTGAGGATATTTCATGAAGTTCCGAGGGCTGTTAGATCTTGCGAAGGCGCAAGGAGGTTACGACAGGAACATCCGAAGGTTTAAAAGCTCAAGAAGGGCAGAGCCATTGTTCTATGCCACAGGATCCGTCGGATCTACACGTGATATCGTGTATCAAGGATTTGCGAGTCAAAGATCCAAATTGTTGCAACGAGAATTACGATATCATGATCTGCGATATCCCGACGAGCCCAGAACCACCCATCAATTTGGACGCATGTCAGAAGATTCAAGGACGTTGGAGTTTGGGCATCGGGGATTTCAGAGATAAAGTTGCTCTTGTAGTTTGGAATTGCAAAACACGAAATCCTGATGGGAGAATTGTGTGGGCCACAACAGGAGTTAGTGGAGGACAGGTGGCGTACCATATCAGGGATCGGGAAAAGGCAAGTCCCGAATCCATTGACATCGGGATTCACGATCCCGCGAATTCTGAAATCCCGATAACAGTAATGAGGGGTGGAAAAGTCAATTCTCACATGTGCATTGGAGTTTCGCCACGTCGGTTATCGGGAGTCGGTAAATCAAAGTGCTCGATATCGCGAGGGGCGAAACCGCGATAAGAGAATTTATGATAGAGATGGAAAGAGGTCAGCGTTGACTGAGGCATCGGATCTCGGGGATTCGAGAGCCCATCGCTCAACCTTTGGACTCGTGAAGTCGCGAGTTCTGATTCCCTGCTAAGTAAAGGAAGGGGGATCGCGTGAAGAGATATGTGGGAGCAGATTTCCCGACAGAGAAATAGAAGAGCTATTTAAGATTTCTTCAGGCCGTGAGAAGAAGAAGATCCTGTGAGAGCGGGCGTGCCTGCAGGTGCGACTGTGTCAGAGGGTGAGGAAGAACCCTCTTTGTTCTCAGCTGCACCCACTTGGAATTCTTTCTGAGACGCCATCAAGGAACAATATTATCCTATGGGGAGCTATTTGGACAAATACATACAATGGACTATGTTGCAGCAGCAAAGGGTCCAAGATGTGCATGAGATGCGAATCTGTTTCATACCCTATGCACAAAGTTGGGTATCAAAGATTCAGAGAAACATTTGGTGTTAAAGTACCAAAGTTGTCTGCACAGATACATTCAGGAGGAAATGGAGTTCCTTGACATCTCCTCACTTGGTGTGGCATACTGATATGCTGCCAAGATTGAGCAGAAGTTCAAATAGAAGAAGTGAGACTTTGGGTCTGCAAATTAGAAGCAAGGGAAAGGTACTCCCAAACCGCAGAACAAAGGACCAAGCCAAGGTGGGGCATCCCAGGACAACCCGTCGAAGCCACAAGAAAAGAACAACACCACGAAGCCAAAAAAGGACATGGGGAAGTGGTGTGAGTTCCATAGGAGCTCCACTCACAACACAAGTGAGTGTCGAGACAAGCAATCACTAGTAGCCAATTTGAAGGCTTCTAAATCGGATGCATGCTCCGACTCTGAATTAGAATCTGACAAGGGGAATGACAGGGGGAAGCAGATTATCGATGCAGAGCCCAATGCCACTATTGCCACCATGAATATCCAGAAGGAGTAACCAGAAGATCCAAAGGAGGTAGAGCGTCTCTTCCATTACAAGATGTGGGTAAAGGGTTCCCCATTGCAGTTCATTGTCGACAGTGGGAGCTAGAAGAACCTCATCTCGGTAAAGGTCGTGAAATGGCTGGGCTTGCTGACCACAACACACCCACAACCATACACCATCGGGTGGTTGCACCAAGGATGGGACCTCCGCGTCAGTCAACAATGTCGCCTTCCCTACAACATCAAGCCCTTCACAGATGAGGTATTATGTGGCATTTCTCCTCTTGATGTTTCTGATGTATTATTAGGCCAACCGTACTTGTGGAAGTGACATGTTGTGTATGAGTCCATGCCTCGTGTTGTTATTATCACTTTGGGCAATAAGTTGTACAGGATACTGGAGATAGCACCGCCTACCACCATCTCTTTGGTTACTGCAAAACAATGAAGTAAGATCATTTCCAAAACCAGGAAATTTGTTTTCTTAATGATCTGCCCTTAGGCAAAGAGGAAGATTGTGGCCATGACCTCTAGACAGGGCCCCGCTGCATGAAAACAACAAATGGATAAGGTCGTGGAGGAGTACAAGGACATCTTCACCTCCCCCGCAGGGGTGCCTCTACACTGCCAGGTCAAGCACCCCATCGATCTGACCCCAGGTGTGTCACTGCCCAACGGACCCATCTACCAGCACTCTGTCCTGGAGAATGATGAAATCAAGAGGCAGATTCAGGAGCTGTTGCAGAAAGGTCACATCCGTCTAAGTTCATCGCCTTGTGGGAGCCCGATCATATTGGTGAAGAAGAAGGATGGGACTTGGAGACTCTGCATTGACTATCGGGATCTGAACAAGATCACTGTTCGAAATAGGTACCTGATCCCACTGATTGATGACCTTCTAGACCAACTCAAGGGGGAAAAATATTTCAGCAAGATTGACTTGAATTTCGGGCATCACCAGGTACCAATCGAACCATGTGATGTGTGGAAGACTGCATTCAAATCCAAGGAGGGCCTTTTTGAATGGTTGGTCATGCCTTTCGGGTTGACGAATGCCCCTACAACCTTCATGAGGCTAATGGACGACATCCTATGGCCATTCACCAACTCATTTGTAGTGGTGTACTTCGATGACATTCTGATCTTCAGCCAGACTTGGGAAGAGCACCTCCACCACATCCGACAGGTCCTCCAAACACTGAGGCAACACAAATTGTGTGCCAATTTGGAGAAATGCACTTTTGGCATAACCCAGGATCAGTATCTGGGATACATTATTGATGAGTCGGGGGTGCATGTGGATCCATCAAAGATCCAAGTCATTCGGGATTGTCCAGCCCCAACCACCCTAACAGATCTCCACAGCTTTTTAGTTCTTGCCAATTTCTACCGTAGGTTTATGTTGGGATTCTCTCATATCACTTGGCCCTTGAGTCAAGTCACCAAGGGAGGAACTAAAGAAAAATTATTTTGGTCTAAATCTCAACAGAAGGCATTCGGGGAGTTGAAGCATCGCCTCTTCTCTGCACCAGTGCTCACATTACCAGACTTGCAACAACCATTTGAGATCGAGATAGATGCCTCTGACTATGCTATTGGGGATTTACTTACTCAACATGGGCATCCAGTGGCATATCACAGTGAGACACTTTTTGACACAGTCCGGAAGTATCCCACTTATGACAAAGAAATGTATTCCATTATGCAGGCTTGTCGGCAATGGAAGAAATACATTTTGGGAAAGGAAATGATCATCCACACAGGCCACCAACCCCTGTAGTTCATACAGACACAAGGGAAGTTGCATAACGATCGCCATCATAAGTGGTCCACATACCTGCAATAGTTTCATCCGAACATTAAGTACAAAAAAGGTAGCACCAATAATGTTATAGAGTTCCTCATTCGACCACCCATCGTGGCGCTAACCACTGTGCTCAACTCTTGTGGGCACGATACTTTTGATTGGCCGCTTCTCTACACAAGTGATCCAGAATTCGACCACACATACAATACACTCTTGGAGGGTAAGCAAGTTCCCAATTTTCACCTCCAGGATGCCCTTCTTTGTCACCTGGGACACATTTGTGTTCCTTCAAGCAAGCGTGCCAAGATGATTTGGGAGGCACACTACAGTTGGGAATTTCGGGGTCAAGAAAACCGTGGCAATACTGCAAAAGTATTTCTATTGGTCGAACCTTCGACAAGATGTCGGAAAGTATATCAAGTCCTGCACTGCTTGCGTCATTGCCAAACCGACCATCCAGAAGAAAGGCCTCTATACTCCGCTTCCTACCCCCAGTCGACCTTGGGAATCCATATCTATGGATTACATGTCGAGCCTTCCTTCTACTACGCATGGAAATGACTGTGTTTTTGTGGTCATTGACCAATTCTCGAAGATGTCCATTATGATAGCCTGTAAGAAGAATATCACAACAGAAGCCACTGCTAAACTCTTCTTTGAACGAGTGTGGGTACACTTTGGGATCCCACAGTCTATCATCTCAGATCAGGATAGTAGGTTCCTCAGTACATTTTGGTTCAGCCTCTGGTCGATATTGGACACCAAGCTCACCAAGTCCATAGATTTCCATCCGCAAACTGATGACCAGACAGAGGTCGTCAATCGGATGATCGTACACATTCTGCGCATGTACAATTCAAAGAATCCACAAACATGGGATGAGAGCCTCCCCTATGTACAACACAGCTACAACCGAGCTCTCCATAGCTCAACCAACCACAACCCCTTTCAAGTGGGCTTGGGATTCCAGCCACTATGTCCCATTGACATAGCCATGCCATTTGTGGCTACTTAGGAAGATTCAGCTCATGTCTAGTCTGAAGTGGATAAGGCAAACAACCTCATTGAGCACATTCAACACATCAGCCAACAGGTTCATGAAATCTTAGACAGAGCCAATGCTAAGTACAAGAAGCGACACGATCAACATCGAGTGCCACACAACTTCTAGGTGGGCGACAAAGTGTGGCTGCATTTGTAAAAGGAGCGCCTCGTTGGACCCCACCGCAAGCTTCGTACGCTCCGATATGGGTCATACACCCTCACCAAGGCTGTAGGGTAAAATGCCTTTGCGCTCAACATTCCACCATTCCTTGGTCGGCACCCAGTGTTCAATGTGGACTGCCTTCGGCCCTACTTTCCACCTCTACTAGACACACCTGACATGGCAGAACAACTCACACCAACATAGTTAAATCCAGACTACATGGAACAAGCCAGAACTAATAAGATCATGGATACACAGATCAAGCACACCTAAAAACAAAGGATACAGCTATATCGAGTTGTCAAAGTAGGCCAACTCCTTCACCAAGGAATATGGCTCACCAGGGACCAAGTTCAGCAAAAGTTTTCTCATCTCATGGAGGAACTCGACGCAATGGGGACAATTTATTCCTAAGGGGGGAGGAATGATCCAAGTGGATATTGGTGGCCACCTGCCTATTCCACTTGGACCCCCACCATTGCTTCTTTGAGTTTTTCAGTTTCCGCACAATTACTATTTTTAGTAGCTTTTTGGGTCCTGAACTTTCGGAGCCATTTTGAGGCCTTAAACAAATTTTTTTGGGAAAACAGGGAGCAACATGTATTCTACATAATGTTTCTCACTCAAAATTTGTATTCCTCGGATAGATCTTTCTAACGAGGTATAGAACACGTCAAACAGAGATCATATGCCAAAGTTACGTCCCCGGGAAGTTGATGTACCAACTTACCCAAATGGGGCCCATAGTCTTGGTGTTTCATTTCCTAGGGTTAGGTCTTTGGATGTTTAGGGTTTTCCATTGTTTCTAAATAATAATAGGCCTTCGATCCTCATTGTAACACAGTTCAAAGGCCAGTAGCCACCACATCTCTTCTCAGAGATAAGCCACCAGCGCCCTAGCTAGTTTATTTCCATTTTGTCTGTAAGCATATTCCAGTCATTTGTTATTAATGAAATGAAGTCTTATTTCCACTGCATCTCTGTGTTTATATGTATTTCTATATTTCATTGTTTTCCTACATAAATCCGGATCAAATCCATACTTCCAATCCTCTACAACACCTTATAGGCACCATAATACTTGGGTACTAATTTATTGTCTTTCTTTTTTTGCTTGATGGAAATATGTTTGTATGCTTGTATCCTTTGAAATACCCTATCCCCCACTTCAAATTCCCTTTCACTATGATGTTGATTTGCTTTTTTTTCATCCTATTTTTTGTAGTTACCAAGCTATCCTTCAATAATTTGAGAACCTCTTCTTGATGCTCTATGTGGTCCTCCATTGCTTGAAACTTTTATTTCCCTTTCAATGGTGATGTAATGGATGGAGGATGATATCCATAAAGTGACATAAATGGAAACATTTTTGATGAAGTATGGAAGGATGTGTTATACCACCATCATTCCAAGGGAAACCACTTCACCCATTGTGTTTGTTTATCATATGCAAAGAAACCAAGATACCTTTCTAGAAATTTATGAACACAATATCAGTTTTCCCATCAAATTGAGGATGGTAAGAGTATTTGTGAGCCAATTGAATACCCAAACAAGAAAATAATTCAATCCAAAAATCTCCAATAAAAATTATATATGTGTTACTTACAATGATTTTATGGATTTCATGTATCTTTTGACTTGTTTCCATTAATGTTGTATTTATTATACTTCCTTTAAAAGGATGAGAAAGCGAGAAAAAATCAACATGCTTTGTGTTTTGATCCACTACTACCATGATTACATTATTTCCTTTGGATTTGGGTAAACCTATAATAAAATCCATTGAAACCTCTTCCCAACATTAACTTGGTATAGGAGACTTGGGATCTTGATTGTCCCTCCCTTATCCTATTGTCAAAGCACACATTCAGCCAAAAAAAATTGAACATTGGTTTTAAAACCTTCCCATAGGAGAAGTGTGCAATCCAAAAATGACCTTATGTTTGAGTTGGGAATTCTTACATAAATATAAACGATCTTGATACCATAGTAAATCATTATTCCATAAAACTTTATCTAATGCACTTGGTTCCTCTTGTAGTTGTTGAATGATACTTCATATCTTTTGATCTTGCTTCTTCCACCCAATCAAATTGTCGAATGGAAACAACACACAACAAACCCTCTGTGTCTTCTTCCTTCCTCGAAAGTGCATCTATCACCATTTTGTTTCCTTTTTTGTAGATAATTTCAAAGTCATAACCTAGCATCTTTGTAACCCATTCTTTTTTCTCTTCTGAAGATGATCGTTGTTCCAATAAGTAATTTAAACTATTATGATATATTTTTAAAAAGTGTATTCCTATTAGGTATTGTTGCTATTTCCTAATTGCATGTAATATGGCCAAAATTTCCTTTTCAAATGTGTTTGAGTAAGCCATTTCCTTTAAGTTGGATACTTTCAAAGGAAAAGGGGCTTCCTTTTTGTATTAAAACTACATCAATTCCATGTCCTGAGGCATCACATTCCACAATAAATAAATAAATTGTGAAGTCGGGCATGGCCAAGACCGGATTTGTACACATGGCCTCCTTAATATTTTCAAAAGATTTGGTTGCTTCTTGAGTCCAAGAAAATTCCTATGGTTTTTTAATAACGTTGCTGGAGGTGCTTCTATTTTACCATAATTCTTGACAAACTTGCAGCAATATCCTGTAAATCCTTAGAATCCTCTAAGATTATTCATGGTTTTGTGGAATTGGTTGTTCCATCATAGATTTAACTTTGTTAGGGTCCAAAATAACACCTTCATGAGATATAAGATGACCTAGATATTTCACTTCTTGAAGCCCAAAGGAACTCTTGGAAGGCTTTGCATATAGTTGTTTATCTTCTGATAGTTTTAACACCATGTCAACATGGTGTACATGTTCTTCCCATAATTTGTTGTAGATTAGTATATCATCAAAAACCACTGTTGGGGCTCAGAAATGTCATATTCTCATCCACCTTTCCATTCATCATTCTTCACATTTCATCACCCCATTAACCTATCACGATATCATTTCCATAAATATACTTGGGTTTCACCTTATTGTTCTCCACTTTATTCATTTTAGTATTTAAAAGGAATTTGTGATTAAATGTTAGAAAATCAACATGTTTTCATATATATCTCAAATATGTGTGAGCTTTG
>ML790050.1:226422-245352 GCA_009831015.1 Picea engelmannii | reverse complement strand
ATTCAAGCCCATTCCAAGGAGAAGATCATGGAGATTTGGTTGGAATATCTTATCTAAGATATATGAGAGATATGTGTGAGGATTTAAAGGGATTATATTTTGTAATAATGGGAAATAGGTTGAGAGAATAGTGGATATGTAATGATGAGATGGTTATATTATCTTCAAGGCTCTCATGTATAAAAGAGAGTGCTCTCTCTTCATGAGAATTCAATTAGGATGTAATTAGAATTAGAGTAGTCATTAGGATTCAAAAGATAAAGGGATTCTTAGCTTTGATTCATATTCTTTCATTGTTATGCTTTCATGATTGTCATTTGATCATTGTTATGTAATTCAAGATAGATTTATTGTGTGAGCTCACATATGTTATTTGTCGTTAACTCTTCACAAGTTGTATTTATTTTCCTTTATGCAATTTCCTTCTTTTCTAGATTAATGTTTCCTTCTTTCCTAGATTAGTTTCATTTCAAAAATTTAGATTAGATTACTTCTACTTCAGTCTTGCATATATAGTGTGTGTGCTTCATAAGCCTATGAACCTTGGATTGAAAAATTAAATGGTTGGGCAAATACTACAACGGAATTAAACGACAATATTTCCGCCTAACATTTTGGTGTCATTGTGGGGGAAACACGATGGATTGAGGTATTAGTTTCTTTTTCATTCCAATTTATGCAAGTGTGATTAGACATGATCATAACTCCGAGGTGACATAAAAGTAAGGACATGTAGGATAGTGTAAATTTCAATTCCTGCATGTGTTGTTAAGGGGTCATAGCAGCCACTTGAGTGAAGACTTCTCATGTTCTGCCTGCTAGCTCTAGAGTGTGAATTTCAATTCCTACAAGCGTAATTAGGGTGTAAATTTCAATTTCTGCAAGATTAGTTTAAATTTTTGCAAGTGTGATCTACATGTGTTGGTTCTAGGGGTACTAACAACTACTTGAATGGAGACTCCTCATGTTCTCCCTGACCAACTATTAGGAACGTTTTAATTTCCGCAACTGTGAAGAGTAATTTTTTTTTTTTATGTTTTAGCAAGAGTGGTTTTTTTTAAGTTTTTCATTTTGATTTGGGTTCTGTAAGAATCCTTCTTTTTAACATGATTTAACAATGACCGTCAGCTTGGAACTACTCACTCAGATCTTAGCAGATGTCAGGATCTCCTCTTCCCTGGAAGGGGAGATCTTGACAAGGATCAAAGATTCAAATACTCCTCCAGAAACAATTGAAGATTCAACATCTGAAGAATCCTGCATATCCGATAACAAACAATCATTCGAATAGGAGATTAAGGAAGATGAAGAGGAGTTACAACATGATCTAAGTGAGGAAAATCGTGCCTACGAAAGCCTTATTGAACAATGGTTCCAGGTAACTACTCAATTAGATCAGTCTTTTTGTTTTTACTTAGTTAGTTTGTTGTTACAACAACAAAATTCATTTATTCATGTAAATTTCTATCTTGCATTTGGAAAATTTCACATGAATATATTTTTGTTACTGTTTCGTACTTGGCTCCACTGGAAATTTGCCTACACGTAACCATTTTTTTTTTAATTCTAATTAGCATAGAGTAGGTAGGGTAATGAATAAAACAAAGTTTTTGCTCTAAGCTTTTTTTTTTAATAAGTATGCTCTCCTTCGCGCTTCGAACAATCACGAGGATCAGAAAATAGGGATGATTTAGATTAATTTCAAGAATAAAGAAATTAATGCAATATGCATAATCGATTTTATGGTTAATTTGTGAATCATTTTTGCTCCATTTGCTAAAAAAAAACACAATTTTTGATTTTTTTTGTAAGTTGAAGTTTTGAGTTTATTTTAGTTTTGATTTTTTAGATTAAAAAAAAATAAAAAATAAAAAAAATTGTGCATCCATCCTCGACCTGCACATAAAAACAACACTGAGTGTTTCTATGATGAAACAATGGATGCAACTGTCCTTACATGCTGAAACAATGACTCTGAGCCGAAACAGATGGCTGAAACTGTGTGTCTGGCTTATTGAATTGCATTTTCTAGCCTTCATAAACCTGCAAATCACACTTTGAACTTGGACCTACATATAAAACACAACCAAACATTGGAACTGGTTTGTGAATCCATACGAATGATCTTTTGCACTCTTACAAATTAAAACTGTAAATCTCATCTTCTCATTTTTAACTTTTGATCTCATTTCCTTATGATTTTCATCGCTGCCATCTCTTCGCCTCCCATGCCACACCTGCAACAACCATGCTCTAGCGCCTATTCTCCAAATTATGTCGCAATTATGTGTAGAACGGTCGTTTAGCTTTTTGATTTTCTTATGGATCTTGATCCTGACCACCGAATCGACTTTGATTGCAAACAAGAAAATCAATCTCTATCCCTACATATCCTCAAGTGGTGATCCACTCTTACGATTATCAAATTCCATATCAATTGAGTGGTTGAAACAACACTATTTTTGGCAAATCAAAATTAAAAATTTCTGATTTCTATCATTGTCATCCTCGGATGCTTGTTGTAACTCCTCAAACTCAGATCTCGGCGATGATTTTTCCCCCCAATAATATGTGGGCACCAATTAATTCACGATCAGTTGAGATTGTGTCATTAGACTTTGAATTGTCTGCACACCACACAAAGATGCCCTCCAATTCCCCATTCTATTTCATCATATTACACGCATCAAAGAAGACATTCTCAGGCGATAGACCTGCTCCACCGTCGGTTTCTGTAATAAAACTAACCAGTATTTTCCCTTCACTATACTAAGACACCTGTGTATTGTAGTAGTGGATAAAATCTGAAATCGTGGTGTTGGCATCATAGGCATAGAATTGGAAGTTAACGTAGTCTATCGCATCCCCGTATTTGTTCCAGAAGGAAACCTTGATGTTCGAGTGTTGGGATTTTATGGCCTCAACTGCCTCAGGGCTCAGGTTGTCATTGTCCCAGAAGATGTTGAAGTTTCTGTCTGTAGGAATAGGGGATTCGGATTCGATGGTGGAATTGATGGTGAAGGACAAAATGAAATGAAATTCCACAGTCGGATTGATGGGCATGTTTGAGAATGACACGTTTTCGAACAAGGCTCCTATGTATTCAGCGAACAAATTATCATTCGCACCTGCACAGACAAACATACAAACAGCATAAAGTTATATTCATCCATAATCTTCATAAACAATGTGAGCAAATAAATTCCGGCAAGTATTTTTGGATTCTGAAGGTTCAACATACCTATAGAAATGGGGAGTTGATTAACCAATAAAATACCGATTTCGAAAAGCTTGCATATCTCCATGTCAGCCATGGACGCTCGTAGATGGATCGATATTGCGTAGAGGTGTGCTAAAATCGTGAAGGATGCAGCGTTGATGCAGAGCACAGAGACAAGGGCTATAGGGTGCAGCCACAAAGGAAGCGCAGTGACAATCATACAGTCAACAATAGAATTACACGATGCCTGGTATAGATGATGCAGTCTATTGCCTGGTTTTCGATGGCATTCCTAAGGTGGACTAGAGGATTATCATCATTTTCAGTGCACCAAAAGAACGGAAGGTGGACCAGGACGATGAAGATGGTGATGTTGTATTAGTGATGACAAGAATCAAGAATCCACTTTGTACTCCTCAAGATGCACTGATTATGGTATTTGCAAGAATTGTTGAGGAAGGGCGTGGATCTGATGATGAAGATGTTGTTAAGAAAGTGACTGCTCACTTACTAGTTCTGAGTAATCAAAACTGGTTATCTCAGCGCCCTTTTTTTTCTTCAATTGGACAAATGTTTTCGTCGAGAAATATGTTCCCCCAAGATACTACTCCTATTTGTTGACATTGCACCACATATGCCTACAGTTGGCGGATATAGGAGTGCAGTTGGTGCCACGTAGCCCCTTAGCTCGTCTGGTTATCTGATTCCTTCTGGTTTGGGTGGCCCGCACAGAAGAGATGATTCTTCCTCAGAAGAGTTTGTATTTACTACCACGATTGGTAAACAATGGAACTTGAGATCACATTTATTGTGTTCATTTTGTAAATAAATTGTATATATTTCTTTGTTTGTTAGTTTAAAAATAAATAAATAAATAAAATTGTTTTTGTTTTTGTTTTATTATAAAAAAAAAAACAAAAAAAAACTACAAAACTAAAATTATAAAAACATTATAAAAATAAAAATATAGAAACAAAAACAAATAAAAAAATAAAATTGCAATGGACATTTTAAAAACATTTCTGAAAACAATAATAAATACATGTTTTCATGTGTAACACTCATTTGTTTTTCTTAAGTCACTTTGGGGGCAATCAATGACAAGGCAGACAGTAGGTATAATTGAATTTATTTTCTAACTCAATTAGCTCGCATTTGTGCTTATGTCTTGCATTTATGTTTTGTAATGCTCTCACAACATTTTGATTGCAGTATTAGTACTAAAGACTGATTGAAGGAACATGACGCTCATTTTCCATGCCACAATGATCTTTAAGAATCAAAACATTTTTTAGAAAACCATGTTTTCTAAATAGCTTGAAGGAGTTGTTACTCAACAAAATTTGTTACACAGCATGACATTTTTTGTTACACAGCAATAGTTTGTTGATACAGAGAAGCAATTTGTTGATACACAACAACTTTTTGCACATATTTATGTTTGTTGATACGCAGAAGCAATTTGTTGATACACCATGCTGCAATACCCATACTTCTGCATTTTTCTCAACTTCATGTTGTAACACCCCCCCATTTCTCCTTCAAAGCAGATTAGTCATCCATGTGTTGAAGCCCATTTTCCTTTGCCTTATCCTTCACGACTTCATGCATGCTTGCCTTTCTGAGTTGCATACATTCCTTTATCCTTTTTAGTTCATTTTTTTTTCTTATTTTTCCCTTCCCATTTGCCTTACGAATAAAACCATTCAGTTCCCTTTCCATGATTACATTGCCTTATTTTTCCTTCCCTGCTAATCCACACTGCTTGACCGTGAGATCTTTTCATTTATAGTCCTACCACTCTTTTTATCCGAACTCATGTTGACTGATGTGGGATTCCTTAAGGTCCACCTTTCAACAAGTCTTGCCCCATCAACCTTAACACCTTATCTGGGATATAGACTAGAGTCCATTTTTAGTACCTAGAGGCTTGCATGCCTTAATGACAAGTTCTCTCGTTGAAAATCATGGGAATACATCAATGTCCCTTGATCGTCAGATCTTGTAAGTGGCTCAACATCAGCTCATTCATTCACACTTTTCCAGATGTACTCGAGTACCTTGGCACTCATTGAAATCAATGGTTAGTGCCTTGCATTGGTTAACAACGTTCATCATTGGTCAGTAATCCAAAGACTTCTTTTCATGCTCGACATCAACACATTCATTCGCATGATTAGAATTGTACCATCAGGTTTCGAAACGGGTGAAGACTATACACTTTTCATGACACTATCAGTAGTTACAGCAGCATGACTACCGCTATTTGAGAGTACTACAGTTCCACTTTCATACTTTCTCTTTTCCATGGTTCATTCAGCAACAGTTTTCACATTCTCTGATTCAACAGAAAACAGTCATCGCTCCAATAGCAGTCACTTTCCACATGATCCTGTAGTAGTGACATCTTCCATGATCTAGCAGTCGCATTAGCTATATTCCTATTGCATAGTTCATCACCATTTTGGGTAAGTGGAGGTATGTTATTTTCTAAACTTTAATCATGTAATTCCTCAGCTGCTAGCAATCAATAATTTGGAAAATTCCTTGATCCAGATCCCTTTCCTTCTCACTTCTACAACTTATGCCACATTGCATGAGGACATGCAACAAGTTAAGTTGGGCGATAGGATACCTTATTCACTATCATCACTCCATTTTTCCACAACCATCATTCCATTTTTTCGTCTCATTTACTAGTTATGAACATTTCTTTTCCAACGATACTTTGTTGCACTTTACTTCATAAGCACTCATATACATATTGACATGATTCACACATATACAAAAACAAAAAAGGGCTTTCTTATACTCAATGATGTTTTCCTTATGCACATTGATAGCATACATTTTCTAGTAAAAAATATGGGCAAATTATTATCATAATAGAAAGAGAACAAGTAACGAAATGAATGTTGTTAACACAAGAACCAACATTCTTTATATTCATGGTTGTCACACAAGAACCAACCATAATAAAATATCAGTTGTTACTGGAAACTAAAAATATGGGTAAATTATTATCATAACAGCAAGACAAGAAGTAACGAAATGAATGTTGTTAACACAAGAACCAACATTCTTTATATTCATGGTTGTCACACAAGGACCAAACATAAGAAAATGTCAGTTGATACTCATGTAAATCCCATCCTAGGAAACATTTATTATCATCAATCAAAGCCAACATTCAGATGCCAAAATTTCTTGAGAAGATTCATGCATGGTTGCATGAGGACATGCAACAAGTTAAGTTGGGGGGTATGTTGGGGCTCAGAAATTTCCTATTCTCATCCACCTTTCCCTTCATCACTCTTCACATTTCATCGCCCCATTAACCTTTCACAATGTCATTTCCATAAATATACTTGGGTTTCACCTTATTTTTCTCCACTTTATTCATTTTAGTATTTAAAAGGAATTTGTGATTAAATGTTAGAAAATCAACATGTTTTCATATATATCTCAAATATGTGTGAGCTTTGTAATGTGTAGGAATATGAGAAGGATTAATTCAAAGCACTTCTCGAATACTTCCTCCACCATTTCAATATTTGAGGAGATAATTCAAGCCCATTCCAAGGAGAAGATCATGGAGATTTGGTTGGAATATCTTATATAAGATATATGAAAGATATGTGTGAGGATTTAAAGAGATTATATTTTGTAATAATGGGAAATAGGTTGAGAGAATAGTGGATCTATAATAATGAGATGGTTATCTTATCTTCAAGTCTCTCATGTATAAAAGAGAGTTCTCTCTCTTCATGAGAATTCAATTAGGATGTAATTAGAATTAGAGTAGTCATTAGGATTCAAAAGAGAAAGGGATTCTTAGCTTTGATTCATATTCTTTCATTGTTATGATTTCATGATTGTCATTTGATTATTGTTATGTAATTCAATATAGCTTTATTGTGTGAGCTTTCCTAGATTAATGTTTCCTTCTTTCCTAGATTAGTTTCATTTCAGCAATCTAGATTAGATTACTTCTACTTTAGTCATGCATATATAGTGTGTGTGCTTCGTAAGCCTACGAACCTTATATTGACAAATTAAATGGTTGGAAAAATACTACAACGAGATTAAACGACAATATTTCTGCCTAACAACTACCAACACAAATTTTATGAGTAACGGTTTCAAAATAGAATTCATCAAGCTTTTAAATGTTGAAGGTGCATTAGTAAGGCCAAATGGCATCACCAAAAATGCATAATGAACTTCATGTGTTCTAAATGTTGTTTTGTGAATCTCTTCTTTCCTCATTTTGATTTGATGATATCTAGAGTGGATATCCAACTTAGTAAAAAAAACTTATCCTTGCAATTCATCTAATAATTCATCAATGAAAGGAATAGGAAACTTATCTTTAATGGTAATTTTGTTAAGTTGTCTATAATCTAGACACATATGCCATGAACCATCCTTTTTTGTAACCATCACCATTAGAGAAGAGAAAGAACTTTGGCTAGATTGAATGATGTTGACCTCTAACATTTCTTGAATTATATACTCAATCTTAATCTTTTGTACATATGCGTACATGTAAATCCTAATGTTAGGTGGTAGACTTATTGGTTGCAAATGAATACCATGGTCATGATCTTGGGCAAGTGGAAGACTCTTATGAATCTCCTCAAATAACTTGGAATGATTTTCGATATCTTTTTGGAGATCCACTAGAACAAAAGGTCTACATGTTTGAACATCTAGTGAGCACAATTATGAAAGTTCACCACGATGTCCCTTTTTGAGTAATTTTGTCAATTGTTTAGAGATTATCACTTTATAGGCCTTTCCCTAGATATATTTGAGTTCAAGTTCCTTTCCTTTTGAGGAAAATTTTATGAAAATTTATTGAAAATTAAGAGCCATTGTTCATAATTATTATAACAATTGGACCCCTAATACAACATTAGCACCACCCATTTGGATTGCAATCATAGGGCTATCCAATAAATACACCCCATGTAATGTCCCTAATCTGAACCCCAATTGTAATTGCACATATAGGCTGGTAATTCATTGGCACCAAGTGTAAATGTAAATGTACATATAGGTTGGTGAGTCATTGGGACCAAATTGTGGTTTTATGCACACTTGAGTAGTGTGCAATGTTTGTTTGTCAAAGAAAAGAATGCACACATTCCATTGTGTTGCGTGCACTTGAGTAAGTGTGTATGGATTTCACACCAAGGGAAGGGTGCACACATTCCATAGTGTTGTGTGCACCCGAGTAAGTGTAGGAGGATGAGCAAGTTATATATATATATATATGTGTGTGTGTGTGTGTAATTTAGGTTGGAGGTCATGTGTGGTTATGGGCATGGTGGGTCGAGATGTAAATAGGCCAATGTACCTATCTTTGTAAAATGTAAACACACTCAAGGTATTAATAATATCATAGTATTGTGCGCATACAGATTAGATGAAAAGAGACGGGGGGATAAACTCCACCAAAAAAGGGAAAAGGGGGTTAAAATGGAAAAGTGGGGCTAAGCTAAGCGGGACTTATGTCGAAGGGAATATTTTATTAATATTTTTGAAAAGTGTAAATTTATGGATAATTATTTATCCTAAGTTCTCGTGGGATGGGAACGAGTAACCAAGTGGTCGAGGATAATTTTGAAGGTGACAAGTGTCTAGTTTAAGACATGAAATATATATTGTTGGCCTTAGTGTATTTTGGGGGGGGAATCATTCCTTGAAACCCTCATTTATTGATGATTGATATGAACTTTCCTTTGCGAGAGAATCTATGTTTTGTTTTAACTTACCTCCATTATATAACCTTTTGTTTGGGAAGACTTGTATGTTGTCGAGGAAGTGAGTTGTCAGGACCATGTGCAGTCAAAGAAGTAGGTTGTCAGTCGCATCAGAAAAAATGGTAAGATGACTTGAAAATAACATACCTTAGAACACATCACCAAAAGACTTCATCCTCCCTTGAAATCTGGCCTTCTTTTCTTCTTATTTCCTTTGAAATTTGACTTATATCAAATGAATGTATAATGATGTTTATTTACACCATTTATGTCACTTCCTTTTAACATTAGGGTCGACCTAACACTTTCTTATTTTGTAATTCTTTTCTTTAATTATCTTTAGGGCCTACATGTACTTCCTTCTTAAATTCACTTTGTCATATTCAAAAATTCATTTCTCCTCAACCATGAGGATCCACGTGACATGACACATAACACCGGAAACAACATGATGTATACTATCCATCCATGTGTGTTGTATCTGCATGTGCATTTTCCTTCATGTCCAAATACCTTCATCAATCTTGTGGTCCAAAACCCATGACTAGGGTTGACATCAATGACAACAACCAATCTTCCAACACAGTGATAATTTATTATCCTTCTTATCTTGTTTGAGGGGAATCTATTTGTATGGTTGTATTCTTAAAAATACCTAATCCCCTACTTCAAAAAAAAATTCACTATGTTGTTGATATGCTTGTTGTTTCATGCGATTTTGTGCCATGGTCAAGATCTCCTTTAAGAGTTGGAGAACTTGTTGTTGATGATCAATGTGATCTTATATTGCTTGAACCTTAGATTTTTATTTTAGAGAAGAAGTGATGGATGGTGGGTGATATCCATAAATCGCCATAAATGGTGTCATTTTTGTTGTAGTATGAAAGGAAGTGTTATGCCACCATTCTTCCAATGGTAACCACTTTAACCATTGTGTTTGTTTATCATAGGGAAAGAAATGAAGGTATCCTTCTAGAAATGTGTTCACTATATTAGTTTTTCCATCGGATTGAGGATGATAAGATGAGTTATGAGCCAACTGAGTACCCAAGAAAGAAAATAATTCTATCCAAAAATTTCTAGTGAAGATGTGATCTCTGCCACTTACAATAATCTTTGGGCTTCCACATATCTTTTGAATTGTCTCCATGAATGCGGTAGCAACTGTACTAGATTTGATAGAATGATATAGTGCATAGAAGTATGTGTGTACGTGGTAAGTCTATCAACAATCACGATAATTATGCACTCTTTCCTTTAGAATTTGGTAACCTTGTTGACGTAGTCGTGCTCGCAAGCATGCCCGCTCACATGATCTTCTCTTCTCTACTGGTCTGAAGAACTCTAAGGCTCTTCTATTTACCTATCGGGAAATCTGAACCCACAACAACCTTCGTGGGATCCCCTCTTTGAACTTAGGAGATCATAATTTGCGACTTCACGAATTCAATAGTCGAGCATAGGCCTCTTGAACCCTCAAGACCCGACAATAGTCAAGCTGACCTTTTCATATCGTGGTTTTTCCTATCGTGATTTCGCCACTTGCGATATCAAACAACTCGCTTTACCAACTCCCGACACCCGACATGCCGAAACCCCGACACACGTGCAAGTTGACTAATCAATGACTTCACTCCATCGACATTTCGGAGTTTGCAATATCGTGAATCCTAATGCGATTGTATCAAGACTTCTTGCTACAAAACCCCGATGAAGCGTTCCACCTGTCTACCTGCTGACCCCCTGTGGCCCCACACTATTTACTTAGCCATTGGGATATCGCGTATCGCGATTTCGTGATTCCCATTGCAATATTTCAGAGTTTCAACCCACGAAACCCCGATATATAAAACCACGTGTAAATCTGACAACCCTTGTGGCTCGGATCTATGGTTCTATCCCTCCTGAGCTTTGAACCCTATGGAATACTCTACCATATCTCCCTTACACCTCTGCGATATCCAACAGCTCACAGAAATTCACAAATTCTCCTCGGAGAACTTCGTCTGTCTGTTCCTCCTGATGAAATCTGCAAAACGACTAAGTGTTCCTCCGCGGAACTTGTCCACCTACAACATAAACTTACGACACTTGCTTAGCTCTTCAAGGCACAACTTCTCTACACTGTCCTTCAACAAATTCTAAGGCTTTACCTTCCTGCACTTCTTACAACTCTGAATCCTTCAACGAACCTTGCATGCACTCCTTGCGGTAGACATTCAACAACCTCCAAGTGTTGAATCCTTTCGACTCTGCACACACCTGTAACAACATTCCTTTAACTCTTGCTTAGGTTCGTAACACTGAACTTCACTCAGCCTGCGCACTCCTTTCACAGTGCCTGTTTTCAACTGCACTCCTATGGAGATGAGAAAAAAAGCTATCTCTATCTGAACCCTTCGTCAACGCAATCCTTGCAGACACTTCAACTGCACTCCTTGCAGGAACTCTTTGGCTCAAATAGAGAAACAATTGAAACTCATTCCTTCTTCCTCTTAGACTTCGATTCAAACATGAAATCATATACACAACATATAAAGAAAATGTATAATAGGAATCAAACATTCATGAGCATATTATTTAGCATCAATACACAGAGAAAACACAGAACCATGAATTTGGATCAAACTCTTCTATTAATTAAAATATATGTACATGGGTGTTATTACACAGCTCTCTACATGCTCTTCTTCTCAATGCTTAGAATAATGTTACAATGCACAATGAGGGTGCCTATATCTTGTTTCCCTCTTGGAATCTCAAACAGTCTAATCTAAAATTAGATTCTATCTACCTGCATTAACTTCTATAAATTCCTTCTACCTACTAAGGACGAGAGCAATCGCTCAAGGTCCTTTTACATCATACAAGTGCTCTTCGTCTTAATGGCTCATTTAAGATGGCGCAACAAATTCAAAGGAAATTTCAAAATTTGTGCTGTCGCTCGTCCAGTTGTCCTTCGCTTCCGCACTGGCTCGCTTGATGTGGGAGATGCTCCTGCATCATACTCCCTCGCTTGAAAACTTTCATGGGATCCTGTCCATGAGCTCCTACACGGTCTATCCATGCTTTTGGATCCCTGTTTCGATCTCCCAGTTGGCATCTTCAACTGGATGGCTCTTCCACTTGACCAGATACTCAAAGTATTGCTTTCACCTGGTCCTTATGTTGACTCTTTTATCCAGTATGCACTCCATTTGTGGCTTATCTGCAACTGGCATCTGCTTTTTCCACTCGATCACTGGCTGCTCATCTCCAGTCTCTGCCTCTCTAGCTATATATGGGTACAAATCAGAGATATTGAATATCAGAGAAATTCTGATCCCATCAGGTAATTCAATCTCGTAAGCGTTTGCCCCAAATTTCCTCAAGAACCTACATTGTCCAATTTTCTTCATCTTCAACTTATTATATGTTCCTCTCAGGAACCTTTCCTTTCTCAAATGTGTCAGAACCAGATCACCAACCTCAAATTGAAGTTGTCTTCTATGCTGATCTTCTCTGCGCTTATACTCCTGACTTGAATTCTGCAACCGCTCCTTCACCTGGCTGTGAAGTTCCTTCATCTCCTCTGTGAATTCTTCTGCACTAGCGCTCCTAGTCGTAGTCTGTTCAAAATCCCTCAGTTCAGAAATTCCTCTCGGCTGCATGCCATAAACAACCTGAAATGGACTCTGCCCTGTGCTTATATTAATTGAGTCATTATACGCAAACTCTGCCTGTGGTAATATGTTGTCCCACTAACTATGGTGTTTTGTGACCAAGCTTCTCAGCAAGTCTCCCAGACTTCTATTTACTACCTCTGTCTGTCCATCCATCTGAGGGTGATAAGTTGAACTAAATGACAAGTTAGTTCCCAGCTTCTCCCATAAGGTCCTCCAAAAATTCCCTATGAGTTTCGTATCTCGATCTGAAACTATACTCCTTGGCAACCCATGAAGTAGAATGACCTCTTCAAAAAATAAGTTCGCAATGTGAGTTGCATCACTGGTTTTCTGACATGGTATGAAGTGTTCCATTTTGGAAAATCTATCCACAAAGATTGATTCAAAACCTCTTTGTGTTCTTGGCAACCCCAATACAAAATCCATGCTAATTGTATCCCATGGCCTCTCTGGTATGGGCAATGGTTGATAAAATCTTTCATTCTGCCTCCTTCCCTTCGAATGCTGGCAAATTATGCATCTGTCTACAAATCTCTTGACATCCGCTCACATTCCCGGCCAAAAATATGACTCATTTAGCTTTGCGAACGTCTTTTCATGACCAAAGTGCCCTGCCAATCCTCCATTGTGTTTTTCCTTCAACAAGTTCTCCCTCATGGAGCATTTCGAAATACAAAGTTGATTGCCTCTAAATAGAAATCCTTCCTGGATCATATACTCTATCCAAGGGATTCTATCTCTGAGAAATGGATTCTCAGCTACTTCATATGCTTCCTTGAAATCCTGATGATCAGCGTACATGTCCCTGAGATCATCAAAACCCAACATTTTGAATTTGAACTTTTGCAATAGCAAATATTTCCTGCTCAAAGCATCAACCACTTTGTTAGCAGTACCAGAAATATGTTTAATCACAAAAGTCAAATTATGCATATACTCAACCCATTTGACATGTTTCTAATTCAACTTCCCCTGTTGAGTTACAAACTGCAGTGCATGATTGTCACTGTACAAGACAAACTCTTTTGGGATCAAGTAATGCCTCCATTTCTTCAATGTCTCTATGATAGCATAAAACTCCTTATCGTAAGTGGATTATTTCACTTTCGCCTCATTCAGCTTCTCACTCAAGTACGTTATCGGTTTGTCTTCTTGACTTAAGACTGCTCCGATTGCAAATCCACTTGCATCGCATTTTACTTGAAATGTTTTATGGAAATCTGGCAACACCAAAATTGGTTGTTCTGTAATCTTCCTCTTCAGCAGGTTAAAAATCTTCTCAGCCTCCTCTGTCTAGTGAAAATATTTATGTATTTTCTTCAATGTATCCATCATTGTTGTGCTAATTCCACTGAAATTCCTGATGAACTTTCGGTAGAAACTAGCCAATCCATGGAAACTTCTCACCTCAAAAATATTTTTCCGTGATGGCCAATTCTTGATTACCTCCACCTTATCTGGATCCATCCTCAACTCATTTGCAGAAATAACAAATCCCAAGTAAATGAGCTTTGTCTTCATGAATGAGGACTTCTTCATATTTATCAACAACTTCTCCTACTGCAATCACTACATCACTGTAGTCAAATGCTTCAGATGCTCTTCCACTATCTTATTGTAGATTAGTATGTTATCCAAATACACAATGAAATTTTTTTCGATGAACTCCCTCAGGACTTCGTTCATCAATCTCATGAAGGTACTCAGTGCATTTGTTAAGCCAAATGACATAACAATCCATTCATATAACCCTTCATTGGTTTTGAATGTTGTCTTCCATTCATCACCCTCTCTCATGCGGATCTGGTGATAACCGCTTTTCAAATCAATCTTTGAAAAATGCTTTTCTCCACTCAAGCAATCCATCAGATCATCCATCCTTGGCAATGGAAATATGTACCTGATGGTTATCTTGTTGATCGCCCTTGAATCAATACACATCCTCCAACCTCTGTCTTTCTTTGGACTGAGTACTGTTGGAACAACACATGGACTGAAGCTCTCTCTGACCAAACCTTTGTCCAACAACTCCTGGACTTGCTTCTTAACCTCTTCATTCTCTTGCGGCGTCAACCTATACGCGGATTTATTTGGAAAAATGGCTCCTGGTATGAGATCGATATGATGACTCACACTTCTGATCTATGGCAACGAACGAGGTAGTTCATCCACTATGATGTCAGCGAGATCTCCCAGCAGTTCTTGAACTTCTTCTGGTAAATTATCCACTCTTGTGCTAGTCAGAACAATCCTCGATTTTCTGACCACAATGTACTCATGAGAAGTACAATGTTTCTTACCTCCAGATTCACCTCCTTATCATTAATTGGAAGCAACATGTGTGTCCTCCCATTCTTCTCTAGAGTGTATGTGTTCATTCTCCCATCATGAATCACATTCCTGTCATATTTCCATGGTCTACCTAGCAATAGATGACAAACATCCATAGGAATGACATCACATAATATCTTATCATTATATCCTCCTATCTTGAATTCAACAAAGAATTGTTTAGTGACAATTACATGGTGTCCTTTATGTAGCCATGAAACTCTGTATGGGCTTGGATGATCAATCGTCTCAAACTCCAGCTTCTCTACCATCTCTGTAGAAACAAGATTATATGTGCTACAACTGTCTACAATTACCTTTCATACCCTGTCCTTGGTCTTGCAAGCAGTCCTGAAAAGTCTGGTCCTTTGGACTGAACTCTCCACCTCCTTCTCGAGTGTCAAAAGGACTTTTTGCATCATCAGTGATCTTCCGCCTTCAGCGTCTTTTGCCTCAACATCCTGCCTCTGTGCCTCAGTGATGTGAGCTTCTCCAATGTCCTTCTTTTTTTCTGGACACTCATAATACTTGTGCCCATTCTTTCCACATGTGAAGCATGTGATTACTCCACCTCTTCCTCTTCCTCTTCCTCTACCTCTAGTACGAGGAAAAGTGTTGTTGTCAACATAATATCCTTTCTTCTCAGTATGTTGCCCTCGATGTGAGGTTCCACCTCTCTCGCTTCAAGTCTGAGGTTTCTTCCAGTCCTCTTTGGGATTTTGATATTTGTCCTGGGCAACTGATTTGCCTTTGGGATGACTTCTGCCTTGGCCCCTCTGACTCTGTTTTCAGCTCAGCTTCTCTTCAGCTTTCAGAGCCATCTAATAAGAATCTTCCACCGTCCAGATGGTTACCATGCTCATCTCATCCTGCATATCATATCTTAGGCCATTCATGTATCTGGCAACTTTCTCATCATCGCTCTCCCGAAGACCTACTCTGATGTTCAGTTTATAGAATTCCTCAGTGTATTCTTTCACTGTCATCAGCTTCTGCATTCTTCTGAATAGAGTAATTTGATAATCCCTAGGGATGAATTTTTCCTTCATCTTTGCGATCATTCTGTCCCAGCTCTTGATCTTCTGCTTTCCCTTGCAGCATATGTCAGCTTGTAGTTCATCCCACCACAATGTTGCATGTCATTTCAATCTTGTGACAACATGCTTGACCTTCTTGTCATTCTCGACATATTCATAATCGAAGTATGTGTCTAGAGCTCTAATCCATTCTAGAATATCCTCTGCATCCAAGTTTCCCTCATAAACTGGAATGTCCATCTTCTCTCTTGAACCCATCCTTACAATAGCTATGATCAAATGTTCGTTTGATGCATCTTTGGCTGCAACTTCTTCTTCACGTTCAGCCTCTATTTATCTCTCGAAATCGCTCAGATCCCCTGCACTGGCTGTGCATCTTTTCATTTTCTCCTTGTGTTCGAGTCTAGCTCACAGATCATGAATTTCACTCTCCATGGTTGTATCTGCATATGCCTGCCTCTTCTTCTCGGCATTTCCCTATCCTCTGGATCGGGTGATTGCATGTCCCTTCTCCTGGGAAGCATGGTGAATTCTCTTCTCTACTACAGAAAGCAAAGAACCTTCCTATGCTCTGATACGAAACTTTACACAGTCGCGCTCGCAAGAACGCCTGCTCATAGGATCTTCTCTTCTCTACTGGCTCGAAGAACTCTAAGGCTCTTCTATTTCCCTATCGGGAAATATGCACCCATAGAAACCTTCGTGGGATCCCCTCTTTGAACTTAGGAGATCATAATTCACGACTTTGTGAATTCAATAGTCGAGCATAGGCCTCTCAAACCCCTGAGACCCGACAACAGTCAAGCTGACCTTTTCCTATCAGCGTTTTTCCTATTGCGATTTCGCCACTCGCGATATCAACAACTCGCTTTACCGAATCCTGACTCCCGATATGCCGAAACCCGGACACACGTGCAAGTTGACTATTCAATGACTTCACTCCATCGACATTTCGGAGTGAGCAATATCATGAATCCTAATGCGATTGTATCGGGACTTCTCTCTACGAAACCCCGATGAAGCGTGCCACCTGTTAATCTGCTGACCACCTGTGGCCACACACTATTTACTTAGCCATTAGGATATCACGTATCATGATTTCATGATTCCTGTTGCAATATTTCAGAGTTTCAACCCACAAAACCCCGATATACGAAACCACGTGTAAATCCGATGGCCATTGTGGCTCGGATCTACAGTTCTATCCCTCCTGAGATTTGAACCCTATGAAATACTTTGTCGTATCTCCCTTGCACCTCTTCGAGATCCAATGACTTAGGGATATTTGTGACTTATCCTCAGAGAAATCCATCCGTCCGTTCCTCCTGATGAAATCTGTGAAACGACTAAGTGTTCCTCCGTGGAAATTGTCCACCTACAACATAAACTTACGACACTTGCTTAGCTCTTCAAGGCACAACTTCTCTGCATTGTCCTTCAATAAATTCGAAGTCTTTACCTTCCTGATCTTCTGACAACTCTGAATCCTTCAATGAACGTTGCACGCACTCCTTGCGGCAGACATTCAACAACCTCCAAGTGTTGAATCCTTTCGACTCTGCGCACACCTGCAACAACAGTCCTTCAACTCTTGCTCAGGTTCACAACCCTGAACTTCACTCGGCCTTCACACTCCTTGCACAGCTGCTGTGTTCAACTGCACTCCTATGGAGATGAGAAAAAAAGCTATCTCGATCTGAACCCTTTGTCAACACACTCCTTGCGGACACTTTAACTGCACTCCTTGCAGGAACTCTCTGGCTCAAATAGAGAAACAATTGAAACAATTGAAAATCCCTCTTGACCCTCTCATAGGTTTTCAAAAATCCTGAGTGCCCTCCTACTGGAGAGGTGTTCAATTCTAAAATTATCTTTTGTTTGATTTGGTAGTTCTTACATAATTATAAATGATATTTTTACCATAGTAAATCATTTTTCCATGTAAATGTATTGGATGCACTAGAATATTGCTGCAACCTTTAAATGAGAGTCCACACTTCTTTGTCATTTTTCCATTCATCCTTTGCTTATGTTATCCAATCAGGTTGGATAATAGAGATAGAACAAATAAATTCCTCAACATCTCCATCCTTCATTCTAATCTGATGATATATTGAATGAAGATCTAACTTTGTGAAGTATATTACTCCATGTAGTTCATATAACACTTCATCAATGAGGGGAATGGAAAAATTATCTTTAATGGTGATATTGTTGATCTCTCTATAATCTAGCCACATACGCCATGATCCCTATTTCTTGGGTACCATTACCACCAGTGCAAAGTAAGAACTTTCGCTAGGTCTAATGATTACATCCTCTAACATTTCTTCAACCATACACTCAATTTCACTCTTGTGGGAATAAGGGTATCTATAAGGCCTAATGTTAGGAGGATCACTCTTAGGAATTAATTGAATAGCATTATCATGATCGTGAGTGGGTGGAAGACCTATGGGGATATCTTCAAATACTTTGGAATGTTTATGAATGATCTCTTGAAGATCCAAGCTAATAGATGGATTAGAGGTTTGAACATATAGTGAGCATAGTTGTACAATTACACTCGGATTCCCATTTTTCAATAATTTTATCATGCCATTAGAGATTACCACCTTACTAAGTTTCCTTTTGATACCCTTTAACTCAAATTCCTTTCCTTCCAATGAAAATTTCATAAAAAATTCTTGAAAATTAAAATCCACAGCTCCCAATGATTGTAACCATTGGACCCGTAGTAGGAAATCAACACCACCCATGGGTATATAATGTTAGGATATTTAGACACTTAGGAGTTAGTTAAGATCTACTTGGTCTAATATGTCATTAGGTAAAAGTGTGTTTCTTTAGTATGCATTAGTATGCATTTGTAGTTAGGAAATCCGACGGTCACGATATGTTCCCGACAT
>ML790050.1:187771-221059 GCA_009831015.1 Picea engelmannii | reverse complement strand
ATGTTTCCCCGTAGGGGTTTTACCACGTGAAAACATCGGTGTGTTGATCTTTGATCTGGTTATGTGAGTGGTTACTGAAGGTGTTCGTCCTCTGTTGGAATACCTGTGTTGTCGAACATATAAATCATTGGAATATTAATTACATATTCCCCCATAGTAATATTTATCTTATAGCATTTTCCTGAGCAATTGATAGTTCCTCCATTTTCAATCATTACTTGAAACTGTAGCACTGGATATATAAAGTAATTGAGAGCTTTGTATAATTTGTAGTGAATGAAATCATGAGTACTACTAGAATCAATTAGCACTATTACCTTTTTTTTTTTTGATATATCCTTTGATATTGAGGGTTTGATGAGTGTTAATTCCATCCAATGCATGACATGATATGGTGGGAGTCATCTCTTAAGAAGAAATCTCTTCTACATCTTCCTCTTGAGATGGTTATTTTTCTTGTTCTTGTTCTCCTTCATCTTCAAAATGTATGTAGAATAATTTATTCTCACCACACTTATGTCCTTTAGTGTACTTATTATCATAATTAAAGAATAAACCTTTTTATTTTCTTTCCTCCAATTGTTGAGGTGTTAAACTTGTAGGTTGAGATGGTTTAGAATAAGGAACAATATTCTTTCGATAGATGTTAGGGTTGGTCCTTCTAGTAGCCATAGCCAGATTTTTGCTTTCAACATTTCTCCCCACCCTGAATGCATTATCCAATGATTTGTGTTCCTAAAGGAAAACCTCATGTTGAATTTTATCCTTTAAATTTCCTATGAAGACATCAATGAGGTGCTCAGTTGGAATATTTGTTACCTTTATATTCAATCTTTGGAAGTTATTAATGTGATCCACAACTAAACAATTTTGCTTGAGATTTATCAATTGGATGAAGAAGGTATTTCTCCTTGTATCCTCATAGTGTATCATCATTTCTTTCGTGAAAATTTTCCAAGTGACAAGTGATTTGCGAGAATAAAGCCATCCATACCACACAAACTAATTAGGTTCTAAATATAAGGATGTAATTTGTACCTTTTGTGTTTGAGGCACATCATGTAGATCAAAGAAATTCTCCATCTGGAGTATCCATGTGATTCATTCCTTTCCATTAAAATTTCTCATATTGATCTTAGGAAAGTGGTTTGTCTTCAATCCAAAGCTGGAGTTTCTCCAGTCTTGATTCATCTTCATTGTGTCCTCATCATGAATTTCATGGGATACATTATCACTTTCATTTTGGCTCTCTATCAACACATTTTTCAACCCTTCCACGATCTCCTCTTTTGAATCCATCCATCTTAGTATCCATCATCTCTTCCATATTAGCTTCAGTTTAATCCATCATCTTTTCTAGTTCATATTTTGTTAATTCCTTCTTTTGTAAATCATCTATGTCCTGCCGCATTTATCCAACTTCATCAAGAGTCTAAATAGGATTTTATGAGGGATTATTTGTTGTATAAGTTCCCTTTTTTGGTGGCATGTTCGCCAAGTATCACTAGAAGGTAGGAATTTCTAATTGGCTTAGGCAAAGGTCCTTACAGACAAGGGAGTGACAGGTGTTATAGCTCTCTGATATACGTGTGGGGTGCCACAATAATACGCATTCCAATATATCAGGGAACTGACTAAGGAGGCTTGGACATGCCCTTAGCCGTACTATCCAACTACCCATGTACTAGAGAGTGATCTCCTTGAGTGTTGTTCTCGATCTACTATAGCAGCAAGATGGCCAAATGTTTTACCCAGTTGGTCTTAGGATTCTAGGGGGTCTCCCAATATAAACTAGATACGTAGGAGCTCAAATCCGTAATAGTGTTTTCTAATGCACAATCGTTTGAAAGGGGCCTTCTTATATACTATAGGTATGTGGAAGAACCACACATTCCTTGGGTTGCAGCTCTGATAAGTAATGGAAACTCCTATGTTTAAAGACGTTGGAATATGTATGTACCAAAAAAAATCTAATGTTCTCTCAAATTTATGTGAGACTCCTTTTATCCCACTTTATTCCACTTTTTGAATTAGACCAACTCGATCTTCTAGTCAAAAGATAAGAAAATTTCCAAAGAACAAATGCACCTTTTAAGACCCTGATTTGGAAACTGTTATGCTAACTGACCTTTCTTTTGTTGTATCTCTACAATTTCGGTCCTTATAATTATAAATTTTCTACTTGAGGTATCATGATGTGTCTTCTTTCAAACCCCATAGGTTTTACCAAGATTGGATTCTCCAATATAATTTTATGATAACTTTCCCAATATGTGTTGACTTTTTCCCTTTCAGGAGAGCGAACTTGTATGGACTTCCACGTGTCATTGTCTTCACTTCATAACTTGAAATTCATAAAAGTAAAAATTTAGTCCATACCCTAACCAATGGAATATGTCTCATGTAATATGTATGTCTTTATCTTTAGGTATAACATTCTTCTCAAGAACACTTATTTTAGACTAAAATCTGGGCCAACCAAAAACCCTAATTTCCTCAGGGAATAAATTTCAGAGTACAATAAATAAAGGGATGAAATTTGTACAAAATATAATTCACTGTTTAACCTTCTCACTATAAGAATTTCAGAAGCTAAAACCAAGCCAAAAAAATTGGGAGCGAAAATGCCAAAAAGACTTGTTTCAGACTAGTTTCGAGACTAGTCAAAAACCCTAACTTGAAAAGAATGTATCTCCAAAAATATAACGAACCAAGATATGAAATTCCTACCCAGTTTATACCTATATGTAGTCATTCATAAGGGTTGTCTAGCTCTAATACCAAATGTTAAGAACCAAATATAAAAATAGCACAGAAAACTCAGATTCAATGCCTTGAAAAAGAGATAAATTTAGATAATAATCCTCTTTGAGGGGGAAACCTCCCTATACATCATATGAATTCATAATTTCCATATTATTCAAAATGAAAAGTTATCCTTGGTATATGTAGGAGACTAGGAGGTACAATTACAACTAATGGACTCAAGCATACATAAATAAAATAACAATACTAATGTAATATTCTCCAATTAAGGGGTAAGGTGCCACGAATTGGGGCTTAACATGGACCTTCAAGTCACCTGCAAAACACTCCTTTGTTGAAGTATGTAGGTTCTTCCAACAACATAAATTTGGAAAGTGTATCAAACTATATTGAAAATATTCCACCGAAAATAACACCACACTATTTGCTAAAATTTGTATTGGGTGTTATGATAGTGATCGATATATGTTTCTTACGGACAATAGATGTGACCACATTCTACAACAAGAGGAGAGAGCAATGTTTCAATTTTCTACTACAACAACAAAAATGAGATTGGTGGTGGAATCTGCATAATATCAAAGGAAGAGTTGCGTACATTTCAAGTGATGTCAATGTATTAATGATTGATATGACAATTGAGTGGATTTTGAGCGAAGCAAGGCTAATTCAACCACGCATATGGAGGTGAATAATAGATGGTTGGTCGACTAAAATTTTTTTTGTTGTTAGTGGAATGCATAGGGATATATTGATTGAGTTTTACAATAATACAGTCCAAAGTTTATGTATAATAATGCTAAGTTAGATCACAAGTAATTTGTATGTAAGTTTACATGAACTCCCAATCCATAGTGTTTCTTAAAATTCAAGACTGAAGGAAATATCAAGATGATTCTCAATAATGTGAGGCTATATCGAGATATTTTTTTTGACGTTAAAAAGTAAATTCCACTAAATGCAAACTTTAGTTTAGGTATGTTGATCGATTTTATACAATAATACAATCTAAAGTTTACTTAAATAATAATTATAAGTTACATCACAAGTAATTTGTATGCAATTTCCATTAAATGCCCAGTCCATAGTGCTCCCAAAAATTCAAGACTAAAAGACATTAACATCAATAATATAGAGATAATCCTCAATAATGTGAGGTTGTATTGAATATTTTGTTTGTCATTAAAAATAAACTACAAGCTTCTATTGGATGTAAACTTTAGTTCAGGTTGATGTGTAAACTTTATTTTAGGTTGATTCTTTGGTGATTGTGTAATTTATAATGCTACATGGAAAAATTTAAATGTGTGTAAATTAAATCTTTAAAAGGAATTTTAAAGACAACAATGAATTCAAAATTTTCAGTGTGACTATGTCGACTTAGGATATATGATCAAGTTATTCAGATTTTTCAATTTCTAACAATTTCAACTTTTAATTAATGACAATACCTTAAATAATTGGCAACAATCTTTGTAATCTATATCTATATTCTTAAATAATTGGCAACAATCTTTGTAATCTATATCTATATCTTTGTAATTTTTATATGCAACCTTGCACATGGAAATATTGTAATATTTTTTTTTTTATGTGCAACCTTGCAGATATGGCATTCATCGTGATGTATTTTGGAATTGATATAATTTAATGTTGGGTTGAATATTAATATATAGATGAAGTATCGACATTATGTAATATAAATCAATTAAATTATTTTTTGGTGCATCTCTTCGAACAATCTGCATAGACTGAACCCACGTTACAATCCTTGGACTTGCACCTAGAAGCCTTGTAATAGAATTTTTTATATATGTAACCTTGCATATATGGCATTTGCTACGTTATCTATTTTGGCATTGATATTGTTTAATGTTGGGTTGAATATTCATATCTATACAAAGTATCGACATTGTGTAATATAAATTAATTAAATTATATTCTGGTGGTGTGCTATAGTGACCCATTACCATCCTTAGACTTGTTATGATTGCTTACTCAAACAAACTACGTAGGCAGAGCATGGATCACAATCCCTGAAGGAAGGGACTTGTTGTTGTGTAGCTCATCTTGTTACTTATTAGTGTATATTTCCTTTCAAAAAAAATTGTCCAAATTTTTAACAAAATAAAATTACATCATATACGCCTTTGACCATTATCATTGTTGTTAAAAAGACCCTGAAAAATGAGAGAAATTAAAGACCCTATGTTATATGAAACAATTTTTCTCAAAATTTTCTATGACTCACAATCTACTAAATTTTTGTCACAATCTATTCCTCTAGTTAAATGAAACTAGTGTAGATCCATCTTAACTCCAAATCAGTCAAGAGAGACATCATATATCTTAAGGTTTAAATTTTTTTAAGCGTATAAAACTCAAGGAAATATTTTGACCTCGAGACATGTTGCATGATAGATCATGCAAACATAATGTTTATATTGAAATATTTTTTGTTCTTAAAATTTTTTTAAGTGACACTTGTCATACTCAAATGTAGAAAGTGTCTTTTGGCCCAATTAGATGATATTAGAATATTTTAATTAAAGTGAATATTGAGTATGGCCTAATTTGAAATATTATTTTTTCTTATTAATATTTTTTGAATGCCACATGTTAACTACATATTAGGCATTGAAGGCATCACACATCCAACAGTGGTGAAAAAAACACCTATGAACATAATAAGAAAAATTTTGCTTTCAATTACTTGCTCTCTCTCTTATGAAAATATTTTACTTAAGGTAAAATATTTTTTAAATGTAAATGTCAACTCCATGTTAAGCATGGAATGAACTACCCATCTCCTTCATATATAGAGGGTGGGAGGGGGGGGGCTTATTATAGAAAAAGTATATATAACATCTCCTTCATATAGACTCTAGAAATCCCCTTTCCTCACAATAAGATTGTTTTAACTTCTTATATGTGTGTGTTATTTAATCCTAAATAAGGTATTTATGCTTGGATTTTTCTATTTTTTTATTTTATTTTTGGGTGGGTAACCAAAATTTCTAGTGTTTTATGTAACCATTGTTTAATTTATTAAAATTATAAAGATTTGGTAAAATTATAAAGATTTGGGCAAAGACTACGATCTGGTCCAAATGAAATGTGTCACTCCTAAGACCTTTGAATGCTTTGTAGAAGAATTGGGCAAGTAAATCATAAGATAAGGATAACGATAAAGATTGGGCGATGAGAGCCAGTTATCCAAGTCTGCGATTTTTTTTATTTTTTTCCATTTTATGTGTAATGAATGCTATTTTTTTAATTACTATATTACTGAATATATGACGATTTGTTATTAACATTCTTATGTTCTTCTAGATTGTTTTATACTATATGCACTTTATTTATGAATTTTATTCATTTTTTGAAACTGAATTTTGTTAATTTCTTGAATGTGTTGTGATATTTTAATCCAAAAATACAAGAATTGATTTATGTTTATGAGAAAAAAAAATATTTGAAAGGTAAATGGAAAAAAAAAATTATAAATAAAAATAACATAATTTCTATTCAAAATAAATTATCAATATTATGTAAAAAAAAAAAATATTAAGAGGACATCTTTTTTAAACAATAAATAATGTATAACTTTAAAAAATGTGCATATAAATAATTCTCTACAATCTAGTAAAAGTTAATATAACTTTCCAACAACATGCAAGCCACATACTATCTCTTTTAATTCTCTACAATCAAGTAAAAGTTAATATAACTTTCCAACAACATGCAAACCACATACTATCTCTTTTTATAATTAGTTGAATTGACTTCAAGATTGTTGATAAACACATCTTGTGTATGGAACATCGCTTTTTCCTAGGGAAACTTGTAAAACTTGTAGTGATTAACATTATTGGTTTTGGTTGAGAGATGACACAACAATGAATGTGTTTATCTCTCCAAGGAAACTACTCCGAGGCCACCTTCTCATGGATGCATTGATGTTGTTTGGATGAGCTCTCATGCTCATATCTACTATTTTAAGCTTGATTTTTCAATTCTTCAATCCCAAAATCATCCATGAGTTCTTTTAGATGACTCTACCATAGTATATCAACTTCTATGTTTTATTTCTCAGATGATATGTTCTTGCACAAATGGTACATCATGCTTCATGTTTTCAGTTCATCTGCTATGATTTCAAGTGTGGGTTTCTTATCTAAAAGTGGTGTGACGGATTCTGACATTTTCATGAAAGTAATAAACATTATTTAGATCTTATAACACATCTTAACATTAATAATTTTATCATTATGTCTCATTATACCATGGGGGGACATATCGTCCTTAGATAAGTATGTCATGATTTAGGACTAATTGTACTAGTTGTGATCTGGTTGAATAGCATATCTATATTCTAACCACATCTAACACTTTCTATCATTTCCTTTTTATTTACCATCTCGTTCATAAAAAGTATTATCCCTTCTTATCTTTGACTTATCAAATGTCATCCAAGAAGGTCTAGAAAAGAATAAAAATGTAAGCCAAAGTCAAATAAAGCCAAAAATGCTAGAGGTGAAGAGCAATAATGTTAAAAAATAAAAAATAATAATAAAGCTACAACTAGGTCACCACATTAAAAGCGCACATCCTTAACATCTTGTGCTAAAAATGCATATCTAAAGAAAAGGACTAAGAAAATCAAAGATATAATTAAAAAATGGGTAATTAAAATCTGCCAAAGTGGTAACTCTAAGCAAGGCTCTCTCTCAAAAGTTTGCAATGTATATAATGAAGATTCTTAGCTTTAAAAATCTATTAGGACCATTTTATAGACCTTATACATTATTAAAAAATGACTTTGAGGGTCAAACCTAAAGTTTCCCCTTCCCTTTCCATCAATTATTCATCAATTACCTATCTCTAACCAAGTCACCTATGAAATACTTTATGTTCTAGGAATTGACACGCATAATGGGGTAAAGTTGTCCCACGATGATAAACTTAGAGAGTTTATAAAACTAACCTATGTTAATGTGTTGTCAGAGGAAATTACTTAATGTTTGTTACCTAATGACTTGTTTGAAAGCTTGATGCATCATTATAAGTGGGTGCCCTACATTGGAATCCATGCATTATGCCTTGAAATCGCAGTTCCTCGAGATTCATGTACCTATACTCAATGATATATACCCACATTGGATATGTGTCATTTTTAATGGGATCCATGTCATTGCATTGGGATCCATGACAACATAGTAGATGATGATGAGCATGCCACGTCATCATAGGGGTTTCAACATCATCACTTTATACACTTGTCATCATATGGAGCATGTATGAGCCACATAAACATGTATTACTTGGCATATGTGAGATTCCATGTGAGAGTCCTTCTAGAAGGGTGCACTTTCTCTCTCCTCCCTCACACATGTGGCTTCTAGAGTCTTATAGAAGGGTGCTCCTCAATATCTTTTGTCTATTCACATGTGTGAGGGGTTGTTACATGATTTATGGAGTTATTTAGTGGGGTGATCATGTTTTTGACCCCTTAAATTTGACCTCACACATGTTACAAGAAAGTTACTTGCACACTTCTAGGGAGGGCTCACTTGTTCTCTTTATCTCTCTCTTTTCCTTTGTGTTTCACGACACGAAGCTCTCTACATACACATTAATCCCCCCCAAAATACCAAGAACATAGGAGGGTCAAGAATTTCGATATTATTGGCTCACAGAGAGGAGCATGTCGCATAAATGAGACTCGAACCTAGGTGGGGAGGAGAAAAATCCCTACCCCAATCAATTGAGATACAACCACTTAACATTTCTCTCTCTCTCTCTCTCTCTCTCTCTCTCTCTCTCTCTCTCTCTCTTATGGACCACGTGTGTGGAATTAATTGGAGATTTGTTCAATTTTTGGAGGGTGTCTTACCTTTGAGTTTTTTGTAACAACTTGCGGATTTTTCCCATGGTTTGACTTGGGAACATGGTTTTAGGATCGCAGTTTCATCCTAGCACATGTTATGAGATCAGTGTAACATTATAGCCCATGGTTTTCATTGTATCGTTTGATAGGCCCCTCACATATTTAAGGAGGACGCTTCTCTCATTTTGCATGGTTGGAAATCAATTGGAAGACTATCTTTTGCTCACTATTTAGTTTAGTTTCTTTTCTATTATTTTTAGTATGTTTTTTTAGGTTAATAATAGAATTTTTTGGCATGCAAGAGTCATTGAGGAAGAAGCTATTGCAATTTAAGAAATTCAAATAAGGTATGTCTTATCTTTATTTTATTTTTTTGTGAAACTTTTAAGTTAGATTTTAGTATTGGAGTTGAATATTTTAGGGCTTTCACTCCTTACATTAGATTTATGTTTGAATTTTTCAAGTTTGTAATACTTAGGATGAATCTATTGTTAATTTATCCTTCCTATGAATATTGTGTAGTTTAGGTTTCCTAGATTGATTCTCACCAAGCATTATCCAAGAAATGTGTGGGGACTTCAACATTTAAAGAAAAATAGAAACTATCCAAGGAGTGGATAAGACTCCATACCCAATGGTAGGACTAGGTTTTCCCATTTATTTTCTTAACCAAGGAGTGAATTTTCTAGGCACTCGAACTAGATTTATTTATAAATATACCATACAGGTGAACTAAACGCTTCAACACATTTAGTGTTAGTGTGCACTTGTTTCAAATGGTCAAATGATTCACATTGAATGTTTATATTGCTAGATCTATGCATGAAGGTTTAAATAACTTTCAAAACAGGCCTAAAGTTTCATAGTTTATTGGCCCCAAATTTAATTAATGGTTTATGCAAGTAACATATCTCAGGATGAAGGATTAGATATTAATCTACAAGACTAAAAATTGATGATAAAATGTTTGAACATCCTGTTAATTTTTTTTTCTTTAAATTTCATTGTTCAAAGGTTAATGGACTGAGTACATTGAAAAGAACATATCAAAGATCTAAAAGTTAAGTAGGTTGTCGGTTTTAGCATGTTGAATGTACCTAGATTTTGTATCTGACACTTGATGGTTTGGCACAATTATTACGTTTGGGCATGAATATACAAGAAAATAGAAATCAATGTATAAATATTGAACATTTTATTTTATTGGATCATCCCTAACTGTGCTCCACCAAATAATAAGTCATTCTCTTTTATGATTTGGTGTAATTTGTTTTGGGATCTCATACATTGATGCTAAAAGCATTCAACAAATACAATTCCTGAAATTTCTTTGAAAAATACTATGGGTACCTGTTCATCCTCATCTTAAACTCAATAAATACAATTCCTAAAATTTATTTTTTAACTACTATGGGTACTGCTTCATCCTCATCTTAAACACAGGTTATATGATAACTTTAAATATACACTTGCAAACATCTAATGTCTCAATTATGTTGAAGATTTTAGTAACATGGTTTGTGATTTCTTTTCCTACCCTTGAACACCTCATGTAAGCCTGGTAAAAGTAAAATTGTGGATGAAACATGAACATCAAATTTGGAAATTCTTTGATCCTAATTCCTGAAATTTTCTGATTTTAAATGCAGGGTATAGAGCATTCTATATGTCATCGAATCATTTGGTAGATGCACTTGCAAACTAATTCTTCCTATCATTAACACAAATTCTTTTTTTTGTTTTCAAATGCACTCACACTGATGATCTTCTTGCATATGTAAAGTGATAATAAAATTCAATTTCTATTGGTGGGTATCAATGGACAAACACATCATCATCATCCAATAACAACAATGTGTGTTTCATAAGTTTATTCATGGATTTTTTCTAAAGGAAAATACTTGTTGCTCTTAATTCATCCCATCACAGTCATGAATTGATGCTTGATTTTCAAAGCATTTTCTTCTATTGTTTATTGCTTATAACACCTTTTGAAGACATCATTGTGGTAATTAATTTCAATAATTTAGACATTTAATTTTCGGTATGGATTGGTTCATAACGCATTTATGTTTGGGTATTTGAACATCCTTCTCACACACAATGCAAAATTGGTCACAATTAATTTAAGTTAATCTCTTCCCATTTTTCATCTATGAACATTGGCTTAGATTTACTCATAAAGATTCCCCTCTAGCGGAGGGTAGTTTAGTTTCCTTAGTCTCAAGTGTGAGGAAAGGCTAGCAAGGTGATAGTGGATAACTTGCATCTAGTACCTTTAAACTCTCCTAATTGAAGCTGGGAATTTTCCTACTAAGGTGAATTTTGAAATCTAACATGATCTATTTCAAAAAGTTAGCCACTAGAGATATGTTGGATAATTGAAAGAAATCATTTCATACATAGAGAACCAACAAAAAAAAAGTAAATAATCTTAGTATGTACATTGACAATATATGTAATATTTGGAATTTTGAATTGGAGAGTTAAAGAGAACTTATGATTTTCCTTTGTTTCAACATCTAAACATAGTTGTGTTGTGTCCTTATTTACTAGATATAGACGACAGGGAAATCATATGCACATTAATGATGCTAAAATTTGAGGCACAAAAAATAGAGCCTATTCCTATGAAAGATCTTCAAAAATGAAAATTGCTCTATGCAAGGATTTTTTTTTTTTCATTTCATAAAAAAAATTATTCTTTATTATATTTATTTTCATAAATCTTGTAACAACGCACCAAAGGAGTTTGTATTTGGCAAGAAGGATGAGATGGAAGGAGTTACCTTTATGCATGCCAAAGCTATATAGAGATGCAACAAGAGGCCAATGCTATATAGTGAATATGCATTTAGCATGAGGAAAAAGGTGTGTCACTTTGAGTACCTTTGCTTTGACTAACTCACTTTAGGTATATATTATTCTGGCTTAGATACTTCATTCCTTCTTTTCTTTCATGTTATTGTTGGGTCTTTTATCATGTTATTGTTGGGTTTGTTCCAACTATACTATAAGACAATTGTCTGAGTCTCTATAACCACCTAGATATATTTAATATGGTTAGAGTCTAATTGTTTTAGGTTTAGGTTTTTTTTGGATATTTTTTGTTTACTTTTTTTCTTAATCGGACTAGAACTTGTTGGATCTAGAGATTTGAGTGGCTAAGACTGTATAATAGAAGTGTTCCACAAATTTTTTTAGAGTGTTGAATCCATTTATGCATTTATAAATGCAATTTAAACATTAAAACACTTCTAAAAAGACCAAAACATATATTAATTAGACAACCTCTTTAATATGTGTTTAATATATTTGTTTTAATACCCAACCATACAAATTTATATGTTTCTTTATTTTCACACAATCATCAATATAAATTTATACTCTAAATAAAATATGACATACTAATAATTTGGTTAATAATAATTAAATTTTTAAAAATAATTTTTTTCTCTAAAAAAATTTAAAACTTTATTTAAAAATAATAATAATAATAATAATTAAATAATACAAAGTACCCCACATCAATATCCTTTCTTCCCTACAAGGTCCCATTTAATATTCAATTCTCTTAATACAAATAAGATCAGCACATACACGTTGTCGGCACCATATGATCATTAGTTTAGGGTTATTAAAAGTGTTGATTGTGACCTATTTTACTTTTATTTTTAATTTTTTTAATTTTTATTTAATAGGCAAACAATCTTTTTGATTAAAAAAAAAAAAAAAGTTGTTTGCCTATTAAATAAAAATTAAAAAAATATATGAAATAAAAATTTAGTTCAAGCTTTAGTTAAAGTATGTTTTATATTTGAAATATTTAAATAAAAATAATATTTGATTAAATTATTTAAAGTATGTTTTATATTTGAAATATTTAAATAAAAATAATATTTGATTAAATTATTTGTTAGTTGTGTTGATTTGAAATTTGGAACTTTGTGATTAAATTGAATGTCATTTATCAATTATTTAAATTGAATATCATTTATCAATTATTATCAATTATTGGTTAAATATTTTACAATAATAAATTATAATTATAATTAGATGATATAATTATTTAGTTTTTTAATTTATAACTTAATGACATAATTTATTTTTATTTATTAATTTTTGAAATTTATTATAATTTTTACTAAATTTATTAACATAATTTTTTTTATTTATTAATTTTAAAATTTATTATCATCTTTCCAAAGCCATTGAACTTATAAAAATAAATAAAATAAATAAATTTAAACACTTTCATATAAAAATTGGCAAAGTTTGTACAACACATACTGCGTGGAAACAGCAGTCCTCTGCGTAACGCAGGGACTAGCACCCAAAGGCTTAAGATAATTTATAAACCATACACTGATATCATTTACGCAGGGACTAACACCCAAAGGCTTAAGATAATTTATAAACCATATCATACATGTTGTGAAACAAAGTCAATTTTTGGTTGCGTTAAATGGCTTAAAAAATACAAAAGAAACCACAAAATTTCATTAATTAAGTAGAGTTATGTTGATCACTGAATATCATAATCAATATGTCATTATATCATTTATTCAATTAATTATATATCATTTTATATATAATAATAATAATAATTTATTTTTAAGATTATTATTTGATATATGAGATTTTCTTATATATAATAATAATAATTTATTTTTAAGATTATTATTTGATATATGAGATTTTCTTATATAATAATAATAATTTATTTTTAAAATTATTGTTATTATATCATTTATTCAATTAATTATATATCATTTTATATATAATAATAATAATTTTTTTTAAGATTATTATTTGATATATGAGATTTTATTATATAATAATAATAATTTATTTTTAAAATTATTGTTAAGTATATCAATTTTCTTATTTATAGAATCATAGATTTTTTAGTGTAACTATTTAATTACTAAACAAAATTTGCATGGCAACGTAGTCCTGCCAAGTAAAATTTGAAAATGAAGAATTTGAAAATGAAGAAGCGGAAAGCGGGTGCCGTAAGTCTACCATCATTGGACTGATAGAGAGATTCTATGGTAGGGGTTCTACTCATTATGATAGAGGTTCTACTCATTGATGGGCAAGACATGAGGAGCTTTAATTTGAGGTCTCTGAGACAACACATACCCCTTGTAGGGCATGAGTCCACTCTATTTGGAGGCAGTATCAAAGACAACATTGAGTATGGTAAAGAGAACTTAACAAAAACTAAGATAGTAGAGGCTGCGAAGGCACTCACTTTCACTTAAATTTTATACCTAACATAATTAATTAGTTAAAGATTTTTAAAAGATTAAATGGTTTTTTAGTTAAATCTATTCCAAAGATTAAAAAACTTAAATGGTTTTTTAGTTAAAAAAAATTCAAAGATTAAATAGTTTTTTAAGTCACTTTAATTAACATATTTAGTTAAGATTAATTTTAGTTTAGTTTTTTTACATAATATAATTAGCTCAGTAATGTTTTTCTTTTTTTGTTTAATTAAATTTTTCCAGTATATTTAGTTAGGGGAAATTAAATTAAAGATTGTTCGCTTGTTCTTTTGGAAAGATGAGAAAACCAAATTAATTCTCACTCACGGTTAGTTTGTTCTTTTGGAAATATGAGCAAAATAATTTAATTTTCTCACTCACAGTTATCATTTTCAACAAGAACATTAGTCACTTGTTGATTCCTCCGTTGCGGGAGCTGACAAGACAATATTTCCACTGAGTCGGCCAATATGTAGTCACCTACATCCGTGACGCAGTCGCCCCCTCGTAGGCAACCCACTTCCACCAGGACCTTCTTCTTCATTGGCCCGAAGAGCTAAAATGCTCTTCAACCCCCTTATCGAGAGTTTCCTATACCCACAGAATGCTTGGGGTGATCTCCCTTAACCTGTTGGGAAATTGGATCTCGCGTAACTATGAGCCTCACCCTCAGGTCACACAGCCCCGATACTCGATGAAACTTCCTCGCGTTTTCCCTGCTTTTGGTTGGGATTGATCCCGTCGGAAAATCGGCTTCTGCGAGGTTGAAAAATGACTCACCTCATAAATCCCGAATTTCCGATTTCTCGATGCCACCTGTCCTCTCGCTCTGACACCGGTGGTCCCCGCTCCAAATGGAAATCGGAATTTCAGGGTTCGGGAATTCGCGATTCCTGTGGCACCGTTTCACAGGGCCTCCCAAGTTTCGAACTCCGATACGCGATACCACCTGTTAATACCGAACACTATCACTGTGGGAACTGTTGCAACTCGGAAGTTCGTGAATCCTCTGTGATTCCTTCAACACCAAGAATTACGAAGTACCGAACCCCGACTCTCCGGGATCTCGCACGATGTATCTCCACTGAGATCAACAACCCTGATCTTCTCCAAAAATCGCCAATCGCAATTTCATCATATACGAATCCCTCGACCACGGAAACCCCGATATCCCGAACTCCGATCCCTGGGGTCTTCCCTGATCCTCCGGCTTAAAACCTGTGCAAATTTCCCGAGATTTGATGACTATCGGGACTTCGCCAACCTTTCCTACAAATCCCTAGTCATTGGCTCCTTCTCCTTGAAGAATTTCTTGGAAATGGCCAAGTGCCTCTACGATGACTTGTCCTCCCAGACTGTGCTTGGGACTTCCACTCGAGCATTCGTCGATGTGAATATTTTATGCTCGCTTTCACAATACCCCAAAGGGACTATCCCTCTTGAGCTTATTCACTCTGACTCCTTCAGAAGGATGTCTCCGCTCTCCTTGCGCTCGACGTTCAACAGCTTCTCAAGCGTTGAATTCTTCAGACTCTGCGCACTTCCTGCAGCAGCAGTCGTTACTCTTTTGTTCAGACCAACAATTGAGACTTTTCTTTCCTTCAACCCGCACACTCCTTGCGCGGTTGCAACTACCCAATTCACCCCTNTGAAAAAAAAAAAAAGGTTCAACTATCTAGCCCCCCATCAACGCACTCCTTGCGGATGAATTCGACTGCACTCTATGCAGGAATCTCCTGGCCCAGATAGAGAAACAATTGAAACTCATTCTCTCCCTTCTCAGACTCTAGTTCAAACCTTGAAATCACATGCATAGCATATACAAAACAAATGCATACAAAGAAACATATATTCAAGAGCACATAACCATAATACACAGAGAAACAACACCACCATGAAATTGAATCAAAGACTCTCTTCTATTCAAATCTGTACATGGGGGTTCTGCATACAATTTCTTTGCTTGCCCTCCTCTTCTGAATGCTCTTCCTATTTTACAATCATACAATGAGGGTGTCTATATCCGTTTTCCCTCTTGAAAACTGAAACTATCTAATCTAAACCTAAAAATCTATCTACCTGTATTAACTAAAGTAAATGCCTCCTATCTACTTCAGACAAGAGCGTAAAGCTCGAGGTATGATATAATACAATAGGCGCTCCTTCATAAATGTTTCATTGAAGGAGATGGTGCTTCATCTTTAATGCAAATTCAAAAAGTTATCAAGCTTATATGCCATGTGTTTAAAACACATGCGCTAGCTCCACGCTTGCTTTGAGAGCCGCGATGTTCCTGCATCATACTCCTCGTCTTGAAAACTTTCATGGGCTCCTGTCCATGAGCTCCTACACAGTCTGTCCATGCTTCTGATCACTGCTTCATTTTCCCAGCTAGCATCTTCGACTGGGTGATTCTTCCACTTGACCAGATACTCCAAATACTGTTTTTGCCTGGTTTTCTTCCCCACTCGCTTGTCCAGTATGCACTCCATCTGCGGCTTCTTTGCTATTGGTAATTGCTTCTGCCACTAGATCACCAGTTCCTCAGTTCCAGTCTCTGCTCCTCCAGCCTTGTATGGGTATAAATCCAAAATATTGAATATCAGAGATATCCCGATGCTGTCCGACAACTCAATTTCATAAGCGTTTTTTCCAAATTTCTTCAGGACTCTGCATGGCCCAATCTTTTTCATCTTCAGTTTGTTGTATGTTCCCCTTGGGAACCTTTCCTTCCTTAAGTGTGCTAGAACCAAATCACCAACTTCGAACTGAAGTTGTCTCTTCCGTTGATCGGCTCTGCGCTTGTACTCCTGATTTGAGTCCATCAGTCGCTGCTTCACCCTTCCGTGAAGTTCCTTCATTGCCTCAGTGAACTCCTCTGCGCTTGCACTACTAGTCGCAGCCTGTTCTGACTCCCTAAGTTCAGAAAATCCCCTTGGCTGTTTCCCATACACAATCTGGAATGGAATTTTGCCTGTACTCCGATTCACCGAATCGTTGTATGCAAATTCTGCCTGTGACAATATGTTATCCCAGCTGCTGTGGTGCTCTATCACTAGGCTTCTCAACAAATCTCCCAGACTCATGTTGACCACTTTCGTTTGGTCGTCTGTCTGTGGATGATAAGAAGAACTAAACGCCAAGTTAGTACCTAGATTCTTCCATAGCGTCCTCCAAAAATGACTTATGAATTTGGTATCCCTGTCCGAGACTATGCTTCTCGGAAATCCATGAAGTCTAACAAATTCTTTGAAAAACAAGTTTGCGATGTGTGTCGCATTGCTGGTATTTTGACACGGAATAAAATGTGCCATCTTAGAAATCCTGTCCACCACCACAAAGATGGAATCAACCCCTCTCTGCGTCCTCGACAAACCCAATAAAAAATCCATGTTGATTGCCTCCCATGGTCTCTCTGGTATGGGCAATGGCTAATAAAAACCTACGTTTTTCTTTCAGCCTTTTGAATGCTGACAAATTCTACACCTGTTAAAAAGCCTCTTTACATTTTCTCGCATGCCCGGCCAAAAGTACCATTCACTCAGCTTTGCGAATGTTTTGTCGTGACCAAAGTGACCTGCTAATCCGCCGCTTTGCTTCTCTTTCAACAAGTTCTCCCTCATGGAGCAATTCAGAATACACAGTTGATTGCCTCTAAACAACAATCCTTCCTGGATCATGTAGTCTATCCATGGGCTTCGATCCCTGAGAACAGGATTCTCAGCTGCTTCATATGCTTCCCTGAAGTCTGCATCTCCTACGTACATGTCCTTCAGGTTTTCAAAACCCAATGTCTTGACAAAAAATTCCTGCAGCAATAAACATTTCCTGCTCAAAGCATCAACTACTTTGTTAGCAGTCCCCGAAATGTGTTTAATTACAAACGTAAAATTCTTCATATACTCTACACATTTTTCATGTTTCTGGTTCAACTTCTCTTGTTGACTCACAGACTGTAATGCATGATTGTCAATATACAATACAAATTCCTTTGGGATCAAGTAGTGCCTCCACTTCCTTAGTGCCTGTATGATAGCATAAAATTCCTTATCATACATGGAGTACTTCAACTTTGTCTCATCCAGCTTCTCACTGAAATATGCAACTGGTCTGTCATCCTGACTCAAGACCACTCCTATAGCATATCCACTGGCATCACATTTCACCTGAAATGTCTTTTGGAAATCAGGTAACACCAACACTGGTCATTTCGTTATCTTCCACTTCAACAGATTGAAGCTCTTCTCAGCCTCTGTTGTCCAGTGAAAAGTCTTATTTCGCTTCTTCACTGTGTCCATCATCGCGGCGCTAATTCCACTGAAATTCCTGATGAATTTTCGGTAGAAACTAGCCAACCCGTGGAAACTCCTTACCTCAAAAACATTTCTCGATGATGGCCAATTCTTGATCACTGCCACTTTCTCTGGATCCATCTTCAACTCATTCGCTGAAATAACAAAGCCCAATTAAATGAGATTTGTCTTCATGAAGAAACACTTCTTCATGTTGACCAACAACTTCTCTTGCTACAGCCTTCTCATTACAATGGCCAAATGTTTCAAATGTTCAGCCTTTGTCTTACTGAAAATCATTATATCATCCATATATACAACTACAAACTTTCCGATGGATTCCCTCAGTACTTCATTCATCAGCCTCATGAATGTGCTCGGTGCATTTTTCAAACCAAATTGCATGACCGACCATTCGTACAAATCTTTGTTTGTCTTGAATGTTGTCTTCCATTCATCACCTTCCCTCATGCGAATCTGGTGATATCCGCTCTCCAGATCAATCTTTGAAAAATAACTTGCCCCACTCAGGCAATCCATCAGATCATGCATTCTCGACAGTGGAAATATGTACCTGATGGTAGTCTTATTGATTTATCTGGAGTCTGTACACATCCTCCAGCCTCCATCCTTCTTCGGACTAAGTACTGTCGGAACAACACACAGACTCAAGCTCTCCCTGACTAATCCTTTGTCCAACAAATCCTGCACTTGCCTTTTGACTTCCTCATTTTCCTGTGGTGTCAACCTATACGCTGCCTTATTCGGCAAACTTGCTCCAGGTATGAGATCAATGTGATGACTCACACTCCTCATCAGTGGCAACAAACGAGGTAGTTCGCCCACTATGATGTCAGCGAACTCTTCCAGCAATTCCCGAATCTCAACTGGTAAGTCATCCACTCTCGTGCTAGTCAGGACAATTCTCGGTTTCCTGACCACAAAGAATTCTGGATCTTCCTTCTTCTCCATCTCTGTGAGAAGCTCCTTCCCACTCATGAGAAGTATTGTTTTGCTTACTTCCGGTTTCACTTCTTTATCTCTTATCAGAAGCAATCTATGTGTCCTTCCCTCCTTCTCCAAAGTATATGTGTTTATCCTTCCATCATGTAACACATTCTTGTCATATTGCCATGGTCTACCCAGTAACAAATGACATACATCCATGGGAATGACATCACACAAGTCCTTATCATTATATCCCCCAATTTTAAATTCAACTAAACATTGTTTAGTGACACTCACCTGATGTCCTTTTTGTAGCCATGATACTTTGTATGGACTCGGGTGATCAGTCATTTCCATCTCTAATTTTTCCACCATCTCGGTTGAAACGAGATTGTCGGTGCTTCCACTATCCACAATAACCTTGCATTTCCTATCCTTAGTTTTTCAAGTTGTCCTGAACAATCTGGTCCTTTGGGATGAACTTTCTTGCACCTCTTTCTTAGGTGTCAAAAGGACTTTTCGCATCAGAAGTGAGCTTCCACTTTCTGCACCTTTTGCTTCAGCATCTCACCTCTGTGCTTCAACGATGTGAGCTTCTCCTCGGTCCTTTTTACTGTCTGGAAAGTCAACTGCTTTGTGCCCATCCTTTCTAGACATGAAGCATGTGATCACTCCACCTCGGCCTCTTCCCCTTCCTCTAGTACAAGGAAAAGTGTTTACATCAGCATAATCCCCTCTCTGTTCACTACGCTGTCTCCTTGGCTCAACATATTGTTGTCTTTACTGTGAGGTTCCACCTCTCTCAATCTTACCCTGAGGTTTCTTCCATTCCTCCTTGGGCTTCTGATATTTCTCCTCGGCAACTGCCTTGCCTCTGGGCTGACTTTTGCCTCGCCCTCGCAGTCCTTGCTTATGGCCCAGCTTCTCCTTGGCTTTCAGAGCCATCTGGTAAGCGTCCTCAACCGTTTTGATGGTCGTCATGCTTAATTCATCCTGAATGTCATATCTCATACCATTCAGGTATCTGGAAACCTTCTCATCATCGCTCTCCTGATGACCTGCTCGGATATTGAGCTTGTAAAACTCTTCGGTGTATTCCTTCACCGTCATCAACTTCTGCCTCAGGTTCTTCATTCTCCTAAATAGTGTTATCTGATAATCCTTTGGGATTAACTTTGCCTTCATCTTAGCAATCATTCGATCCCAACTTTTAATTTTCTGTTTTCCTTTGGAACGTCTATCTTCCTGTAGCTCGTCCCAACACAATGCTATGTGTCCCTTCAACTTCGTGACAACATGCCTAACCTTTTTATCCTCTTCGATATCCTCATAATCGAAGTAGGTGTCAAGAGCCCTGATCCAGTCCAACAACTCTTCTGCATCCAGACTTCCTTCATAGACTGAAATATCCATTTTCATCTTTGAGCTCATTCTGGCAATGGCTTTAATCAACCGCTCGGTTGAAGCATCCTCTATTGTGACCTGTTCTTCATGTCTAGCTTCTTCTTCCACCTTGGAATCACTAAGATCCCCAGAACCAACTCCACGTCTATGTGGTGTCTCCATCTCCTCAAGCCTTGCTCGGAGATCTCTCATCTGTCATTCCATTTCTGGATTCCCTGTCGGCCTACCTCTTCTCCTCACCTCCCTGTCTTGAGGATCTGGTGACTATCTTTCTCTTCTTGGCAGCATGATGTATTCTCTTCTCTTGCTACAGAAAGCAAAAGATATTCCCCACTCTGATACCACTCTGACGTAGTCGCCCCCTCGTAGGAAAACCTCTTCCACCAGGACCTTCTTCTTCACTGGTCGGAAGAGCTAAAATGCTCTTCAACCCCATTATTGGGAGTTTCCTATACCCAAAGAATGCTTGGGGTAATCTCCCTTAACTTGTCGGGAAATCAGATATCGCGTAACTGTGAGCCTCGCCCTCGGGTCACACAGCCCTGATACCCGATGAAACTTCCTCTTGTTTTCCCTGCTTTTGGTTGGAATTGATCCCGTCATAAAATCAACTCCTGCGAGGTTGAAAAACGACTCGCCTCAGATATCCCCGATTTCCGATTTCCCGATGCCACCTATCCTCTCGCTCTAACACCGGTGGTCCCCGCTCCAAATGGAAATCGAAATTTCATGGTTCGGGAATTTGCGATTCCTATGGCACCGTTTCACAGGGCCTCCCAAGTTCTGAACTTCGATACGCGATACCACCTATCAATACCGAACGCTATCACTGTGGGAACCGTTGCAACTCGGAATTTCGCGAATCCTCTATGATTCCTTCAACACCAAGAATTATGAAGTACCGAACCCCGACTCTCTGGGATCTCACACCACGTATCCTCGCTGATATCAACAACCCTGATCTTCTCAGGAAATCGCCAATCGCGATTTCATCATATATGAATCCCTCGACCACGGAAACCCCGATATCCCAAACTCCGATCCCTGGGGTCTTCCCTGATCCTCCGTCTTAAAACCTGCGCATCTTTCCCGAGATCTGACGACTATCGGGACTTTGCCAACCTTTCCTACGAATCCCTAGTCGTTGGCTCCTTCTCCTTGAAGAATTTCTTGGAAATGGCCAAGTACGTCTATGGCGACTTGTCCTCCCAGACTGTGCTTGGCACTTCCACTTGCGCCTTCATCGATGTGAATATTTTATTCCCTCTTTCACAATACCCCAAAGGGACTATCCCTCTTGAGCTTATTCACTTTGACTCCTTCAGAAGGATGGTTGCGCTCTCCTTGTGCTCGATGTTCAACAGCTTCTCAAGCGTTGAATTCTTTAGACTCTGCGCATTTCCTGCAGCAGCAGTCGTTACTCTTTTGTTCAGACCAACAATTGAGACTTTTCTTTCCTTTAACCCGCACACTCCTTGCACGGTTGCAACTACCCAATTCACCCCTAAAAAAAAAACAAAGGTTCAACTATCTAGCCCCCCATCAACGCACTCCTTGCGGATGAATTTGACTGCACTCTATGCAGGAATCTCCTGGCTCAGATAGAGAAACAATTGAAACTCATTCTCTCCCTTCTCAGACTCCATTTCAAACCCTGAAATCACATGGACAACATATACAAAACAAATGCATACAAAGAAACATATATTCAAGAGCACATAACCATAATACACAGAGAAAAAACACCACCATGAAATTGAAGCAAAGACTCTCTTCTATTCAAATCTGTACATGGGGGTTCTGCATACAATTTCTCTGCTTTCCCTCCTCTTCTGAATGCTCTTCCTATTTTACAATCATACAATGAGGGTGTCTATATCCGTTTTCCCCCTTGAAAACTGAAACTGTCTAATCTAGACCTAAAAATCTATCTACCTGTATTAACTAAAGTAAGTGCCTCCTATCTACTTCAGACAAGAGCATAAAGCTCGAGGTCTGATATAATACAATAGGTGCTCCTTCATAAATTTTTCATCGAAGGAGATGGCGCTTCATCTTTAATACAAATTCAAAAAGTTATCAAACTTATATGCCATGTGTTTAAAACACATGCTCTGGCTCCACGCTTGCTTTGAGAGCCGTGATGCTCCTGCATCAATCCGGCACAAAAAGACCAACAAGACAATATGCAAAACAATATTTCCACTGAGTCAGCCAATATGTAGTCACCTACATCTGGCACAAACAGACCAACAAGTCAATATTTCCACTGAATTGGCCAATATGTAGTCACCTACATCCGGCACAAAAAGACGCGTCCTGTGTATTGAAATCCTATGTCTATGTTTATCTTATTAAGTCTTTTGAAACTTATGTGGTCTGAATAACCTTATGAACTTTATATGTCAAATATTAACTTGGATTTTTAAATTGCCAAGGCCATAGAATTCATTCCTTCTACTTAAAATCACTTGTTATATTTTTTGACCATTTAACAATACTTTTTAGATAGAAAAACATAGTCATTATTAATAATCAAAATTAATTTATGTTTTGTATTCAAAACATAAAACCTATATATTTTAATCATAAAACATTTTCATTATTTTTATTATTAATAATGAAAATAGATTTCCATCAAATAATAAAAAAAATATTTTCCTAAAAACTACATTAAATATGTCTAAACAATAGTAAAGATGTAGCCATGTTTGGTTCAAATTTGTGTAGAGACAAAATGTATTATATAATACAGAATGCATTGTCAAGAAATGTGCGATACTCAAATGTTTATTAATACAACGTTTCTTAATATATAATTTTTTTCAAAATCTATACTTATATATGTGTCTTTATTTGAACATCTTAACCAATAATCTTAAAGGTGCATTCTTCCTTCTATTCATCAACATCTTTCATTAAGAAATTTTTTCTTACTTCTTCTCAATACAAGAAAAATTGCACAACTTGAGTCCAAGAAATACAAAGTTTTCACCCAAAACAAAAGAGATTGTTCAATGGAAATTAGTCAGATATAAATGTAATATCATTTTAATTTCAATATCTTATGATATTTTTTTTATTTTTATGATATTGATATTTAAAAATGTTATAAATATATATATATATATATATATATGAGTTTTATAAATGAAAGTTATAATTGGAAATTCAATTATTGACCTTCTTAATAGTAATTAAGAATTAATAAAATTAAATTTATAAAAAAAAAAAATTTAATAGAATAACTAGACAATTCCATATATATATATATATATATATATAAAGATTTGAGTAGAAAAATGTTCACATTTAAAAAAAAAAACAAATCAAAATGATTAATAGTATATATATGATTTTTGATTGATAATATATTTATACCCAATTTGACTTGAAAGGTGTTCACCATTAAAAAAAAAAAAACACTTGAAAATAAAAACAATTGTCAACCAAACCATCTTGTCCAATTCTCATGCTATTGGCCCACCCTCATGCAACTGGTCCCAGATACACTATGGAGGTTTCCTCGTACACCTCCAATAGGTCCCAGATACACTTGGCTCCACACTGGCAACCTTCAGGTACGCTTCGTTGCACACTTCCAACATTTCAAGAGCAACACCCACCATCTCCAGGAACAATAGAATGCAACCATCAAGCGGAGCACCGACTCTCTCCGGCAACAATCGCAGCAGAACCTATTGTGTACGGGAAGAAAAACAAGACAAATTGATTAATAGAGAATATTAAACCAGAAGAATCATGTCAATCCCAAGAGATACGTTGTCGAATCTACAATAACTCTTCGAATTGAACAACCAATGAAATGTCAAATAAATATTTTTGAATATTTATAAAAAAACAAATCAATGTTTAATGTATAACTTTGCACAATATACAGGAGTTTCCAATTTAAATTTTTGAATGACGTGAATGCCACAATAACACCTCAAAATTTTAAACCAATAACAACTTAAGAATACAAGTTATTTTATAAATTAAAAAATGTATTTCTTATGTAGAACGTTAGGTTTCCCAAGAAAATCTTCAAAATCAATGAAAATTTATGTCAAATCAATAACAAACTCATTGTTATAGTCCTTCTTTGGGAGGGACTAATAATACTCTATCCTCTCTAAATTTTAACTTGTAACATACATATATCATTAAGCTACATCAAAAGTCACTCCATCATAAAAGAGCAATATGAGGAACAAACATTACATATATCCACCTCCATTATTTAATAATTTCAATAAGCGTAAGCCTACGAAAGGCATGTACATGTCTATATATTCACAAAATATATAAATATATATATATGGAAATCTTGGTTGACCCCAGTCTAGTAATTTGCATATGCAGAGACAGAGGTCGCTCCTCCATTTTTCAGGGCAAAGTGTAGGTTGCCATCAAAAAGTATGAGCATCTTTTCAGCATTGTTTCATATCAAGATGAAGAAGAGAAGATAAATCTAGTGTCGGGTATAACTTATTTTAAAAATGGTTAAGCTAGTAAATACTTATAGAAAAAATAAAAGAGGTATATATTTTGGGATTCTGATATATGTCAAGACAAAAATAGATAATATATATATATATATATATATATATATATATATATATGGAATCAACATAGTCGACTCTATGTGTGTCTGTAGTTTCATCGACAATAGATTTGTGTAGCCTATAGAAAAATGGAGGCTTTAATCTATTTGCATACCAAACCACTTGGCTTTTCATCTCAAATCTAAATCTGAGGCAACAAACTCAAAAACAATATGGGTGAGTGCACAAAGTTGGTGGAAAAAAAAGTGGCAAGGGGGTCAGCAAAAACGTGCACTTGCAAGGATGAGTGCACGTTCTCACGAATACACACACGTTCCTAATCCTATGGGGTTGGAAAGGCACGAACCTCCAGGAAACATGCCACATAGGTTCTTTGGAAGGAGAACACAAGTGTTATTACATGTGCATTATGAGGAACGCACACACGTTCCTAATCCTATGGGGTTGTAAAGGTCTTAACCTCCAAGAAGCATGCCACATAAGTTATTTGGCAAGTGTGTGTTCTTAGGAACACACACACATTCCTATTGTGCCCTATTTTTAAGGGACCATCGGCACGTTTTGTGCCCATTTGCACACTACACCTCATGATTTTCGAAATTGGATAAAGTAAACAAGACTAATAGAGGAGGAGTAAAACCCGGGATATTTCCACCATGTCCATTGCAAAAAAGTTATGGTTGATTTTTTGTCATTTCCTCTTGGCTTTGTAAAAAATAAAAAACAATTAGTCATAGGCTATGGATGTAAATCCCAATGATATTGAACACTTATAAGCTAGGTTCACTGCCCATGGTTAATACTTGAATGTAAATCTCTCAATAATTCACTAATCTTGTATAGTTTTTTTTCAAGTTCATTGTAAAGATTTAACGCATAGTTTTTCTTTGTTTTACACGAAATTATATTAATGATTTTGTTGGGATAAAATTAAGTTGTTGTTTTTAATAACTTTTTCATAAGTCCACTTATTAAATTCCCCTTTTAAAATGAAACATATATTATAAAATGGAACCTGAAGACAATGTAAACCACCGACTAATAGACCAAGGTGAGGAAAATCCCAGCCCACCACAACCACCCAACTTAAACACCCAAATTATTAAGGGTTTGGACAAATTAAGAGCCCTTGTAAATAAATTAAGGGGAATGAGAGAACCAAGTAGAGAGTCCTTCGCCACTTATTTGGACATCATTATGAGGACCATTACAAGTGCCCAAGGGAAATTAACTTCTATTTATGAATATAGAGCAAGAATTTTTGAGTATTACAACATTGGATTGGGTAGAAAGAAAGTTGGATACTTTGGTATATTAAAACAACTACCAATGTCTACTTTTTTTATCCTTTATCTCAAAAACAACCACCCGTGACCAAGAAACGCATTTGCATTGACTAGTGCATCCACCGATAAATTAGTCAAAACTAAATGGATAGGTGGTACATGGTATTTGATAAACCTCTCTGCAATGACACAGAGGTGCTTTTATAGTTTTTGCAAAAATTGTGCGATAAATTTATTTTGGGTCAGCATGTCAACTACTTCGACATCGGTGACTTCCAAGGGGTGGGTCGAGGCTCTGCAAAGCACCAAGAGCGCGTTAGGAATGATCCAATGTTATTTCCTCATCCCCCAGGAGAAGGATTGACCCCCTTTCCCATCACCCTCTTGTTGTAGATATATTACATCATGTACAATTAGCTATATCATCATTTACTTCGATCCTAGTGCAACATGGTAGCTTTGTTTCACTATCTCAACAGGAGGTGTCTGTCGATGAAATTGATAGAGGGGTCGAAGCTTCACCCCATTCAGCAGAGTGGAGTGAGGAGAGGGAAAATGAAATTATTAGTCTTCCATGTGAACCTCACAGATGCTTGAGTTCCAGATAGCTTGATATGGGCCTATGGAGGCTAGTCGACAACAAAGATTCATGGAGGAGGTTAGTATCTTCACTATCCCTATGTTCTTCATCACTATATATTTATATGGTATTCTACATATTTATATCGTTATATCGTTATCTTGTTCTACATTTGTTGCATCCATGTAACAGACCCTCTACACCCATGGATGCATCAGTGCATGTCTCTACCATTGATGCAGCAGTAGAGAAAGACTGCTCATTTGGCATACCCCATACACATGTATGTGTCAAATTTGATAAATTCACCATGGTCATTTATTTATGTTATGGAATCCTCTAATTTTTAATGTTATTGTGTTTCTAATGGTTGTGATACTAGACGATGTCAAGGAATTTCTATATGGGATGGAAAAGTACCCTTGACACAGGTATCACATGTAGAATTAAATATTGTTTAAATATACAATTTGTTGTATTTATGTTGTTGAATTTTACTATTTGGTACTGAAAGATCAATATTATAAAATGCATGCACGTTGCTGACATATTCACTAGTTATAGTACTAGTCCACTCCATGGGCACCTGGCCTCTGCTCATGGGTTACCTTAATCTAGGACAAGGGTGTTTTCATCACTTGTACAACCTGTGAGGGTCCATTTCCTCCCACCCCCAACATCTTTGTTATTTGATGCACCCTCAGTGGATGCACACATAGGCCACCCATCCACACCACCTCTTCCATCACATCCATCCATAGTGGATGCACCTGCATGCCACCCACCCCCCCCACCATTTCCATCGTCCCCATACACATATGTTACCACAGTAGAGGTTGCCTCATCGCAGGTTGTACAACTGAGTGCTTTATCTTCCAGTGACTCTCCACCAAGGCCTGAGATATTCATGGTGAGATAATTTGTTGATGATAAGTTTTTATGTATCATGAATTTGATTTTATACATATTTGTTTAATTTTGATCATTTAATTATTATAACTGACACAGGGTGGCATCATTGAGTGATTAGGGTCACAGAGGAGGGTAATACCTTCACAATTGTTAGTGACATATGCAGTGAGTTGTCTTATGTTAAATTACAAACTATCATTTTGTAAGTCTTTTAATTCATTGTGGAAAAAAATTATAAATATGTTTTTTATGCGTGCAGTCTCTAGAGCTATGAAGCAGGCCCAGGAAAAAATCCACTCAAGTTGTTTCTTCAAGAAAGAGAAGAAAGATAGATTTATGGGATGCTCATGAGGGTGGAAAGGGTTGTAGTGGTCAATGATTGACCAATTACTTCCATTTTCTATCTAGGCCACCATATGGTTGTTTTTTGTGTTAGATCACTTGTTGTCATTTTGTATATTAGACAGGAGGTGCCATTTTGTAAAAAATGTACAATTTAGATGATGTTGAATATATATATATATATATATATATATATATAAAGGAACATTTTTTATGAATCTCACTTTTTATGCATTTTCTATTTATGAATGTATGAATTTCAAATTGTATGAATGTATTTTTTTTCTAAAGTGATTATAAATACTTTCGTTACACTAACAAATATCTTATGGTGGAACATATTTCTAAGTGATAAATCCATAAGAAATTAATGGTTCTCATTACCTAAATTTGACAAAAGGATGAAGTTCCATCCTAGTTAAAGACTCCATGAACCAATAATAACAATCATGTCAGCTAACATAATCACAATAGAAATAAGAGAGTTGAAACATCACATTACTCTATCCAAAAAGAAGCATGGTTCATTATAATTTCAATCACAACATGTTAGAAGAGTTTATTAATACAAAATTAACACATAAAATATGAGTGCACAATAAAGCCTCTCATCAAATGAAAATATACCTCAAATTCTCCATTAAGATTTCCAAAATTTTCTACAATGTAGCCCAAGAGGAGAGCTCCTAAATTCTCAAATTCTCCACCCTTTACAATGCAGAGAGAGAATTCTTTATAGAGTGAATCTCTTATCTCATACAATAAAATATTATTATTTTATAACTAACTTGATGACAAGTCAAATAAATATTACAATAATGAACTAGTTATATCTCTTCTCAATCCATGGTTGACCATGTTACAACAAGTGGACATTAGTATCTCCAAAGAAATTATCCCTCATCCAAAAATAGTAGTAGTATACACCAAATAATGCTCATGAAGGGGACACGCCACCAAAAATAGACATCAAGCCAATTCCAATTCAAAGTGTCTAAATGGAATGTTCCCTCCAAGAATGTGCATGCATGCAACCACTCCACATGTGTGAATTCCAAGGTTTCCAACTCCATGGATGAATGTCAAAGATTCCAAGTGAATGGAGAGTCCACAACAAAGTATATGATCAATTCCTAGCCTTGCCTTGCCTTGCATTCCCTTACCTTGCCTTGCATTCCTCTATTAGTCTTGTTTTCTTGCTCCAATTGGGAAAATCATGATGTGTAGTGTCAAAATGAGCACAAAACGTGCCCATGTTCCCTTAAAAATCGGGCATAGTAGGAAAAAACATGTGTTCTCAGGAATGTGCAACATTGTTAGGAACGTGCAACGTTCTCAGGAACGTGCACACATTCTTAAGAACGTGCACACATTCTTAAGAACATGTGCACGTTCCTGGCGACGAACCTATGTGGCATGTTGAATAGAGGTTTGTCCCTTGCCAAACATATAGGATTAAGAACATGTGCACATTCCTAAGAATGTACATGCGTTCCTGGGAGTGTGGATTCCTACTAACCCCCTTGCCACTTTTTCGTCCACCAACTTTGTGCACTCACCCATTAATAAATTTGATCCTTATCGACGCTTCATAGATCTACGTTTAAGATGGATTTGAGCTCGTTAATATCCAACTCTCTGAAATTCATCATCCTACCCTATGTATGGCATGGTACAAGTACTCTTATTTTTCTCAACATTCAAAAATTAAGTTTCTTGTCATGATTATCTTTATTGGACTCTTCTCTTCTTATTCTACCAAGAGAAGGTGAGTGAGGTTATTAAATGTGATATATTGAATGTGGTTTATTTTCATCCAAGTATAATAGTGTTTTAGGTGGTTATTAAATGTGGTAGTGTTTTAATGTTTTTCAATGATATATTGGATTTATTGAACAAGATTTAGGTGGTTATTAAATGTCGTAATATTTTTTAATGATATATTGGATTTATCAAATATGATTTGTTTTCATCTATGTAAAATATTGTATAAGTAGGTATTCTTAAATGTGGTAATATACATTCCAATGATATATTGAATTTATTCAATATGGTTTATTTGCATTTCTGTAGAATAATATACTAGGTGACGTTGTTGATGATAGTTAACATTCAGTGAGATCAAATTTGGTTTATCTTATTTTAAGAAACGTAAGAAATTACTTTATTTTCTTTAAATTTTTAATTTTGTGTTGGAAAATATCCAAGAGAAGTGTCCCTAAATCACCATAATTTTGATGGGTTAAAAGGTTAGGAAGGTTGTTATTGTGAAAAATATTTTGAAATTGTGAGCTAATGCAGGTGTACATGAGACACTCTAACAGAAAGTGTTTTTCATCTTAAACCCTCTTAGTGTCACAAAGATGACAAATTCTTTCAAACCATCTAATTCCCTATTTCACTACGGAGCTCATGAGAGTTTCTTCTTATTTTAGCGATGTTGATTTTATTCTTTATGTTAATCAAAATATAGAGATATTTTTTTATCTTCTAGATTAGATTTGATCCACTCCTTATAGTATCTTAATTTTATTTTATCTTTTAATTCCTTATCACACAACAATTTCTCCTTAAATTTAGATGTAAAAATATTTTTAATATTACCATTATTTGGAAAACTAACTTCTTCCTTTATTCCCCAATGGATTTTGTGGATCACAAAGTTTATGGTTAGGGTTAAAGGTATATGATCAAAGTCGGGTTCATGGTCATTTAAGAGGTCACGAGTTATTATTTGGTTGTATATATGGATATCATATATCACATAATCTATGACACTACTACCAAGCCCATGAACAATAATCATCCAATTTTATTTTGGTCTCTTCGTTATACCATTACAAATTATTAGATCTTGAGAACTACAAATCTTGATTAGCTCGGTACCAAACAAATTCTCTACCATGCCTTTAAAGTTTCTTTTGCATCTTCTAGCTAAAACAAGGTCCTCGTCTAGACATATATGATTAGGGTATATCTTGATTAGTTGACGTTCTAGCATTAAAATATTCTAGCAATAGGAAACAACCATCATTTCTTAGACTATAAATATCTTTCTCTAAGTTCTTCTAAGGACAATTTTTATCTAGATTGTTTTTCTTATAAAAGGTAGATTTAATAGGCACAAAATAAAAAAATTCTATACAAATATCCTAAGCATTAATACATGACATCTCCATCCACATGCGCTGATTGAAAGGGTCTTTCTTGTGAATCCTAGTGTGGGGGGGGGATGTTCTTTTTTATGTAACAAGTTATGCCTCTGATCCCTCTATGGTAGGATTTCTTGTTCCATGCCAACCATAAGATAAATCCCTCTATGCTAGGGACCTTATATTCTTCATACTCCCAAATTTCAACAAGAAATGTAATATCAATTTCACTCGGGAACTTAACATAGGCCCTCTACTCCATGGAAACCATGATAGTTCCAAGAGAGAATATGGAGTGTCCCAAATTCCTATTTATTATTATATTTTTTGTCTTCATCTCTAATAAGATATTTTCTACTCCTAATTATTGATTTTTTCCTTCCTTCCTAGATTCTTTTACCTTTCGAAGATCCTTCTTTAATCCATCTTGATATTCTAGAATAAGGTCTTCATTTATAAATATTCATGACCCTTTTAAACTTATATTTGTATTTAGTATTTCATATTTATGGACATTGCAACTAACCTTAACATGAACTAACCTATGTCTTTATACTAAATTATTTTGTCTATCCTCTTTACTTCCATGAGACAAATTGATTCAATTTGTAATTTCTTTTGTAGTTCTTCCTTGACTATTGCTAGTTTTTCACTATCTTCCTTTTCTTTTAAGACGTAAATTATGAGGTTGAAGGCTCTTTTCTTACGCTCATCTAGTCTAACTCTATGAGCTTATTCATTTCATGCTTGATGGGTTTAATATCCAATTTATCTTCCAAACTATTTAGGGACAACGTGTTGTTTATTTTTCCTTCTATCTATTTAATATTGTTCCTTATATTAATATTGTATATATTATCAACCTCTCCTTATTGGATTGATTGTTTCTTTTTTTAGCCTTGATTTTCCATTTCTTGTAATTTAATCTCAATTTTCTTCAACTAATTCTGTAGCCCTAATATTATATTGTGTATATGTTTATGAATCTTGTCTTTCAAGGATCTAAACTTATTATCAAGCAATATCTCTAAATTTGTTTGAAGTTTGTATTTTCTCTTCTTAAAGTTTATGTAATGATTCTATATTTTTGCAAAGATTATCTAGGGTTACTTTGATCCCCTTAATAGGTTTTGGTAAATGTGGTGAATTTTTCATATTGAAATAAAGGAATATATATGAAATGAAATTATAAACAAGAGTAAGAGAAGAAACTTGTGCACTTATTATGTCAAGCTCATAGATTAGGATTGTATAAGTATGCCTCCATCAAAATGCCTCCATGAAAATATTTCATTAGAATGTATCTGTGGAAATGTCTTAGAGTATTCAAATACCTATCTTGAGGGCTCAAATATCTATTTAATTCAACCATCACTTGATAGATCTGGACACTTAATAAATTATTCTTTAGAATAGACAAGACAACCCTAGTTGTGATAGGGTATGGATGATCCATATATTATTATCTTGAATAGATAGACCTACTCCATATATCTAGGAGGATATAAGAGACTGTAATTGTCTCCACAAATAGAAGAGCTTAAATATGAATTTAATCCAATCGTCACTTGGTATATATGAACAACAAATATATTATACTGTTGAATAGATAGCCCTACTTCACATATCTAACGATATTTTCTTTCAAAGATGCCCTAACTCAAATTCTACTAGACATGTGGTTCTAGGAGGATATATGCAGATATCGATAAAGGAAAGGGTGTCTCAAATAAATTTGTTTGATTCACTAACTCAAATTCATTGAATTGATCTTACAAAACAAAGGATGTTAGAGACCTAGTTTCGAGGGGATATAAGCATATATTCTTGCTTCAACAAGGATGACCTAGTTGAGATTCACTTGACAATATATCTATATTA
>ML790050.1:166110-177632 GCA_009831015.1 Picea engelmannii | reverse complement strand
GTCGCCAGCCCTGAGACCTTAAATGGTTAAAGACGATGGGAAACCGGGCTTGAGCGTTGATTATGTGTCTTGGAGGTCCTAACCTTGCAGGGTAGGACGGGCGGGTAATTTAGTCGTAATTAGCAGTCAGTTTTACTTGTCGTAAATGTTGCGTTGTGCACCTTGCCTATGGTCTTAGTTGTTTGCGATTCCTCGTCGTATGCTTTTGTCTACTTGCAATGAACACCGTGGTTACGCCTTGTTGAATGTCAAGGGGCGACATAGAGTCAAGCGTGTTTTTATGTCTACACGCGCGCACACACCGCACCCACAAAAAGAAAAAAAAAATAAATAAATTTTGCACCTATCACTCGAACGGTTTGCGTAACGAGGCGGTTCGTTACGCTCTAGATACTATATTGAATATGTATATTAACATAAATTTATGTGGAGATGTGTGTGTTTCAATGTTTAGTGTAAATATGTATATTTTTAATTTATATAAATGATTTTTCATTCAAATATTAGGATTTTAAATATGTGTTTTGTGAATTTCAAAGATGTATATATTTCATTGGTTGGACTCGTTATGATTTTTTGTTGTTTTTTTTAAAGTAGAAAAAAACTTAGGATATTCAAGACCAATGACTTAGTATTTATTGATAAAAGATCAAGACTTCCATGTGGAGCTACATATTTGTGTGTAGACAAAATTTATCCACCTAAAATAATTTTTTGGTGGCTCATAAAAGGGTAAACTTCAACTTATGACCCACCTATAGATCTTCCGTCATTAGTATGTTTCTTTGCATCCAAAAAACATAATCTTTTATCCAATCAAAAGAACTTTAAAATCATACTCCATAACCAAAAAAAAATTAACATAAATAATACATACAAAAAAAATCAATATTTTCCCCGAGATGGGGTCCCACATCGAATAGGCAAGACAAGTGGCAACGAGTTGGGAAGCACCATAAATAATGGCCACCACCTCCCATATCCTCACCATTAAGGATGGGAGGGCACCCGCGCAGACATAACCAATTGATGAGTCCTCTCAAGCATGTGAAGAGAACGATACACCAGAGCATTAAGCACTTAGCCTTAATGGCTGGCCCTGTCACAATCACCCTCACCCTTATCAGCAAGCTGGATGGTTATGCGATGCATTTGTAAATTCGACCTGTGGAGTGCTGGAGCAGGAACAACCTTCCCTTCAATATCTCGGCATGAGGACGGCCTCGCAGAGGCGCGGCGTGGTATGCCTATGACTCTCTCAAGAAGAGACATAAGAAATTTGAACGAGCGTTAGCTCTAGCATCTGCTTGAAAAACTAGGAAACATGGGAGACCTAGAATGCCTCCCATGGCATACGTGGAGGAGACTGCTCCGGATGAACCTATCCAGGATTATCCAGAACATCTCCTTTTCACCGTCCCGGACAATTGGAATCCCCCCACTGTTTTTGGGAATGAGACCAAGCTTCTAGCTCCAGAAACCTCACACAGTCGCAGGGAGGACGAACCAGCAGAGGACTTTACAATTTACTACGTCAAGGAAGAATTGTCGGATAGCGCAGATGAGAAGGCTAACCCAACAAGCGGAGCACCTCCAGGGGCAGCGACTCAACAGAATATCCAGCTAGCATACCAACTCAACAGAGAAAAGGCAAAAATGGAGGGGACTCATGCTCAGGGGCCAACTCTCCTCTCCACTGTTTATAAGGAATCGAAGGACCAGCCTCCACACATCAATCTGGGCTATCTCGAAGTACTCTTTGAAACACAAAGCATGGTGGATGACCAAATCTTCAGAGCCATTCAAATCGGCCATCGCCTCAACATGATGTATGCAACACACTACAGAGCATCCCCACACCGATAGTTCCCTATGCACGTGCAAGCCTATGCGATTCCAACAGGATGGCGAAAGAAGGGTGATGCTGATGAGACAATTGGTTAAAAGGTCCTGTGAATGTACATAATTTGCAATTTTCTCTTGTTTCAAACCAGAACTTTAGATCATAGCAATGCTATCTATAGGATGTTAGAGACTGGACTAAATCTATAGTGGTTGTGCATCCTGGTTTCCTCCGGACAGGACAACAGCGTGGTAAAGTTTTGTTTGTTTGAAAATTGGTGGCATCGTAAGGCCAACTGTCTCGGTTTCCTTTTTGTAGATAGGACAGTTGGCATTATAACAAGACTTTGTAAACATGCAATCGTGGATACTCCTTTTTTTACTTAAAAAATAAATAAATTAATATTTCATAAGTTATTATTGTTGAAGTTATAGTAATGTAATCATATACCTTAAAGTAGCATTTAACCGTAATACCATAAACATTTACCATTACCAATCAACTTATTCAAAATTAAATTTCTAAGTATACACCTTCAAATTGTGAAATAAATATCAAATTGTGAAATAAATATTGCATAGCTTTTTAATTTATTGAGAATTCATAACTTTTAATTAAAAATTAGTGTCGACAACTTAAAAATGTAATCTTAATGTTTGGGTTGTGATTTTCAGTATGAGCTCACTTTTTTCGATTTCACTTAGTTAACCAAATATATTAAACCAATAAGTGAGGGAGTTCTCTTTTTATATTGCATTATCCTAAAAAATTTAATAAAAGTTAGCTTGCATCCTCATGACAAAAAAATGTAAATTTTCTTTTACACAAATAGCTTGCATCCTAGTGAAAAAAAAATGTAAATTCTTTTACACAAATCATTGGCATCTACTTAATAGTGTAAGGTAACTTTAAAGTCTAGATATTTAGAATTTCATTTTTATCCCAACAAAAAAAAAAATGATCATTACAATTAATTAATATTATTGTCTGAACAAAATTATCAAATAAATAAAATATAATCATTAAAATTAATTATTATTATTCTTTTAACAAAGTTATCAAATAAATTGAATTGAATATATGATCATTACAATTAATTAATATTAAAATCATTATTGTCTTTATACAGTTATCAATTCAAATAAATTTTACAATTTCAGGCAAGCAGGGAAACCGCTCATTCATTTTTTCAGGGTAAAGTGTAGGCTGTCAACAAGCAGCAACAGCTTTTTTTCAGCATTGTTTCATATTACTTTCAGCCAAAGTAATATAAAATACTGGAAGTGGATTTACTTTATCGGTGTCGGCGTCCTCCGTTCATCATGGCATCAAAACCGGGCACCATCATTGACAAAGACGGGCTTGCCTATTAGGGTAGGTTTTCATCATCGCTTAGGAGTGAAAACCTAGATAGAAAATTATAAACAGAAAATAATTGTATTACTTTTTCTAAAGAAAGAAAAAAATGGCAACATATGTACTTATTTTATAAACCAAAAAACGAGGTGTACGTGATCTTACATCATGTGTGTTTTTAATGAACAAGTAAAAATAAAATATTTAATTGATATAAAATTTTGAATAATTAGTGAAGATAAAAATATAAAAATTGGAATAAGTGTTTATTAGTCTTCTTAAAGGTATTATAGGGATTGATATTTAGTTGACTTCATATTAATATGTCATTTGACTATAAATTTTTGTATCATGTCTATTGTTCGAACTATAAAACTAAAAACATTATTTTTTATATAACAAAAAAACCCTTATATGTCATCATCTTATTGGAGAATAGATTGGAAATCTTATTGCCAGCTTCGTTATTCCCAATGTTGTAAATGTTTAGATATCCAAAGTTTTGAGGCGCTCTTTTTTTTTTTGTGAGCATCGACGCTCTTTTTTATTTAATGTTTGTATTATTTCTATTTGTATTGAAATGTTTACATACAGAAAGTTTTGAGCATTGACACTCTTTTTGAGGTACTTGAATAGGCCTCATAGCTTAAATGTTTACATAGCGTGATGCCCTTAAATAGGCCTAACAACTTAAATGTTTGCATAGCGCGAGGCCCTTAAATAGGCCTAATAGCCTTAAATGTTTACTTACATAGGCTTCTCACAGTACATTTTTCCTCGAATTTTTCCATACAATGCTGCAATGAATTTGGAGAATATTGTTCTCTACCACCACTCGCATAGCCATCATATGTTTCATAATTCTTCTATGCTTAGAATGCAATTTAGTCATCATTGAAGATACATATATTGTTTACTAGTTTGTTGGTTCCTTCTTGTTCATTGGTTCGATGGTTCGTCGGTTGTTTCTTGTTGTTGTTTGGTTCATCTTTGAAAGTTTGATCTTTTGCACCTGCAGTTGGACCTGTTGGTTCCTGTTGCTTTCTTTTGTTTGCTTCAACATTGCAAAGGTTGGGGTCCTGCACCCGTAGTTGGAGTTGTTTATTCACTTTGCAGGGTTCAAGTCTTGCACCCACAATTCGACCTGCGCTTCTGTCATTCATCATTACCAAGTAAGTTTCAATACCATAGTTTCATTCGTATTCATTCTTTGTTGTTTACTGTTTGCAATTTGCAAGTAAGATTGTTTAAGTATTTCCACTTGCATGGCCATCATATGTTTCATATTTCTTCTATGTTTGGAATGCAATTTGGTCATCTTTGAAGATACATATATTGTTTATTGGTTCATTGGTTGTTGCTTGTTCATTGGTTTGCTGGTTCTTCGGTTGTTGCTTGTTGTTGTTTGGTTCAACTTTGCAAGTTTGAAATCCTGCACCTGCAGGTCAACCTGTTGGTGCTTGAGCACTAGTTTGATGCTTGTTACTTGCTTTTGTTTTCTTTGACTTTTCAAGGTTGGGGTCTTGCACCCGGGATTGTAGTTGGTTTTTTCACTTTGCAAGGTTCAAGTCCTGCACCTACAAGTGGACCTATGGTTCTGTCGTTTATCATTAACGGGTAAGTTTCAATAGCAGACTTTCATTCGTATTCATTGTTGGCATTTTGCAAGTAATAATGTGTAAGTATTTATTGATAGTTCTTATCCTGGAGACTTTCCATAGAGGTTGGAATATCTTTTTCTCCTGCTTTTCAATTTTCCTTTGATTTTTTCTCGAGGCTCTACATCATGTGCACAACTCCGATTGTCATTTTTTATTGCATTACAAATCCCAGTCCTTTGTCGTGTGTGACAAAGTGGAAATCTAGCGCCTATGTCATACCTTCCTATCTCGTACAGGAATTGAACCCATGTCTTTAGCATGAAAAATACGATGTCAAGCTTTTTACCTTTGCAGGATGTTTTTGTAAAAGAAAATTGCAGGTAGGTGTAAAAGGGCTACGTATGGTAAAACGGTGCCTAGGTTGCACCAAAATTGCACAAACTTGGCATATCTTTCCCTCCTTCTCTTAAATTTTTCTCCATTTTTTTCTCGAAACTCTGAACCATACCTAGATGCCTTTGCAAAATGTTATTTTAAAAGAAAAAAGATGTTGAGAAGGTTCTAGCAAGAGCAGTATTTCATGGATTGCAAATTGTAATATTCAATCTCTATGTCTCTCTGCATGCAACATTGCTAACATAATGAATGTTTCCTCAAATGCGTCACACCATTTACATCTAGACAAAATCATTATCATTCTAGGATACTTTAGTGTTGACATGCTACAAAATAGTGCCATAACAAAACAATTGGAAAAGTACATGTGCAATTACAATGTCTGCTTTCTTTTGGTTAAAATAAAACGTGTACAAAACGCACTTATTGACCATATATGGTGAAATGTTCTTATATCAGAATACAACCTCTTTATCTTGTACACAAACTGGTCTAACCACGATGCAATTTGTCTTCTACTTGAATGTTGGCCCTTGGTTATGGAAGGAAGCGAAGAACAAGGAAGGAAAGGCAAAAGGCGAGCTTCGGGGGATACACAGTAACTGTCACTGAGTCGAAGTGAGCAAAAGAGCAGGAAAGATGGAGCGAAGTGTGGAAAAGAAAGTCGTTGGACGAGGAGATCAATGATGGCAGATCAACAAGGAAGAAGGATCGTGGACAACTCAGCAAGCAGAGAAAAGCCATCATTGGATACTTTGGAGCACCGTGCGATGAAGAAGGAAAGACAGGCTGGTGAAGCCCAGAAAAAGCAAGTCAAGTTGACCTAGGGCTTTTATATCTAGGGTTTTGGCACGTAGGTTTCGACCTAAGGTTGTTGGTGAGGGATTGTAATGTATAAATAAAGGTCAAGAGGACCTGGGTGGGGTTGGTCATTGAGTATTGGTATGATATTGTTGTTATAGCTCTGTTGTGGAGAGAGAGGATTGTATTATGAGATCTTCAGTTGTGTGCGAAGTTCAAGTGTTGCAGTTGGGTACACAGGAAGGGGAGAGGAAGAGAGAGAAGAAAGAAGATCTGCTAGCTAAGAGCGCAGATAAGAACTGTATGTTTTACCTTAATAAATCATAAGCACAGTTATGTGGACGTATCCATAGAGAGAGGGTGAACCACGTATATTTTGTGTCGTATGTGTGATTGATGCCTAGATCTCTGTCATTGTTATATTGGTATTTATAGTCTTATGTTAGATCATATCTATAGTTACACAGGATAGACCTAAATGATAAGTGATATATGAATGCAATATTGTGTTGTGATATATCCACTTGATATTTCCCTGGTTGTAGACATCCATGTCCTGCAACCCCCCACTCTTAGTTGCTTCAGGTGAGACTGCATCTGCTTCGCAGGTGCTGCCGAAAGGGCCAGTAGCTGGGGCTTGTTGGTGCTCTCTTGGAGTGAACCTCGGGTCTGCCCCTGTGCCAACATTGAATTATGAAATATACATCAGAGATATTACAAAATTATATTTCCATGTCTCAAAGCATATATGGATACTTTGTTGCACAAACCAACTCGTTCAGCTACAACCATCCAACTTCTTAATATTTTCTCGCTTGTAATATATTTTGGCCAGGAAAAAATCTATATAATCACAACCATGGATCAAGAAAAAGAAAGGTTCATTCTTCTAACTCTCTTTTATTATATTACTTTGCTTCTGATTTATTGTATGTACATATTACTTTTTTCCCTTACATACCAACTTACATTCATGTTCATTGTATTTTGTGCGTTCTCACATTGAAACAAATAGAATAAATCGAGAAAACGAAGGACTATTTACCACAAATGTAGAAGAGGAGATAGAAAGGTGCATGTTTGTACTCTTATTTCATATGTATAAGAGGAGATACAAAGGTGCATGCTTCTAATCTTATTCCATATTCCATTGTTTTGTATTTCATTTATTGTCTGTATATTTGTTCTACTGCTTTGCACTTAAATTGTTGTATATAGATACCATGTATCTTCCTACATAATAACTTATCTTCATGTCAATTGTATTCTCTGTGTTGCTACATTGAAATACATAGAATTGTATTTATTTTCTTACATTTCTTTCTAAATACCAAGTTACCTTCATGTCCACTATTTTTTCTACATTTCTACATTGAAAGAAATGGATTAGTTGGACAAGAGGATGAAATATTATATGCTATAGTAGAGGAAGTTGAAGTACAATCTTTGAAAATTTATGTCAATTGTGATGGTAAATCAAACACACAAAACGAGTAGGTGGATTAAATATTGGACTAGAAAACAATGATTTGGAAACAATGGGCTTTTGTTGAGACTTCTCAATTCTGAACATTTCCCTTCCCATTTCTATTTTCCCACTCTCTATTGTCATTTTTTTCCCTCTTCTATACTTAACCAAATTCCCCTTTCTTTTTCCCCTCTATTTTCTCTTTCTAGTTGCTTTACTTAGTCGTTTTTTTATGAAAATGTCTAGGTGCAAGGGTTGGCAAACTCATGGGTTCACATTTATCCTCATGCTTCTATATCATGAGTTCGATCGACGACTTCCTCATTCCATACTTAGCCATTTTTTCGATCACGGTTTCTCAGGCTGGCGGGCTCAAAATTGCACCTCTAGCTTCGGGGGTTCTACGATATACAGATTGGCCACCGGACTCCCCCATCATGCCATGTTTTGTGTTACACATTTTTGCAGTAAAAAATTTCAAGGCATATAATTTGACCATCGGGTCCTCTTGTTTCCTGAGTATCCTTTCACATCCTATTTCATATTCCATCTCCTTTGAGCCTATATGTGACATTCAAAACAATTATGGATAATATACAATGCATATGCCTATTCATTCCTTCTGATTTTCATGTACACATGCTTGCATAAGAAAAAGTTGGACTAGTGACATGGGAATGAGTAGTCAATCATCGCAAACAACAACAGAATGACAAGGCCAAAGGTAAATATCCATACATTGTTCTCTTGATATGTTTACCAAAATATATCCTGAGATATTTATTCATCTATGCCATGATAAATATGTTGATTTCATATGCAACACATAGTTTGTAGTTCACAAGAAGTATCTATGAGTGCAAGTGAAACATCAAACATAGTGCAAGTTCCAAAAACTAAGAGGTATGGTTACAAAACTATGGCTTGCATACTTCATCCAAGTTGTGTGTATGTATGTACATTTATGCCAGGAAAAAAAGAAAACAAAAAATAATGCAGACCACCATTCACATTACTTTCCCTATTCAAAAAATGTAATCAGGTCTAAACTTACAACACCCAATATACTATCGATATAAGGCTTGAATAGTCGTCGAATTGGAAAAGTCTTCATCAGGGACATAATGGTCGTGTATAGCACCTAATTGGATAAGGAAAGAAAAACTAGATGCATTGTCTATGTTGACATGAAAAATAAGGAATCCATGATGAAAATCACACTAGCCTCAACACTACCATCCGAACCGCCAGCAGCATAATCGTACATTGTACAATTAAAAAACCTTTGTTGCAAGATGTAATTCCTGGGTTAGCGGAATTGCCATATGAAGTATACCTACAGAAAAAAGAAAATAATGTCTACATGCTACGTAAATTTACGATCCATAGCAAATTTACATTAAATGAGGACAATGCCATACTACATATCGATTGAACCAAAAACAAAAATTCAGATCAAGCATTGGCATGAAACGAAACAATCTCATGTGTATCTATCCATGCTACCCAATGAGGATATGAATAGACTTTTGCAGTGCCATGGAAAATTGAACTGGAAGTGCATAATATTGTTCAGTCCAGGAATGAGAAGCATAAATATGATCAATCACAGGTTAGCAGTTGCAATTCCACTGATCAAATAATTCATTCATGTATATCCTTGTGTCTGATTTCAAAGTCTAATTGAGAGCACACTTTCAGCCTAAGTAATATAAAATACTTGAAGTGGATTTACTTTATCCATGTAGGTGTGTTATCTTAATAAAAAAATGGCTCAAAAATGCATAAAACTAAGTCATTGGACAATTTAGGTTATTTTGTCAAGAAAGACAAAGATCCAAAATATAAAGAGAACATATATGTTAAAGAAAATGAAAATGAAGATGTGGTGCACACTGCAAAATAATTTACATATTTTGTTGAGTTGGGAAATCAAACTTATAGTGAGTAGAAAATTATAGTGAGGATGTTTTAAAATATCTACAAAAATATATATTATAATATAATACATGATAGCTTGAGTTTGATCTGCCCAAAGGGGTTGGATCCAATGGTGGAAAGAGAGGAGTTTTTTACCATTGGGCAAGGTTCAATTCTTGTGACAACTTTTGATCAGGGGGATCAAATTTTGCTTAAAATTCAAAGTGCTTGGAATCTCTTAAAATTGAACGAGAGCATAGGCCTCGTTGTCACGAATCCAATGCAACTTGTTTGGGTTCAAACAGATGTCGGATGAGAGAGATATCACATTCTGTTCAAATCAACAAACAGGCAAAAAAAATGTGTTGATTGTACAGTCCATATAGTTCGTACAGATGCTGACGTGGCAGGACCATACAACATGTGGCAGAGTTGTACGACACATGGCAAGGCCATACGACATGTGGCTAGTGTTGGTTGACAGTCATGTGGACAAGTTGGCATATGACACGTGGCAATGGTGGTGAATGGAATGCTGACACGTGGCCCAATCAATGGCCGCCACGTGTCACCCTAGTGTTGGCTTAAAATTTATGTTGTTGGCAGGATTCGACCCCACGACCTCCGGGCAAGAGTAACTCTTTGGGAAGGGCCACCCAACTGGCATGTCACCGTATGTTTCTTAGTATATATATGGTAAAGAATTTATTTGAATTGATATAGTTTTGATATGGGGCATGGTCCGAGGTCGGGGCTTAACCCCGACCCCCGGTCATATGTGTATACAATGTAACCACCGGCGCGTGCCTATATGATCAATACCATATGTCATTTAACCTTGGCCCTTTTATGTATTGTGAGCGGTCATATGGTGGCCATGTGCCCATGAACTTGGTAGTTAGGGGTAGGTGCGTAATTGTCCTACAGTTCGCACTGTTTGGCGGTTGCACCCGGTGCTAAGTTTTAACACAAAAATTTATGTGGGGGCTAGGTTGAGGAGGCAGAGGTGCATTTTGGCGATCTAGAGACAACAATTTTGAAGGGGAACTTCCAGGAAGCCTATCTTCTTCAATTTTTGGCCAAACGAGGTGCCGAAAAAGTCCAGCTAGGGGTTTTTGGACGTTCTGAAGCAATTGGAGCCATCTATTTGACATTTTGAGCATTGTAAAGCACATATTTTAGAACTTTGAGAAAATAATACAAAATATCCATTGGAAGCTGGACCAGGAGATGTAGCCCAAGAGAGGGGTGAACTCCTTTATCATTTGTTGTGTTATGTGTTTTCTGTTCATTGTTATTTGTTGTTATTTATATGCATATTGAATGTGTTATTTCTATAAAAATTGTGTTTGAAAAATTGATCCATTTTCATAAGAGCACTTGAATTAAAACTTGCAAATATATTCAAGAATACAAGTCTTCATCATTTTTAGATCAAGTTGGTATCAGAGCATAGGTTTTTGAAGACTTGATTATTTGCAAGTGTTTTTTTTTCTGATGGCCATAAGGTTGAAACTCATAAGAGGAGAAGGTCAACTTGTAGAGCCAAGTTCTCATCCTTCAAAAAGAAAGATTATATCATCACTTCAAGCTTCAAGGAGGCATTCACGAAGTATGGCTCACGAAGAGAGTCATGAACATATTCCTATAGAAGATGAAGATCTCAGAAAGTCTTTCATGGAAATGAGAGAAATGATGAAAATCTTGATGGAAGAAAGGAATACAAGGTTCCAAGGTGAAGGCTCCAACCCTTCAAATCACAAGGGAGACAGTGGTGATAAAACTCCAAATGGAAATGGAGGGAATGGTGCTTCTCCACCACCCTCACCTCCATCTTCTTCTTCTTATTCTACCAGTTCAAGACATCTTCCAAATTCTCCAAAAGGACATGGTAAAACTCCTTCACAAATTCCTTTGTTAAAGCTTGATATTAAATTCGAATTGCCAATGTACAATGGAGAGGTAAATGCTGAAAAATTAGATAATTGGATTCATTAGATTGAGGTGTATTGTAGGATACAAAAAATTCAAGATGATGAAACTAAGATTCAACTTGCTTCTTTAAGATTGGATAGTGCAACACTCATTTGGTGGGAATCCAAGACTCAAGAGGACATGAAGAAACATGGTAAAATTT
>ML790050.1:136991-154158 GCA_009831015.1 Picea engelmannii | reverse complement strand
ATATGCATTTCATGGCACATTTTTTATGAATCTCATTGTTTCTGCATTTTTTGTTCATGAATGTATGAATTTCAAAGTGTATGAATTTTTTTTTTCTACAGTGATTACAAATACTTGTGTTACACATTAACGAATCTCTTATGGTGGAAAATATTTCTAAGTGATAAATCCATAAGAAATTAATAGTTCTCATTACCTAAATTTGACAAAAGGATGAAGTATTATCCTAGTTAAGACTCCAGGAACCAATAATAACAATCATGTAGGCTAACATAATCACAATATAAATAAGAGAGTTGAAACCTCACATTACTCTATCCAAAATGAAGCATGGTTCATTATAATTGCAATCACAACATGTTAACAGTTTTTCTTAATACAAAATTAACACATAAAATATGAGTGCACAATAAAGACTCACATCAAATGAAAATATACCTCAAATTCTCCATTAAGCTTGCCAAAATTTTCTCCAATGTATCCCAAGAGGATATCTCCTAAATTCTCAAATTATCCACCCTTTACAATGGAGAGAGAGAATTCTTCTTTATAGAGTGAGTCTCTTCTCTCATACAAGAAAATATTATTATTTTCTAACTAACTTGATGACAAGCCAAATAAATATTATAATAATGAACTAGTTAGATCTCTCATCAATCCATGGTTGACCATGTTACAACATGTGGAAATTATCCTCCCCAAAGAAATTATCCCTCATCCAAAAATAGTAGTAGTATACACCAAATAATATTCATGAAGGGGACACGCCACCAAAAATATGCATCAAGCCAATTCAAATTCCAAGAGTCCACATGGAATGTTCCCTCCAAGAATATGCATGCATGCAACCACTCCACATGTGTGAATTCAAAGGTTTCCAACTCCATGGATGAATGTGAAATATGTCGAGTGGATGGGGCGTCCAAAACAAAGTCTGTGATCAATGCCTAGCCTTGCCTTGACTTTCCTTTTGTTCCATTACCTTGCCTTGAGTTCCTCTATTAGTCTTGTTTCCTTTATCCAATTGGGAAAATCATGAGGCACAGTGTGAGAATGAGCACAAAACATGCCCATGTTCCCTTAAAAATTGGGCCCAGTAGGAACACACATGCGTTCTCAGGAATGTGCAACATTCTCAGGAACACGTAGTGTTCTCTGGAATGTGCACACATTCTTTTGAAATAAATATACACCTTCAAATTATGAAATAAATATTGCATAGCTTAACCATTTTAATTGATCCATAATATGTAAATTTTAATTAAAAATTAAAAATAATTCTCGACAACTTAAAAATGTATAGAGAATATGCTTCTTTGTAATTTCCTTGTATACATGTTGAACAAAAACCATATCATAATAATCCATAATCCTTTGAACTTCTTCAAGAAGTGAAAGGAGTTTTAAATTATGGCATTTTTGTGCTTTCCTTTCCCAGTTAAGAACTATCATTGAATCATATAAAAACTTGTAAATATTCCACCCCCTTTTCCAAAGAAAAGAGAAGCACAAGCTTAAAAGATAATAGTTCAACAAAATTGTTTGTTACTCTTCCAAGACCCATTGACATTTTAAATAAATGAGACTTAGTGAAGTATAAAATACCCCCCCCGAATGCAGACCCCCCTTCTCTCCTCGAGGTTGTGCGACCTCTCAGTCTAGGATCTTCAAAACTATGAGTTGGATTAACTTTTCGGTCCCCTGCTGGAACCCAAAACAAGTTACACAGGCCCCCTATCTCCTTAGGAATAGGTTCTATTAAAACCTGTAGGCTCTTGTTAATCACCTATTCCTTTTCTTCAAATTTGATTGACAAGAGCTATCTCTCTATGCTAGACCCCTTCTTTTTCATATGGCCTTCGACTGTGATCAGGCGCCTATCCAAAGAGTTCTTCGGAGCTCCGAGCTCTAGGATTTTTACTTCACATGACAGCCAATTATTTTGCAGGCATAATGCTATGAAATGACAGTAACTGGATCAATGGTCCACACTCTTCACTAAGATCAACGAATCAATCTCTTTATTCAGAATTCAGGCTTCAGCCTAATCTGCATATACACCCCACAAATCCTCCAAAGTGGCTATCCAATAGAGTGAACCTCCGTCCTCCACGCATCCCCTTAAAGATCAACAATCGACGCTTTTCCTTTGGGATCGACAACCCTCAATGCTTTGGGCTCCGACGCTTCGGGAAATTCCAAATCCACCTCTCCACAAAACCTTTGGAATGTTAAGTCTCCAGAATAGCAGATCTTCCGCCAAGTGGCCTCATTCATTGATGGCCCTGATGACCTCGCGACTTCAAGATTTATGATTCCTTGCACATCCTCTCTCAAATTATTCCAAAGTCCTTATTCTATGGAGTGCAATATCTGGTGAGACCTATCCATTTGGCTTGGACGGTCTATATCTTCTTCGGCTCTCGGGTATTCGGGAAATCTCTACCCAAACTTACCTTTGCGTTTCTGGATGCATGATTTGGTGCCACGTGTCCCCTAGCAATCAATGACTAGGATCTATTTTGGCTCCTATCTCTTTGGGAGTTCTTGGCTCACACTCACCCCAATTCCTATGAATGGATTTAACCCCAGACTCTCTGGATCTAACGCCACGCGTATCTCACAACTAACAGTTGAGATCAGCTCTGGCCTTTGGTCTTCGGAAGATTTGGTTACTCCACATTTCCTTTCTTTTGAAGGACTCTTCCTTTGAAGTCTATGGATCTCTGCCATGTACTCTTCCTAGCACCAACGGCTAGGATGAATTCTCTCCTCGTGACTTTGGCAGAAAATAGTGTTTGGTCCATGCAATTTTTGCGAAGCTCTACCTCCCAAACTCTTCTTTGATCTTCCACCACCTTTCAACCTGAACGATGGATGGTCTCGACTGGTTTTGGTAGTTTGAGACTTCATTTATCCCATTCTCCTGTGCATTTTGAAAAGATTAAGGTGCGTGCACCTTACCTGGATCCAACGGTTGTTGGTCCTTCGCACCTAGATCCGATGGCTAGAATATTTTCTCCTCCTAGGCGTGCTCCTCCTGTATGGATGTGGATCTAGTGGTCCAGATCTCTCCCTGCAGCTCGATTCAACAGTTGTTGTTTCTCCTCCTCATGAACTTGCACTTTCTCCCGAAATTGGGAAAATTTCTAAGTGTTCAAAGGTTTTGGCCCTTGAACCTTCTCCTACGATCTTGGCTACTTTGAGTCTTGACTTGTGACTTTCCTCCCGAACTTTAGCTTACTTGAATATCCAATAGAATCATCCCTTTTGTGTCCTTCAAAGGGTTTTCTAGTGCCCTCCTCGCACACTCTATGCTCGTCCTCCTTGATATTTTTGAACTTGAAAGAGGTTCACACCTCTGTGCCCTCCTTTTTATCGATGAAGTCTTTCAAACGACTTCTTGCAACACTTGTCTAAGTGTTGTCCTGGTGCACTCTTTGCATAGGTCTTCCTCCAAAGTTTTCAGCAACTCTGTTTCATATGAGATTTAACTTCTTAGACCTCAAAGGTCTCTGTCCCTTTGTTCCTCGAAGGGATATATGTGTCCTCTTGGAAACTTCTTCTCAAAGCACTCCTTACTGAGCTTATAAATTATTCAGCAACTATGTGAGTGTCCTCCTCCTTGACACTCCTCTTATAATAACTTGAAATAGAGTTCACCTGTGCACACTTGTAGCTGCTCAATTCCCTCCTAGCAGAGCTCTACAAAATCTTCAAAAATTTTGTCTCTATGTGCCTCCTCTGCACAGTCTCTCCTCCAAGGTGTTCAATAACCTTGAGGCTCCTCTTGAGATTGTGAATGTTCGGCTGTTCCCTCCTATCACGTTCTTCTCTGTCTAAAGATTTTAGATGTGCACTCCTTGCGCTAGCTAAAAAGTTTCAATACCCTTTTTTGATCTCCTTGTACTATATACAAAGTTTCAATACCCTATTGTGCACTCCTTGCACAGCCTAAAGAACCCAAAAGAACTCAACAAATATCAAATAGAGAGTGGAATCTATCTTCATCCTACAGATGGAAACTATTCGTACACATCTACAACATACATTCATATAAATGCAAAATGACATTCATAAAAAAATCACCACACGAGAATTGATAAACAGTGAAATATGTTCTTTTGTATTAAAACTAGAATGTCAATTACAATACATGATCTCGGAATACTACAGAGTCTCGACTCTCTCCTCTCCTTACTCTTAAATTTTTTTTGATGAAATTTGATACAAATATCTTTTTACAAAAGAGGGGATCCTCGAGCCTTTCCCTCCAAGCTACCCAACTCTCATTAATTTCATTGAATTATATTCAATGTCCATCTAGTCTGAATTGGATCTAGATCCCATTAGCCTGTTGGACACTCAAGGTGACCTTATCTACAACCTATACAAAGGAATCGATTCGTCTCTTCCATCCTTACATCATTTAATTGCATTTAATTTTACATTTGAAATTTAAAAATGAGGGGAAAATGAGAAGGTTGGCTCCTCTACCCTTGTTGAATGCACGTTGATGAGCTAGAATGCTAGCGCACTACCGAGGTGGAGCGATTCTCCTACATCACCGCCCCACAAAGTTGATTGTTCTTTTGAGAAGACCCGTAAAAAAAAGCCCAGGATTTAGATTTGTCTATCTGAATCTCAGTGAGAATTCTTTGAGGGTGCATATCCTTTTCTTGAGGAAAAATAGAGAATACTTAAGTCTTGTACCACTACACAGTCATGAGTTGTAACTTGGTCTTTGAAAATGGCATTACTCCTAGCCATCCAAACACCCCAGCAATGAATTAAAGGTAAATATTTGATATTTTTAAAGGATGGGTTGGAAACCTAAGCCTCCCAAGCCTACTCCATAGTAGGTCCATTCTAGATAAAATTTTGATCTAAAACTGATGAGGCCTCCTTCCAAATATGAGCTACAAAAGGGAAGTTTAAGAAAAGGTGTAATTTCATCTCTCTATTGGATTTACATAAGGTGCAACACCTCAGTCCTTTGATTTGTCTTTTCTTCATTTTATCGCATGTTGTAAATTTGTTTGAAATTAAGCACCATATAAAATTATTTCTTTGAGTGGACATTGAAGCTTCCAGATCCCTTTCCACCACGAAATAGGCTCTCTTAAAATTTGGGCCACATTTAATTGGATATAGTCAAGATTTGAGGTGTAGAATCCCAAAGGAGCATGTTGCCAAATCAACTCATCTTCACGCTCAATAATTCTTATATGAGCTAATTTCATATTTCATGTATATTTTGACCATTGTGTGGTTGCTTCCCCAATCAATCCAAAATGAGCTAGCCCAAACCACTCTTGACCCCAAATGGTGGTATGAGTAGGGTCCGCAACCTGATTTAGGTGAATGTAACATTGGTCATGAAGACTTTGTATCACAACTGGATTCATAATATGCACGATCTTCCACTCCCATGCCAAGGGTCTGCCCCTAGGCATACCTTTTGACCATTTCCAACCCACCAGGAAATACCTCCCCCAAATACCTCAAAGGACTTTATTAATTCCTTCCATATTATGGAGCAAGTTGTACATAGCTTCAAATGTAACTTGATCCAATTGAAAATAGAAAGCAAGTGAATATATTTTTAGATCACAACACTGGTCCATAAACTAGAAGTGGATATCAATCTCCAAGTTGATTTAGCCACAAGCGCCTTTGAAAAGAGAAAGATATTTTTTAAGCCCCAACCTCCCAAAGCCTTGGATATTTCAAATACCTCCCATTTTACCCAGGGCAAGACAATTTTTTCATGTGAACTTGCCCATAGGAATTTAAATCATAAGCTTTGAATCTTTTCTAGGACCCCATTCAGAATCCAAGCAAGAGACATCCAATATACTGGAATTGCCTCCAAAAATTATTTGACTAGCACTAACCAACCTACTCTCGAAATCTAATGGAAACACCATACAAATAACCTCTTTTCCATCTTTGTTAATAACCAATGCCAATCATATTTTCTGTAGCAATTTGGTTTGAGATGAAATCCCAAGTATTTCAATCCCAAATCCAGATCTTTAACTTCAAATGGGAAAAGAGATTAATAAATATTTATCTCACCTTCCATCATTAGATTGATTGATAAGGTACTCTTCCCTTCATTGATTTGCATACATGTTTCCCTAGAGAATAGATTCATTAAATTTTGTAGTGCCACAACATCACCCTTATGTTCATCACATAAAATCAGCACATCATCTACAAAAATAAGATGTGATAGATAAAGGGTTGGTGAAATTTGTATGCCCTGGAAGAGACCATGTGAATTTTCATGGGCTAGTGATTGTCTCAATCCTTCAGCCACCAGCAAAAAGAGTAATGGGGACAATGGACACCCCTTTCTTAGGCCTCTACCTTCACAAAAGAAATGGGAAGCATATCCATTGATGAGAACTGCAAAGGATGTGGAATGTATGCAAATCATAACCCAATTTATAAAAGGAACCTCAAAACCAACATGAGTGAGGAGCATGCATATATAAATCTATCTCACTCTTTCATAAGCCTTCGATAAATCGATATTCATTACCACTCCTTTTAAGTATTTTGTCTTCATGTTGTGAATTCCTTCATGAGCTACCCATATATCTTCATGTATCTATATACCTTCTAGAAAAAAAAATTCTTCTCTATAGATGGATGAATATAGGATGGGCTTTAGTCTTCTCGCAATGATTTTTGCCACTATTTTATATATACAATTGTAGAGTGAAATCGGTGGAAACTCCTCAAAAAATTGAGGGTTGTCTGATTTTGGGATAAGTGATTTGAAGGTGGAATTTAAAGGGGCATGCAAAACACCTTCCCTCCTTGATTCCTCCACAACCTGAAGAATATCTTCTCCCGGTAGATCATAAAAATCCAGAAAGTATTCAATCGTCCAATCATTTGGCCTGGGGATTTTGACTTTTTGGAAGATGTGGATAACCTCCTTAAGTTCATCTTCTGTAACTTCTTCCATTAGATTTCTCCTTTCATCTTCTTCAATGAAATGGGGAAAACAGCTTGCCAATCTAACTATTTCAACTAATTTAACTCTTCTATCATCCTGGAAACGTGCTTTAAAATATTGACTACCAATATTTGAAAACCCTTCAAAAGAATTCACATCCCTCCCCTAGATGTCTTTTAAACACCATAAGGTATTTGAAAAATTATTCCCTTTTGCATAGGCTTGAAAAAATTTAGTATTTTCATCACCTTTCTCCAGCCAGGTAGCCCTACTATTTAATCTCCAAACCACTTCTTTTTCCTCCAATAGCTTTCTCTTTTTTTTTGTTCTAGTTGTAGTAGAGTTTCCCTTGACTCAATAGAACTATAGCCTCCATATTTGGACTCGTATATGGAACTTAGTTCTGCCTCACTATCCAATAATGCATGTTAATCATTTTTCCTTTTTTGGGAATCCCATACCACCATTTCTTTCTTGACCCGCTTAAGATTTTCCACAAATTCGACCGTTGTTGGTTCCCATGAATTTGCATCGAAGGGGACCTAATGAGACTTCACCAATTCATAAAAACTATCCTCCTTTAACCATTCTGGATTAAATTTAATGCTAGTTGGTTTCCTTATTTCCTTTTCCACCTCCAATAAGATGGCATACTGATCTGATTCCCCACCTAAGCCAATCCATTACCTAAACCGAAGTTGACCCTTTAGAAGTTTTTCAGAAACAAAAAAATTATCCAATGTCTTTTATATTCTTTCCTCCCCTACTCGCTTATTTCTCCAGGTGGGAAATATTCTAATAGGGGCTACATCCAATATCCCTTTACCTCCAAGCTGATTTTAGAAGAACCCTACTAGAGGATCTGATCTCTCTCTAGGCCCCAAAACTTCCTCAAAGTGCATGGAGAAATTTAAATCCCCACCTATGATCAAACCCTCTGAATTGAATATGGACTTGGATATCAAGTCTTATAAAAAATGGGGCCGCTCATTATAGGGGCCATATATGTTGATCGTGCTATAAATTTCATCCCCCAATTTGAGTATTGAACATCAGCTCCAATCACAGACTCGAGGCCCCAAAGATTTATAATATTCACTTTTTTTGGATTCCATCCCATCGCCAAACCACCAAACTGACCATTGGCATCCAAACAGGTGAAATGGCAATCTTTAAAAAGTGTTTCAAGGAGTTTTGAAACATCAGAACTACTTCCCATAGTCTCTTGAAAGAAAACAATGTTTGGCTCATTGGAGAATACCACTCGCTTCAAGGACGATTTCTTGGATAGGCTCACCACACCTCTGTAGTTGAATGATATCAATTTCATTGGGTAACCCCCCCATGGGCTGATGATGCTCTAAAGACCCCTTTGATGGATTTTTTTTTGCCTGCCACCAAATCTAAAAGATCTTGTTTCTAGGAAATGGAGAAAAATGATTTTCTTCCCCTCCCAATCCCACTAAGAAGAGGGGTGGGGTTTAATCCAAGTCCATCAAGATATTTTGGAAGGCTAGAAGAAGAGGTGGAAGGTATGGGTTGATAATTCATTTGATAGGATATTACATCCTCCTCAGAGTCCAATAAAGAGCCCAAGGATTCACAGAGATTGCATGAAGAAGGTAAGGGCATTGGGGCTTCTCGAAGACATAGGGAGAGAGGGGAAAGATTCACAAGATAATTAGGAAGAGGATCCTTTGACAGAGAAGAGAGGTTTTTTAAAGATCCTGTCCAATATTTTCCCAAAAGAGATAAGGAATTTATAAGAATACTGATAATGGGACAAGGAATAATGGTTGTACCATAATTTTGATCTGAGTCACCTGGCCAAACTCCTTGTCGAGTTTGTAAATCCATTCTCTCCTAATAAGGAGGAGAGCCAAGATCATCCCCTCCTTTTGATCCTAAGTATTATTAGCTATTGGATTAGTTGTTATCAACCCCTTTCACATAATATATGATGAGTTGCCTCTTCCCCCCACTGAATTCGATGAGGATTTGTCCCTTTGAGTGGTAGTCCTTTTCTTCCAAATGGAATATTGAGACCCTCCTATTTTCCCTTGAAAAGAAAGAGTACATTCATTTTAAATATGCACATATTGATGGCTCCTTCGACATCGAAAAGGGACTCCTTCATAGTTCAGAAATTGTTTCAAGGATTTCTCTCCTGAGATTAAATTTAGCTCTCCAAGCAATCCTTCCCTAAGGTTCAGAGAGACCAGAGTCCTTGCCAATGCCATCTCACCTAAATCAAGAAAAGACATATCTACATCGAGATAGGATCCCAGATAGTTCCCGAGATCCATAAAGATTTTCTTTGTCCAAAATTCCATAAGTAAACCAGGAAGCCTTACTCATATTGGGGCTACATCCACTCGCTCACAATTAGCATCAAACATGGGAGACCAGTTTTTTTAAGTAGAATGGGAGTTGAATCAATGCACTAAGTTTTCTTAAGTGCCCAATTCACATATGTCGTCGATCTAAATTTGAAGTTGAAGCAACCCCGGTAAAGAGTCTGCATCGAGAGCTCATGCTTCAGGGCCTTGTACCACGAACTTCTCACCCTTTCTTTCAGTGTTTTTGAGATGAAACGACAACCTCAAGCCATCCCTACCACTACGAGTTCCACCAAATCCACGACTTCATAAGGGACCCCTTGACTGCTTCCCCCTATTGATTTGTGACCTCCTAAAAGATTATTTGTGACCTCCTAAAAGAAAACATATGTTCATATATATATATATATATATAGTTATTTGTGACCTCCTAAAAGAAAACATATGTTCTTTTATATATATATATATATATATATATATATAGTTTGAATGGTTGAAAAAAGTTATTATTAACCTTCAAAAAAAAATTAAATACATTTTATATTGTAATATTAAAATGAAATATTGAAGAGATTATAACATCTATTTTATATTGTAATATTAAAATGAAATATTGAAGAGATTATAACATCTATCTTAATGTCCAGTCATATATTAATATATATTCATTTTAATTAAAAATATTTTAAATATAAAAAAAATTATATCTTAATTAATTTTAATACTTCCCCATTGTTGATCGGCTAAATATATACTCATAAAATAAAACCATCTAAAATATTATCTCATATATATAACAACGACATGCAAGAATTTCATAACACCTACACCGATATTATAGATAATAAATCCTAATATCATAAATAATACAAATATTGTAATGAAAACGATAATATCACGTCAATCTTCATATTTACAAAATATTTCTGCTTCCAAATTGGCAAACCGGATGGACAAAACTTGATATTATTCTGTAAGTTTTTAATTGAAATGAGTGAATCCATTCTCAGGAGAATGTTTTCGTTGAAGAGAAAAGCCTGCGTTCTGGAGTGTTTTTTAAACCCAACTCACGAACGCAGGTTTTTCTCTTCAGTATAAACAAAAAACACTTCAGCATAAACAGAAGCAAAACATAAACAGAAGCAAAACTGATTGTGTTAATAAAAGACGATGACTTTAAATTTTGATCCATGATGCCCATCACCTAATATCAAAATTAATAAACCATAAAATGATAACATGACGTTAATATGGGTGCCAAAGAAGCATCATCCTCACAGCATAATACATATTCTATTAACCCAACTTAAAATTAGCTATAAAACAGCAAAGATTACATAGATGCAGCTCCATTATTTAAAGTTTCCAATTACGAAAGCCGACTACACGTCCATACATTTAGATTACATACTATTTATTTATCTGTGGAGGAATCTCAGCTGAGACCAGTCCAATAACTTGCGTATGCAGGCAAGCAGGGAAACCGCTCCTTCATTTCTTCAGGGCAAAGTGTAGGCTGTCAACAASMAGCAAYAKMTTTTTTTCAGCATTGTTTCAKATCAAGATGAAGAGGARAAKATAAATCTWGTTTGRCACATGTAAGATAAATCTAGTTTGATCTTACCTCCGCACTTGTAACCAACGGGCCTGTCAGAGATTTGGCAGCGCATGGGAATGGTCATGGCTATGGCGGGATCGATCCCTGCAGCTTTTGCTGTTTTTGAGAGCATGACGGCGCAGAGGCAAGCGGGATCGTTGGTATACTTGTGGACGGCGTTGCAGCAGCCGGCTGAGACGGGAGCGTTTGCATTCTGAGCGGCCTGGATGCACGGTGCCATCTTCCACGCCTCCGACTCTGCTACACATTGGTCTGCTGCATTTGCTCTGTGTTTTGCTGTCAAAACAGCAGCCACAATGAAGAGGACGGAAAACAGCTTTGTAAAAGAGAAGGCCATCGATTCTTATGGAAGTCTGGGCACGACTACAAGTTACAGCTATGTGTATGGAGTGGGAGGGAGTGAGCGAATATATATAGTTGTTTCTCGTAAATATGATCAATCACAGGCTAGCAGCTGCAATTCCACTCATCAAATAATTCGTTGATGTATATCCTTGCGTCTGATTTCAAAGTCCGATCGAGAGCGCACTTTCAGCCAAAGTAATATAAAATACTGGAAGTGGATTTACTTTATCAGAGTCGGAGTCCTTTGTTCATCATGGCATCAAAACCCGGCACTATCAATGACAAAGACGGGCTTGCCTATGCATTTCATGGCTTTACCTGGGCCGAATGCCCATGGCCTTCCAAATTGTTGATACTGTGAACAAAGTTAACAATGGCAGCAAAGTGAGAGAGGTTTTTAAATGCATAAAAACCAATTAATCACTTGAGAGGTTTTTAAATGCATAAAGTATTTTCTAGGATAACTATGGAATTCGGCATACTGGTGGTCATGATCAAGAAGCTCGTAGGTAGCTTCACGATCTCAATGTCATATCCCATCCACGCACTTTTTCTCTCAACGATTATATGCTCAAACAAAGCATTATCAACTAGGATATTGGTACATTTCCCTAAAGTGTGGGTATGGGAAACTCATATCATATGTTCCTCCTAATCCACACAAATGCCATGCAGAAGCCGATGGGAACTGTCCAAAATGCACCAGAATTCCACAGTAGCAATGATGTTGTCTTGCAAATCATTATACATGTGTTTGAACCCTTGCAACATGGGCTTGTAGCACTTTTTTCCAAGCTACGAGCCCATGTTGCAAGGGTTCAAACACATCAATAATGGTTGTGGTTGCAAATCATTATAGATGTGTTTGAACCCTTGCAACATGGGCTCCTAGAACTTTTTTCCAAGCTACGAGCCCATGTTGAAAGGGTTCAAACACATCAATAATGGTTGTGGCCACATGGTTGAGATCCTCCAGCTTCTTGGCACACCATAAAATAGAAAAACCTAGATTAGGCATCCAATCCTTCGAAGTACGAAGGATTTTATTTCTACAATGAAAATAAATCAAAAGGATACCAAAAGTCTGTACTTTTATGGACTAAATCAAAAGGATACCAAAAGTCTGTACTTTTATGGACCACTATCGGATCATTTCAGGGTACCGTTTTCCTTGAAAAAATATGATGAATCAAATTCCATTCATGGATAGTAGTTGATGATGGTTGCCTTCATTGCTAGTTGAACATTTAACTATTATAGTTTTTTTCCACTCACTTTGTCAAAAAATTTATATCAAAAATGTCTTAATACCACCAAAAAAATATTACATTATATGTTGAAATATTTCTAAGATAATTAAGATCAAAGTTGGGAATGTAAATAATTTAATTTTTTTATGATTCTATAAATACAACTAATCTCCTATGAACACAAATGGAAAATGCAACAAACCACAATGTATAGAAATTTTAGTAGACCTAGGTTGTGGCCATTATTATCTAATAGTAGATAGAAATGCTTGTTGCACTAATAAGGTTTCAAAATTGCATAGGATTGTTTATGTAGTGTTTCTTAACCCTTAGACTTGAAACACAAACAAGTATACAAAGATTATATATGTAGAAATCAAATACAAGAGATAAACATGAAATATGCAAAAGGTATCATTGTATTATTGATTATTGGAAGAAACAAATCAATGTTCACTTGCATCTTAAGGTGGGATGATATTTCACTGAGTAAAGTTCCAAATACAACAATACTCCACAAAAACAATTCATAACCTACTATTTCTTTAAATAGATTTTCAATAGAAAAACCCTAACTATACTAACTTCCTAGTTGTTTTTTTAATAAAGAAGACTCTTTTTACATTAGATAATTATCCACTACTATCTAATGGGCCTTATTCAAAGAATATGTCCACATACATTAATTGACTAACTCCTAAGTAACCTAAATTTGAGAGGTTAGGGTATGACCCTAACATGCCCTCCCTCTTCAAAAAGAAGCATTGTCATCAATACTAGAGGTGGATAAATTGTTCTAGAATCGATCTTAGTTCCCATGTGGAATATTCTAGTTGTCTGTCTTTACATTGGATCAATACTTCATATATTGTGGGTTGGTGCAATTGATGTTCTTTGGTATCCAATATTGCTTCACACTAGATCCAAATGGACCCTTCATTAAGCTCTAGTAAGTTACTCTACACCTTGAAATTTGATCCCAGTACCTTCTTTAGAAAAGACACATGAAAGACTAGATGAATCTTGGAGTGGGTTGAAAGAGATAGCTTGTAGGCCACTTTTAAAATGCATTGGATGATATTATAGGGTCTATAAAAATTTGGTGCTATTTTATGGTGGATTTTATCTTTGAGTGGTGTTTTTTTATAGGGATGAAGGCAAAGAAACACCCGATCCCCTTGTTCAAATAATTCTCAAAGAAATTCTAGTTATCTTGTTTCTTCATTCTATTTTGAGCCATCACCAAATTGTCTATAAGTGTGCAGAAAATGAAGTATTTGATATGAAGTGTGTGATCCACTACATGAACCTTGGAGGTGCTTGCTAAATAGGAAGCCAGTGACAAGGTTTTTTTCCATAGGAAGCTTCATGTGGTGTCATTTTGGTAGCTCCATCATACGTGATATTGTTGCACCATTCTGCAAGTGGAAGCCATTATGCCCATTTGATATGAAGTGTGTGATCCACTACATGAACCTTGGAGGTGCTTGCTAAATAGGAAGCCACTGACAAGGTTTTTTTCCATAGGAAGCTTCATGTGGTGTCATTTTGGTAGCTCCATCATACGTGATATTGTTGCACCATTCTGCAAGGGGAAGCCATTATGCCCATTGGTGCATCTTTTTAGAAGTGAAAAATCACAAATAGGTTTCTAAGCACTTGTTTACCACTTTTTTTTTATCATCCATTTGGGGATGATATGCAGTGCTCATTTTCAATCGAGTACCTTGAAGTTTAAACAACGCATGTCAAAATTTTCTATTGAATGTGGGGTCCCTATATAAGACAATGGAAGTGGGCATGCCAAATAAATTAAAATTCTAATCCATAAATACTTGGTAAAATGAGGAGGGTGTAAATGGGTGCAATAAGGCACAAAAATTAGCATATTTCAAAAGACAATTGACTACCACCTTGATCATTGTTATGCACCAAAAAACTAAATTAGCATAAAGAGGGAGAGAAGGAGAAGTAACTCCACACCTTTATAAAGAGAGAAGAATGAATTTGAAGCCTCTTCGAGAGGGGAACCTCATTTTACAATAGAATAAATTTACAAGATTAGATGCCTAAAAATAGGTCTCCTTGGTATATATATATATATGAGACCAAGGGTAAAATTACAATTAAAAGGTCTAGCAGACAATATTAATATAGCAATAGAAATACAACAACTCAATATCTAGAAATTTGTGCTTAACATGGGGTTTTGTCTATGGACTTAACATGCCACTCCCCTTCAAACAAGTGTTTCCCTCAACACTTGATTAGATTTGGATGTTTCTACATGAAGAAATAATCTTCCCATGTCACTTATTATATTGATAGGTTCTTCCACTTGATGAGGTACTCATTAATTGCTCGATTTAGCAACTGCTTAATCCTTATTTCAAGGATTTTTTCCGGTTCTAGTATGATTTTCCATTATTCATTTATTTTTTGTAAAATAGTTTGAATTGAGATTTTTTTCATAGATTATCTTCTTTAAGAAAGAAACATGGAAGAATAGATGTACATGTGAAGATGGGGGTAACTCCAATTTGTAATCCATACTTCCAATCCTCTGCAACACTTTATAGGGACCATAATACTTGGGTACTAATTTATTGTCTTTCTTTTTTTGCTTGATGGAAATATGTCTGTATGCTTGTATCCTTTGAAATAGCCTATCCCCAACTTCAAATTCCCTTTCACTATGATGTTGATTTGCTTTTTTTTCATCCTATTTTTTGTAGTAACCAAGCTATCCTTCAATAATTTGAGAACCTCTTCTTGATGCTCTATGTGGTCCTCCATTTCTTGAAACTTTTATTTCCCTTTCAATGGTGATGTAATGGATGGAGGATGATATCCATAAAGTGACATAAATGAGGAAATTTTTTATGAAGTATGGAAGGATGTGTTTTACCACCATTATGCCAAGGGAAACCACTTCACCCATTATGTTTGTTTATCATATGCAAAGAAACCAAGATACCTTTCTAGAAATTTATGAACACAATATTAGTTTTCCCATCAATTTGAGGATGGTAAGAGTATTTGTGATCCAATTGAGTACCCAAAAAAGAAAATAATTCAATCCAAAAATCTCCAATAAAAATTATATCTGTGTTACTTACAATGATCTTATGGATTTCATGTATCTTTTGACTTGTTTCCATTAATGTTGTATTTATTATACTTGCTTTAAAAGGATGAGAAAGGGAGAAAAAATCAGCATGCTTTGTGGTTTGATCCACTACTACCATGATGACATTATTTCCTTTGGATTTGGGTAAACCTATAATAAAATCCATTGAAACCTCTTCCCAACATTGACTTGGTATAGGAGACTTGGGATCTTGACTGTCCCTCCCTTATCCTATTGTCAAAGCACACATTCAGCCAAAAACAATTGCACATTGGTTTTAAAACCTTCCCATAGGAGAAGTGTGCAATTCCAAAATGGCCTTATGTTTGAGTTGGGAATTCTTACATAAATATAAGAAATCTTGAAACCATAGTAAATCATTATTCCACAAAAATTTATCTAATGCACTTGGTTCCTCTTGTAGTTGTTGAATGATACTTCATATCTTTTGAACTTGCTTCTTCCACCCAATCAAATTGTCGAATGGAAGCAACACACAAAAAACTCTCTGTGTCTTCTTCCTTCCTCGAAAGTGCATCTACCACCATTTTTTCCCTTTTTTGTAGGAAATTTCAAAGTCATAACCTAGCATCTTTGTAACCCATTTTTCTTTCTCTTCTGAAGATGATCGTTGTTCCAATAAGTAATTTAAACTATTATGATATATTTTTAAAAAGTGTATTCCTATTAGGTATTGTTGTCATTTCTTAATTGCATGTAATATGGCCAAAATTTCCTTTTCAAATGTGTTTGAGTAAGCCATTTCCTTTAAGTTGGATACTTTCAAAGGAAAGGGGCCTTCCTTTTTGCATTAAAACTACACCAATTCCATGTCCTGAGGCATCACATTCCACAATAATAAAAAATTGTGAAGTCGGGCATAGCCAAGACCAGATTTGTACACATGGCCTCCTTAATATTTTCAAAAGATTTGGTTGCTTCTTGAGTCCAAGAAAATTCCTATGGTTTTTTAATAACGTTGCTAGAGGTGCTTCTATTTTACCATAATTCTTGATAAACTTGCAGCAATATCCTGTAAATCCTTAGAATCCTCTAAGATTATTCATGGTTTTGTTGAATTGGTTGTTCCATCATAGATTTAACTTTGTTAGGGTCCAAAATAACACCTTCATGAGATATAATATGACCCAGATATTTCACTTCTTGAACCCCAAAGGAACACTTGGAAGGCTTTGTATATAGTTGTTTATCTTCTGATAGTTTTAACACCATGTCAACATGGTGTACATGGTCTTCCCATGATTTGTTGTAGATTAGTATATCATCAAAAAATACTGTTGGGGCTCAGAAATGTCATATTCTCATCCACCTTTCCCTTCATCATTCTTCACATTTCATCGGCCCATTAACCTTTCACGATATCATTTCCATAAATATACTTGGGTTTCACCTTATTGTTCTCCACTTTATTCATTTTAGTATTTAAAAGGAATTTGTGATTAAATGTTAGAAAATCAACATGTTTTCATATATATCTCAAATATGTGTGAG
>ML790050.1:118082-136968 GCA_009831015.1 Picea engelmannii | reverse complement strand
GAAGGATTAATTCAAAGGACTTCTCAAATACTTCCTCCACCATTTCAATATTTGAGAAGATAATTCAAGCCCATTCCAAGGAGAAGATCATGGAGATTTGGTTGGAATATCTTATCTAAGATATATGAGAGATATGTGTGAGGATTTAAAGGGATTATATTTTGTAATAATGGGAAATAGGTTGAGAGAATAGTGGATCTGTAATAATGAGATGGTTATCTTATCTTCAAGGTTCTCATGTATAAAGGAGAGTGCTCTCTCTTCATGATAATTCAATTACGATGTAATTAGAATTAGAGTAGTCATTAGGATTCAAAAGAGAAAGGGATTCTTAGCTTTGATTCATATTATTTCATTGTTATGATTTCATGATTGTCATTTGATTATTGTTATGTAATTTAAGATAGCTTTATTGTGTGAGCTCACATATGTTATTTGTCGTTAACTCTTCACATGTTGTATTGCTTTTCCTTTATGCAATTTCCTGCTTTCCTAGATTAGTTTCATTTCAGCAATTTAGATTAGATTACTTCTACTTCAATCCTGCATATATAGTGTGTGTGCTTCGTAATCCTACGAACCTCGGATTGACAAATTAAATATTTGGGAAAATACTACAACAGAATTAAACGACAATATTTCTGCCTAACATTTTGGCATCGTTGTCAGGGAAGCATGATGGATTGAGGTATTAGTTTCTTTTTCATTCCAAATTATGCAAGTGTGACTAAACATGATCCTAACTCTAAGGTGATATACGGGTAAGGACATGTAGGGTAGTGTAAATTTAAATTCCTTCATGTGTTAGTAAGGGGTCATAGTAGCTACTTGAGTGGAGACTCCTCATGTTCTCCCTGCTAGCTCTAGAGTGTGAATTTCAATTCGTGCAAGCGTAATTAGGGTGTAAATTTCAATTTCTGCAAGATTAGTTTAAATTTCTGCAAGTGTGATCTACATGTGTTGGTTCTAGGGGTCTTAACATCTACTTGAATGGAGACTTTTCATGTTCTCCCTGACCAACTATCAGGAACGTTTTAATTTCCGCAACTGTGAAGAGTAATTTTTTGTTTTGTTTTAGCAAGAGTTTTTTTTTAAGTTTTTCATTTTGATTTGGGTGTTGTAACAATCCTTATTTTTAACATGATTTAACAATGAGTCTCATCTTGGAACTACTCACTCAAATCTTGGCAGACGTCGGGATCTCCTCTTCCTTGGAAGCGGAGATCTTGACAAGGATCAAAGATTCAAATACTCCTCCAAAAACAATTGAAGATTCAACATCTGAAGAATACTGCATATCCGATGACGAACAATCATTCGAATAGGAGATCAAGGAAGATGAAGAGGAGTTACAGCATGATCTGAGTGAGGAAAATCGTGCCTACGAAAGACTTATTGAACAATGTTTCCAAGTAAATACTCAATTAGATCAGTCTTTTTGTTTTTACTTAGTTAGTTTGTTGTTACAGCAACAAAATTCATTTATTCATGTAAATTTCTATCTTTCATTTGGAAAATTTCACATGAATGTATTTTTTTTATTGTTGCGTGCTTGGCTCCACTGGAAATTTGCCTACACGTAACCAATTTTTTTTTAATTCTAATTAGCATAGAGTAGGTATGATTTAGATTAATTTCAGGAATAAAGAAATTAATGGTTTGTAATATGCATAATCGATTTTATGGTTAATTTGCGAATCATTTTTGCTCCATTTGCTAAAAAAAAAACATTTTTTTTTTTTTTGTAAGTTGAAGTTGTAACATCCCGCTCTGCCGCACTGAGAAAACTTATTCATTGAGGACACTTGATCACAAGTGATCTGGACTATTATGATGTTAAAACATTTATCCTTGATTATGATGCGTTATGAAAGATGACATGATGTTTTACTGCTTTGACGTAGACAGGTGCTATTGACTCAATTTTATTGAGTGTGCAGGGTTTTGGACCTTGAGGATGCAGAGGTATCGGTGGAACCCCTTGGACTCCGGATTGAGTCAAGGAGTGTGCTATTTGGGTTGATTTATTTACTGTGATATTTCATTGATTTGATGATATGATGTTGACATGTTCTGACATGATTGTTGATGATGCAGGCTGACAATAGCTTGCCAACCAGACTCACATATGGAGTAATGGGGCCACATATGATTTCCAGAGAGGTTGAGGGAGAGGTGTGGATAGAAGCCTTGCTACAACCTACTAGCACTCCCATTGTGGCTCGAACTATAGGTTAACGATTACCTAGTTTGAGAGGATCCACGATGCCATGAGGGAAGACCACGACAATCGCTCATGATGATTCTAAGGGGCGCGCAATAAGGCGGGGGACTTATTCCATAGAGCCCTTAGTCTCCCACAAGTTCACCTGGCGGAGTGTTGACTCCAGGGGTTATAGATGTCTACCAATCAGTCAAGTTCGCGAGTGGCACCCTTGGAGCACGTGGTGCATCCTGAAGGGAACGTCACGTGAAAGAAACACAAGTTAGTGAGTGGCACCCTTGGAGCATGTGGTGCATCCTGAAGGGCACGTCGCGCAAAAGAAACAATCGAGGCGAGTGACACCCTTGGAGCACATGGTGCGTCCTGAAGGGCACGTCGCATTGATGATATGAAGAAACAAACCTAGATGGCCCTAAGACTTTAACGCCTTAAGAAATCCTTAAACAACTTCCCTAGCCAAGTGTCGCCCAGTTCAGAATCTAAGTCCCAAGTCTAAAACTTTTTAGGGTAAAAATTTAGTCTAACCTTAAGAAAAGACCCTAGAATAAATTTAAAAATTTAAACAAAAACCCACTTAAGTGATAGTTTAGTCTTCATAAAACTCTTGGGGTAAATGAAAAGAGTAAGAATTTAATTAAACTAAGGGATTTAAAAATTTGCAAAGAAGAAATTATTTCTTAACTTGTGAAATTACAAAAGATATTAAATAAATAATAAAAGGGAAAGATTTAATAGCGCAACTTCCATTTTGGGTTTAATAAAAAGGGGAAAGAAGGGAATAATAAGAATTGGGAAACTAAGTAAATGGAGGAAACATAATAAAGGAAAGATGGGAACTTATGGTAAAAAATGAGGTCAACATAGTAAGGAATCAACAATTAAGAACCTTCTAATTTGAGTTAATTTAGCATCATTTTAGGGAAAAGTATTTAAAACATGTAAGGGGATCTAGGAACACCTAGGAGAAAATTTAGGAGCATTTCTAGGTGGGCGAGGGAATTGAGGAAATTAATAAATTTAAAGAAAATAATTAATGTAGAAAAGACGGGGATGGAAGACACATGTGCGATGGAGAATAATTAGAATTATTTTTATTAAAACTTAAATTAATTGTGATTTAGGAATAGTTTGAGGTTCAAAAAAAAAATCTATAAAAGAAAGGGAAGATGAGGAAGAAGGGGGATCGGTCATTAGCGTAATGTTACGCTCTCGGATTTGTGACTTGACTGATTACTTGTGAGGAGTTGGGATTTTCCATCTCGGATTGGAGTGGTAGCTCGACCTTGCGAGGCGAGCTGGGAATCTAGACATACCATCTGGATAGTGTGTGGCCCCTTTGCAGCTCAAGGGGCTAAGGAGGAAGCAGAGTACCCTTAGCAATTGGCTAGAAGGTACCGGTGTAGTAGCTACGGTCGACGAGTGGGAGCGGCGCGGAGCAGGAGCAACACTAAGCGCGGGGTCATCATTCGAGGTGAGAGTTAAGGCAACGGTATGTTTTTCATTTGCATGATAGAAGGTATTAGGACCTTAGCCCTCTCTTATTGTTATGAGCATTTTTGTATGGGCAATGTGAGATGAAAAATACTTAACTTCAAACGGCTTTGGTTCTTGTTGGATTAATTGGTTTCTTGCCTTGCTCTTCGACGATTGTAATTGTGGGACAGTCATAAAAATATTACTTATTACTCTGTTGTTGCATGTCGGTATTAGATAAAATAAATTCATGATCTCGGCATTGCCGACTTTCCTTGGATCTGTGCAATCTCCCGTTGTGCCTTGCGTTGTTGTTGTCTGCGTTTTTTCTTGCTTGAAAGAGATAAAACTATCTCTGCACTCGAAATATTTATGACCTGCGATTTTCTTGTCTTCTGATCTTTTTGGTGGCATGGTACCCTGCATTATTTCACTACTTGGGTAAGGGCATTTTTACTTTTCTATTGGGTGTATTTACATTATGTGGGCGTTTAATTTCACAGTGGGTGTTTTAACCATTCAGCCATGGCATTTTTACATTGTCGTGGGAGTTTTTACTTTTCTATTGGGTGTATTTAAATTCTGTGGGCATTTAATTTCACAGTGGATGTTTTAACCATTCAGCCATGGCATTTTTACATTGCCATGGGTGTTTTTACTTTTCTATTGGGTGTATTTACATTCTGTGGGCGTTAAATTTCACAGTCGGCATTTTAACCATTTAGCCATGGTGTTTTTACATTGCCCTAGGCATTTTTACTTTTCTATTGGGTGTATTTACATTCTGTGGGTGTTTAATTTCACAGTGGGCATTTTAACCATTCAGCCATGGCATTTTTACATTGTCGTGGGCGTTTTTACTTTTCTATTGGGTGTATTTACATTCTTTGGGCGTTTAATTTCACAGTGGGCGTTTTTCATTTGATTATGGTCATTTTCCTTATTTGACTGTGGACGTTTTTATTAATGTTGGCGTTGTATCACTGTGGGCATCAGATAACAGTGAGCGTTTTTCATTTGACTGTGGGCGTTTTCCTTATTGAGTGTGGGCGTTTTTATTACTGTCGGCGATGTATCACTGTAGGCATCAGATATGACTGTGGGCGATTTTCATTTGACTGTGGGCATTTTCCTTATTGACTGTGGGCGTTTCTATTATTGTTGGCATTTGCATCATTGTAGGTATTAATTATGGCTGGGGTGTTTTCATATGTGACTGTGGGCATTTTAATTATAATATAGGCGTTTTCTGTTATGGTTGGGTGGTAAGTTCATTGTTACATGTTTTTTTTTTGTGTAATTCCCCATTCTACGCCCTCGTAATTTATATGTATATCTTCGCCATTATATGTATATCTTTGCCATTATATCTTCTCCATTCTGAGCCCTGGTAATTTATATGTATAATTCTCTGTTCATTTTTAAAATGTAGGGCCCCTGTTATTTTAACTGCAGTACTATTTAATATAAAGGTAACGATATGGCTATTTATTGGTCTTATCATTATAGTTCGAATTGTTAGTAATAACCATGCATTGTAAACTCCTTGTCATTTAGTTGAATATTATTGTAATATAAAAGTGAGGATATGATTAGGTGATGGAAAGGTTACCATAGTGTCATTGTTAATCATAACAATTAAAATGTAAAATTCTTGTTATTTAGTTGAATGTTATTTACTATAAATAGTGATGATATGGTTATCTGACAGTATTGTCACTAAATTTGTTGTAATTAATGTCATAAAATGGTTTAGCAATATGTAATTGAATGCTACGGTAATGATTTATTTATATTATTAATTCATTGGCAAGGTTATGGTAATATAAATATAATGATGATTCATTTATGGTAAGGTTATTGTAACTTCAATTCATTGGTAGCATACAAGGAGTAATGTGATTGGTTATTGATATTTTAATTGCAAAGTCATCATGATATAAGATGGGATGTGTTATGTTAATGTTAATCAAATTTTAGGGTATGGGATGTGATGGGCTATGTTAATGTTAAAATAATTTTAGGGCATAAGATGTGATGTGTTATGATAATGTTAACATGATGTTAATGGCAGAGTTAATTTAATAGTAGTATAATGTTGTTATTTTTATGATAACGTTGTTGAGATTTGTTGGATTGTTAACATATAATGAATGACTTGAACTAGGTACAATCAGTTGTTATGAGTTAGTGATGAGATTTAGCAATCATTGATTTTACATTGTGTCCATAGGGTGGTTGGGTAACTCGTTGAATATTGAAATTTAAATGGACGTTTTGGTCTATAATCAATACCCTTTTGAGTCATAGATAATGCCTGGTCTTAACCACATTTGGTCGGCGTCGGAGTCCTTCTAACTTGCGCCTTCCGTAGGGGACATGGTGGTCCTTTTTTACTATTGTTGTAGTGGTTGTTAATCGTTTGTTTCTTGGTCTATTCGTTGTCAGGTTAATTTCAGGGATTGTACTAAAATTGGAATTGTCCAAACGCACAGGGGTATGATATCAGACTCTTCGATCTATTAAAGCTAGTCGCTCTGTATATAAGTCTGTGTGTGTGATTATTTTCTGTATAAAGAATCCAGTGTCGTATCAAGAGTCTCGGGCCCTTTAAAGGAAGGGTTTCCACTCTTGCGACACACCTCTAAGGTCGTATCAGTAGTCTTGAGCTCTTTAAAGGAAGAGTTCCCACCACTGTGACCTCCTGACAGAGATTATTAGTTTCTTCCTGAGCAATCGTCCAGGAGCCTATCTGATATTCTCTCTTTCCGGAGCAGTCGTCCAGGAGCCTATCTGACATTCTCTCTTTCCGGAGCAGAGAACTAAGATTAAACGCTTTGCTTTCCTGTGCAGAAATAGTAAAATCTACTACTGTGGATTCTTCCTTCTGTGTTCATACTGTACATAACCCAGTATGTCATTTAATGCTTGCAGTTACTTGTTGTGCACCTTATGTCTATGGTCGTTTAATGCTTGTATTTACTTGTTTTCTACCTTATGTCTTCTTGTTGTGATCATCGTGGTTGCGTCTTGTTAGTCGTCGGGTGGCAACGTAGAGTCAAGTGTGTCTGTTTCCTTTTTTACACGCGCGCACACACTTTTAAAACAAAAAAAAACTTACACATGTTATCAGAGTTGTTGTCATAACGAGTAGGATGTCACATATGCTATCAGAGCGGGTTCGACCCGCGACTTGGGATTCGCTATGGCTTTCGTTGACATGATTAGATTTGATTATACTGTTGTTGATCGATTTGATTGTGTGTGTGCAGGTAATCATGGTTAGAGGATGCCACGGAGGCAGACGATGGGGTTCTATGGGAGGAGGTGTGACGCCTCTAGTAGCATCCATGCCTAAGGGGTCTAACCCCCAGGGAGGCGAGAAGGTTCTCGGACAGGAGAAGATAACAGTTGGCGATGTTGTTGGGATGATGAGATCTTTTCAGCATATGTCCAAGGCACTAATCAGTCGATTGGACATAGACGAGGCCAGGGCGTCGGCACCCGCTGAGGTTCAGCCGCGCGCACCGGCCGTTACAGGTAGCATTCACCGTGAACTTGAGAAGGTTAAATTTCTTGAGTTCTTTGGTGCCCCAGATAGTGCCACCGTCGAGGCATGGTTGGAGAATATGGTGATGTGCTTCGCACTTCACAATTATACCTCCAACATGAAGGTCCGCATGGTGGTATTTCAATTGAAGGGGAGTGCTCTTCTATGGTGGAAGATGCTCGTGTCACAGGTAAACATGATCGTTGAAGACGTGTCATGGGAACTGTTCGAGGAATGGTTCTGAGAGAGGTACCTTTTAGAGGAATTCATGGAGCGTCATCTCAACGAGTTCAATGCATTATGACAGGGAGGTCATACGGTGCCCGAGTACGAGGTAGGTTTTATGGAGTTGCTCCAGTATGCTCTGCACCTTAACACTGAGAAGCTCAAGCTCAACAGGTTCATGTTTGGCCTTAACGACAGCCTGCATGCAAAGGTTAGGATCTTAATGCCTCAAACCTTGCATGAAGTTTTCCAAAAGGTCCTCATAGAAAAGGAGGAACTTATCAATGGGGGTCAGACCAGGACTCCAGCGAGACCAGTAGGGCAAGGTTCATCTGGTACACCGCAGCATCAGACACTAGCGAGACATACGTCAGGATATCGTGGCTTCCAGAGAGGATCCACTTTCACTACACCTCAAAGATCGTCGCCTCATCAACGAGAACCTTATCAAGGACCACGGCGTCGCCCGCAGCAGCAGCGGTTTAGGCCTATTCAGCAGAACAGACCAGGTTTCTAGGCTGGTGGGCCATCATCTTCTACTTCGGGTACCAGGACTATTGGGCCGAAGAAGGGGTGTTGGACGTGTGGGGAACCACACTACCAGTGTGACTATCCTATGGAGAGGAATAGAGTGTCTGGATCAGCTGGATTCATGCAGTGGTGAATATGGGAAAGGCCCATCGGATTCATGCAGTGGTGAATAACCTCCAGGTAGAGCACCAGTCAACTATGCTCGAGACAACAGGTACTGTCACTGACCAGACCCTTATCATTTTCATAGACCTAGGTGCTACTGAGAGTTTCATTTCTGGTGCAACACTAAAAATGATTAAGGTAAAGGTTGTCAAACAAGACGAGTTTAGCTACATAGAGATAGCTTCAGGAGCCAAACAAAAGGTTGGAGGAAAAGTTACGGGTTGTTCCCTTAACTTGGGAGAGTTTGTCATGAGGGTCAACTTGTACGTCACAATCTTAGGATCTTATGACGTCATGATTGGTATGGATTGGTTGGAATCACATGAGGCGATACTCAACTGTAAGATGAAATGGTTTAGCTTGGTTGATGACGAAGGACAGAGACATGTGATTGTAGGACGGAACCAGGGAGTTTCCTTGAGGTTCGTCTCTTCCTTATAGTTACGGAAGAGTATGCGCAAGGGGTGCAAGCTTTCTACAATCCTCACGCTAAACAAAAAGGAAGTAGTGGAAGGTCTAGAACACCTTCTAGTGGTGAAGGAGTTTGCGGACGTATTTCCAGAGGAGTTGCTTGGGATGCCGCCGGAAAGGGAATTGAAGTTTACCATAGACCTGAAACCAGGGACCGAACTGATAGCAAGAACGCCTTATCGGATGTCGACCTCAAAGTTGCAAGAGACGAAAATGCAACTGAAGGAGTTGTTGGACCTAGGACTGATACGCCCTAGTGTGTCACCATGGGGTGCACCAGTTATTTTCATATGAAAGAAGGATGGATCATGGAGGATTTGCATTGACTACCGTCAACTGAACAAGGCTACGATCAAGAATCAGTATCGCTTACCAAGAATTGATGATCTGTTCGATCAAATGAAGGGTGTGATGGTGTTCTCGAAGATCAATTTGTGATCAGGGTATCACCAGTTACAGATCAAGGAGGATGACGTCCCTAAGACCACCTTTAAGATGAGATTTTGACATTACGAGTTTATTGTTTTACCGTTGGGACTGACAAACGCCCCAAGGGTATTCATGAGTTTGATGAACGGGGTGTTTCGCGAGTACTTGGACAAGTTCATCCAAGTATTCATTGACGATATCTTGATCTACTCTCGGATGACGAAGGAGCATGGCGAGCACTTGTGCTTGGTACTATAGTGTTTATGAGAGAAAAAATTGTATGGGAAGTTGTCCAAATGCTCTTTTTATCAATCAATGATTCACTACTTAGGGCATGTCATCTCCAGGGAAGGTATCGCCGTGGATCCAGCCAAGGTTGAGGCTATTATGGAATGGCCTGCGCCGACGAATGTCACATAAGTGCGTAGTTTTATGGGTTTAGCAGGATACTATCAACAGTTTGTCGAGGGATTTTTGAAGATAGCAAATCCGATCACGGAATTGCATAAGAAAAACAAGAAGTTTGTTTGGATCGAGAAATGCGCGGGAGAATTTCAAAGGATTAAAGAGTTGTTGACCACAACGCCGATACTAAAGGTCCCTAACATGGACGCAGACTTCTTGGTATGCATTGATGCATCCAAGGAAGGTTTAGGTGGAGTCTTGATGCAAGACGGATGAGTGATTGCTTACATTTCGAGGAAGCTTAGAAGGCATGAAGAGAACTACGCAATGCACAATTTGAATTTATTAGCCATCGTATATGCCTTGAAGGTTTGGAGACACTACATTGTTGGATGAAAATTTGAATTAAGGACTGACCATTGTGGACTACAACACATTTTTACGCAAAGCGACCTGAACGCGCGACAATGACGCTGGTCGGAATTGCTTAGTGAGTACGACTTCGAGATTACTTACATAAAGGGAACGGTGAACCGAGTGGTGGATGCTTTGAGTCGGAGGACACACATATTTTCGGTGTTGCCTCTTTAGACGAATCTACGTGAGAAGATTCTCACTTTACAGCATGATGATGACTGGTACAAAGAGGTCGAGGGTTTTTTCGGACAAAACACAATGATGGTACCACAATATGAGGGATTTTCTTTTGATAGCGATGGGTTATTAAGGTTTAGAGGTCGGATTTACGTACCGTCAAACGATGAGTTGAGGATGTTGATCCTGAGAGAGGCTCATAGAGCAGTTTACATGGGTCACCCAAGAGTCACGAAGATGAGGGAAGACCTTAAACCCTTATTCTTCTGGAAGGGAATGAAGGATGACATAGTCAACTTTGTGGCTAGATGTCTAGAGTGTCAGTAGGTAAAGGCTGAACATAGACACCCGAAAAGATTACTTCAACCACATGCCATTCCGGAATCGAAATGGGAAGTTATTTCGATGGATTTTATTGTTGGATTGCCACTGACGGCAAGGAGACAGGACTTGATTTTTGTAGTAGTAGACACTCTGACGAAGAGTGCTCACTTTATTCCTGTGCGTACAATGTATCAGACACCTGACATAGTGAGAGTTTTCATCAGTGAGATTGTGAGGCTTCATGGCGTTCCTAATAAGATTATATCCGATCGAGGATCAGTGTTTACTGGATGATTTTGGATGAGTTTCCAAGAGGCCTTAGGAACCCAACTTAATTTTAGTACTGCATATCACCTAGAGACTGACAGACAGACCGAACGAATGAACCAAACCTTGGAAGACATGTTGCACATGTACATGATGGAACAACAAAAGCGTTGGGAGGAATTCTTGCCTCTAGTAGAGTTCGCTTACAACAAAAGTTACCAGAGCACCATTAAGATGGCGCCTTTTGAGTTTCTTTATGGGCGACCGTGTCGGACGTCCTTGAGTTGGGATCGGCTTGAGGATAAGGTCCTGGTGGGACCAAAAGTGATCCAAGAAATGGAAAAGCAAATGCAAACCATAAGACAAAGGTATAAAGAAGCGCAGGATTGGCATAAGAGTTATGTCGATGCGCACCGAGTCGACCGTAGTTACGAGGTCGGTGATCGAGTCTTCTTGCGGGTTAAACCGCATAAGAGTTCGATCAAGTTTGGAAAGGGAGATAAACTCTCTCTTAGGTTCGTGAGACCTTTTGAGATTGTGGAGAGAAAGGGGCCCATGGCCTATCGACTAGCCTTGCCTGATTCTTTGAGGCGTATGCACGATGTTTTTCATGTATTTGTTTTGAGACATTATATTGGTGATCCTACCCACGTGATTGACATGAGTTCCTTGCAAGTATTGGACGAGGGAGTGCTCACGGCTGAGCCAGTCTGCATCTTAGCTTATCGCATTTGACAATTACGACATCGAACGGTAGATCAGGTCAAGGTCTAGTGAGACATTTATAGTCCGCACTCGGCGACCTGGGAGGACGCATATGACTTGCGCCAGCAGTTCCCATTTTTGTTTGATGGATAGACTTATGATACTGTGGTACTTTTATTTCAGAATTTTTACTGAGAAACTTTGGGATGAAGTTTAGACCAACAGAGGGTGTATGTAACATCCCTCTCTAGTGCACTGAGAAAATTTATTCTTTGAGGACACTTGCTCGCAAGTGATCTGGACTTTTATGATGTTAAAACATTTATCCTTGATTATGATGCGTTATTATAGATGGCATGATGTTTTACTTCTTTGACGTAGACAGGTGCTATTGACTCAGTTTTATTGAGTGTGCAGGGTTTTGGACCTTGAGGATAGAGAGGCATCGGTGGAACCCCTTGGACTCCGGATTGAGTCAGGGAGTGTGCTATTTGGGTTGATTTATTTACTGTGATATTTCATTGATTTGATGATATGATGTTGATATGTTCTGACACGATTGTTGATGATGCAGGATGACGATAGCTTGTCGACCAGACTCACATATGGAGTAAAGGGGCCCCACACGATTTCCAGAGAGGTTGAGGGAGAGGTGTGGATAGCAGTCTTGCCACATCCTACTAGCACTCTCGGCGTGGCTCAAACTGTAGGTTAACAATTACCTAGTTCGAGACGATCCACAATGCCATGAGGGCAGACCGCGATAGTCACTCACAATGACTCTAAGGGGCACACAATAAGGTGGGGGCCTTATTCCTTAGAGCCCTTACTCTCTCACAAGTTCACCTAGAGGAGTGTTGACTCCAAGGGTTATAGATGTCTACCAATCAGTCAAGTTGGCGAGTGTTACCCTTGGAGCACGTGGTGCATCTTGAAGGGCATGTCACGCAAAAGAAACACAAGTTAGCGAGTGGCACCCTTGGAGCATGTGGTGCATCCTGAAGGGAACGTCGCGCAAAAAAAACAATCAAGGCGAGTGGCACCCTTGGAGCACGTGGTGCATCTTGAAGGGCACGTCATGTTGATGATATGAAGAAACAAACCTAGATGTCCCTAGGACTTTAACACCTTAAGAAATCCTTAAACAAATTCCCTAACCAAGTGTCACCCAGTTCAGAATCTAAGTCCTAAGTCTAAAACTTTTTAGGGTAAAAATTTAGTCTAACCTTAAGAAAAGACCCTAGAATAAAATTAAAAATTTAAACAAAAACCCACTTAAGTGATAGTTTAGTCTTCATAAAACTCTTGGGGTAAATGAAGAGAGTAAGAATTTAATTAAACTAAGGGATTTAAAAATTTGCAAAGAATAAATTATTTCTTAACTTATGAAATTACAAAAGATATTAAATAAATAATAAAAGGGAAAGATTTAATAGCGCAACTGGCATTTTGGGTTTAATAAAAAGGCGAAAGAAGGGAATAATAAGAATTGGGAAACTAAGTAAATGGAGGAAACATAATAAAGGAAAGATAGGAACTTATGGTAATAAGCGAGGTCAACATAGTAAGGAATCAGCAATTAAGAACCTTCTAATTTGAGCTTATTTGGCAACATCATTTTTGGGGAAAGTATTTAAAACATGTAAGGGGCTCTAGGAACACCTAGGAGAAAATTTAGGAGCAATTCTAGGTGGTTGAGGGAATTGAGGCAATTAATAAATTTAAAGAAAATAATTAATGGAAAAAAGAGGGGGATGGACGACACTTGTGCAATGGAGAATAATTAGAATTATTTTTATTAAAACTTAAATTAATTGTGATTTAGGGAAAGTTTGAGGTTCAAAAAAAAATCTATAAAAGAAAGGGAAGATGAGGAAGAAGGGGGATCGGCCATTAGCGTAACGTTATGCTGCCGGATTTGTGACTTGACTGATTACTTGTGAGGAGTTGGGATTTTCCAGCTCGGATTGGAGTGGTAGCTCAGCCTTGCGACGCGAGCTGGGAAGCTAGACATACCATCTGGATAGTGTGTGGCCCTTTTGCGGCTCGGGGGACTAAGGGGGAAGCAAAGTACCCCTAGCAATTGGTTGGGAGGTACCGGTGTAGTCTCTACAGTTGGCGAGTGGGAGCGACATGGAGCGCGGGGTCATCATTCGAGGCGGGAGTTAAGGCAATGGTATGTTTTTCACTTGCATGATAGAAGGTATTAGGACCTTAGCCCTCTCTTATTGTTATGAGAATTTTTGTATGGGCAGTGTGAGATGAAAAATACTTAACTTCAAACGGCTTTGGTTCTTGTTGGATTAATTGGTTTCTTGCCTTGCTCTTCGGCGATTGTAATTGTGGGACAATCGTAAAAATATTACTTCTTACTCTGTTGTTGCATGTCGGTATTAGATAAAATAAATTCATGATCTATGCATTGCTGACCTTCCTTGGATCTGTGCGATCTCCCGTTGTGCCTTTCATTGTTGTTGTCTGCGTTTTTTTTTTCTTGAAAGAGATAAAACTATCTCTGCGCTGGAAATCTTTATGACCTGCAATTTTATTGTTTTTTGATCTTTGTGGTGGAACAGTACCTGCATTATTTCACTGCTTGGGTAAGGGCGTTTTTACTTTTCTATTGGGTGTATTTACATTCTATGGGCGTTTAATTTCACAGTGGGCGTTTTAACCATTCATCCATGGCGTTTTTACATTGTTGTGGGTGTTTTTACTTTTCTATTGGGTGTATTTACATTTTGTGGGCGTTTAATTTCACAGTGGTCATTTTAACCATTCAGCCATGGCGTTTTTACATTGTCTTGGGCGTTTTTACTTTTCTATTGGGTGTATTTACATTCTGTGGGCGTTTAATTTCACAGTGGGCATTTTAACCATTCAGCCATGGCGTTTTTACATTGTCGTGGGCGTTTTTACTTTTCTATTGGGTGTATTTACATTCTGTGGGCATTTAATTTCACAGTGGGCATTTTAACCATTCATCCATGGCGTTTTTTCATTGTCGTGGGAATTTTTACTTTTCTATTGGGTGTATTTACATTCTATGGGCATTTAATTTCACAGTGGGCATTTTTCATTTGACTGTGGGCATTTTCCTTATTCTACTGTGGGAATTTTTATTACTACTGGCGTTGTATCGTTGTGGGCATCGAATGACAGTGGGCATTTTTCATTTGACTGTGGGCGTTTTCCTTATTGACTGTGGGCATTTTTATTACTGTTGGTGATGTATCGCTATAGGCATCAGATATGACTGTGGGCGATTTTCATTTGACTGTGGGCATTTTCCTTATTGAATGTGGGCGTTTCTATTACTACTGGCGTTTGCATCGCTGTAGGTATTAATTATGGCTAGGGCGTTTTCATATGTGATTGTGGGCGTTTTAATTATAATATTTGCATTTTTTGTTACGGTTGGGTGGTAAGTTCATTGTTACATGTTTTTTTGTGTAATTCCCCATTCTGCGCCCTCGTAATTTATATGCATATCTTCGCCATTATATGTATATCTTCGCCATTCTGCGCCCTGGTAATTTATATGTATAATTCTCCTTTCATTGTTAAAATGTAGGGCCCCTGTTATTTTAATTGCAATACTATTTAATATAAAGGTAACGACATGGCTATTTATTGGTCTTATCATTATAGTTCCAATTGTTAGTAATAACCATGCATTGTAAACTCCATGTCATTTAGTTGAATATTATTGTAATATAAAAGTGAGGATATGATTAGGTGATGGAAAGGTTATCGTAGTGTCATTGTTAATCATAACAATTAAAATGTAAAATTCTTGTTATTTAGTTGAATGTTATTTACTATAAATAGTGATGATATGGTTATCTGACAGTACTGTCACTAAATTTGTTGTAATTAATGTCATAAAATGGTTTAGCAATATGTAATTGAATGCTACAGTAATGATTTCTTTTTACTATTAATTCATTGGCAAGATTATGGTAATATAAATATAATGATGATTCATTTATGGTAAGGTTATTGTAACTTCATTGCATTGGTAGCATACAAGGAGTAATGTGATTGGTTATTGATATTTTAATTGCAAAATCATCATGATATAAGATGGGATGTGTTATGTTAATGCTAATCAAATTTTAGACTATAGGATGTGATGGGTTATGTTAATGTTAAAATAATTTTAGGGCATAAGATGTGATGTGTTATGATAATGTTAACATGATGTTAATGGCGAAGTTAATTTAATAGTAGTATAATGTTGTTATTTTTATGATAACGTTGTTGAGATTTGTTGGATTGTTAACATATAATTAATGACTTGAACTAGGTACAATCAGTTGTTATGAGTTAGTGATGAGATTTAACAATCATTGATTTTACATTGTGTCCACAGGGTGGTTGGGTAACTCGTTGAATATTGAAATTTAAATGGAGGTTTTGGTCTGTAATCAATACCCTTTTGAGTCCTTCCGACTTGCGCCTTCCGTAGGGGACATGGTTGTCCTTTTTTACTATTGTTGTAGTGGTTGGTAATCGTTTGTTGCTTGTTCTGTTCTTTGTTTGGTTAATTTCAGGGATTGTACTAAAATCGGAATTGTCCAAACCCACAGGGGTATGATATCAGACTCTTCGATATGATAAAGCTAGTCACTCTGTATATAAGTCTGTGTGTGTGATTATTTTCTATGTAAAGAATCCAGTGACGTATCAAGAGTCTTGGGCCCTTTAAAGGCAGGGTTTCCACTCTTGCAACACACCTCTAAGGTCGTATCAGTAGTCTCGAGCTCTTTAAAGTGAGAGTTCCCACCACTGTGACCTCCTGACAGAGATTACTAGTTTCTGCCTGCGCAGTTGGCCAGGAGCCTATCTTACATTCTCTCTCTCTGGAGCAGAGAACTAAGATTAAACGCCCTGCTTTCCTATGCAGAATTAGTAAAATCTACTACTATGGATTCTTCCTTCTGTGTTCGTACTGTACATAACCCAGTATGTCGTTTACTGCTTGCAGTTACTTGTTGTGCGCCTTATGTCTATGGTCGTTTAATGCTTCCAGTTACTTTTTGTGCGCCTTGTGTCTTCCTGTTGTGATTATCGTGGTTGTGTCTTGTTAATCGTCGGGTGGCAACGTAGAGTCAAGTGTGTCTATTTCTTTTTTACATGTGCGCACACACTTTTAAAACAAAACAAAAAAATTGCACCTGTTATCAGAGTTGTTGTAACGAGGAGGATGTGAGAAGTTTTGAGTTTATTTTAGTTTTGATTTTTTAGATTAAAAATAAATAAATAAAAATTGTGCATCCATCCTGGACCTGCACAATAGAAACAACACTGAGTGTTTCTATGACGAAACAGTGGATGCAACTGTTCTTACATGCTGAAACAATGACTCTGAGCCGAAATAGATGGCTGAAACTGTGTCTCGCTTATTGAATTGCATTTTCTCGCCTTCAGAAACCTGCAAATCACACTTTGAACTCGGACCTGCAAATAAAACACAACCAAACATTAGAACTGGTCTGTGAATCCATGTGAATGATCTTTTGTACTCTTACAAACTAAAACTGTAAATCCCATGTTGAAATAGTGACCTCTATGCTGAAACTCATTGCACGATGCATCTTCTCATTTTTAACTTTTGATCTCATTTCCTTCTGGTTTTCATTGCTGCTATCTCTTCGCCTTCTAGCGCCTATTCTCCAAATTATGTGGCAATTATGTGTAGAACGGTCGTTTAGATTTTTTATTTTCTTATGGATCTTGATCCTGACCACCGAATCGACTTTGATTGCAAACAAGAAAATCAATCTCTATCCCTACGTATCCTCAAGCGGTGATCCACTCTTACGATTATCAAATTCCATCTCGATTGAGTGGTTGAAACAACACTATTTTTGGCAAATCAAAATTAAAAATTTTAGATTTCTATCATTATCATCCTCGGATGCTTGTTGTAACTCCTCAAACTCAAATCTCGGCGATAATTTTTCCCCCCAATAATATGTGGCCACCAATTAATTCACGATCAGTTGAGATTGTGTCATTAGACTTTGAATTGTCTGCACACCACACAAATATGCCCTCAAATTCCCCATTCTGTTTCATCATATTACACGCATCAAAGAAGACATTCTCAGGTGATAGACCTGCTCCACCGCCGGTTTCTATAATAAAACTAACCAGTATTTTCCCTTCACTATACTGAGACACCTGTGTATTGTAGTAGTGGATAAAATCTGAAATCGTGGTCTTGGCATCATAGCCATAAAATTGGAAGTTAACGTAGTCTATCGCATCCTCGTATTTGTCCCAGAGGGCAACCTTGACGGTCGGGTGTTGGGATTTTATGGCCTCAACTGCCTCAGGGCTCAGGTTGTCGTTGTCCCAGAAGATGTTGAAGCTTCTGTCTATAGGAATAAGGGATCTGGATTCGGTGGTGGAATCGATGGTGAAGGACAAAATGAAATGAAATTCCACAGCCGGATTGATGGGCGCGTTTTAGAATGCCACGTTTTCGAACAAGGCGCCTATGTATTCAGCGAACAGATTATCGCTCGCACCTGCACAGACAAAGATACAAACAACAGAAAGTTATATTCGGCCATAATCCTCATAAACAATGCGAGCAAATAAATTCCTGCAAGTAATTTTGGATTCTGAAGGTTCAGCATACCTATAGAGATGAGGAGTTGATTAAGCAATATAAGACCGATCGTGAAAACCTTGCATATCTCCATGTTAGCCATGGGCACTCATAGATGGATCGATATTGCGTAGAGGTGTGCTAAAATCGTGAAGTATGCAATGTTGATGCAGAGCGCAGAGACGAGGGCTATAGGGCGTAGCCACAAAGGAAGCGCAGCGACAATCATACAGTCAACAACAGAATTACACGATGCCTGGTTTCCGATGGCATTCCTAAGGTGGACGAGAGGATTATCATCATTTTCAGTGCACCAAAAGAACGACAGGTGGAACGGGACGATGAAGATGGTGATGTTGTATTAGTGATGACAAGAATCAAGAATCCACTTTGTACTACTCAAGATGCATTGATTATGGTATTTGCAAGAATTGTTGAGGAAGGGCCCGGATCTGATGATGAAGATGTTGTTAAGAAAGTGATTGCTCGCTTACTAGTTCTGAGTAATCAAAATTGGTTATCTCAGCACTCTTTTCTTTCTTCAGCTGGACAAATGTTTTCCTCGGGAAATATGTTCCCCCGGGATACTACTCCTATTTTTTGACATTGCACCACATATGCCTGCAGTTGGTGCCACGTAGCCCCTTAGCTCGTCTGGTTATTCGATTCCTTCTGGTTTGGGTGGCCCGCACATAAGAGATGATTCTTCCTCAGAAGAGTTTGTATTTACTACCATGATTGGTAAACAATGGAACTTGAGAACGCAAGAGCATTGAAAATACTGAAATTCAATCCAAACAAAGGCAGGAAAGTTTCATAATAGATATACTGGAGCAGATCACATTTATTGGGTTCGTTTTGTAAATAAATTGTATTTTGTTTGTAAATAAATGAAGTAGTA
>ML790050.1:84847-117946 GCA_009831015.1 Picea engelmannii | reverse complement strand
ACAAAACTAAAATTATAAAAATATTAAAAAATAAAAATATAGAAACAAAAACAAATAAAAAAATAAAATTGCAATGGACATTTTAAAAACATTCCTGAAAACAATAATAAATACCTGTTTTCATGTGTAACATTCATTTGTTTTTCTTTGGTGGCAATCAATGATGAAGTAAATAAATGCGGACAGAAGGTGTAATTGAATTTATTTTCTATCTCAATTAGCTCGCATTTGTGCTTATGTCTTGCATTTTATGTTTTGTAATGTTCTCACAACGTTTTGATTACAGGATTAGTACTAAAAATTGATTGCAGGAATATGACGCTTATTTTCCATGCCACAATGATCTTTAATAATCACAACATTTTTTAGAAAACCATGTTTGCTAAATAGCTTGAAGAAGTTGTTACTCAACAAGAGTTGTTACACGTCATGACGTTTGTTGTTACACAGCAGCAGTTTGTTGATACATAGAAGCAATTTTTTGATACACAACAACTTTTTACACATCTTTATGTTTGTTGATATGCAAAAGCAATGTGTTGATACACCATGCTACGATACCCATACTTCTGCATTTTTTCCAATTTCATGTTGTAACACCCCCCCATTTCTCCTTCAAAGTAGATTGGTCATCCATGTGTTGAAGCCCATTTTCCATTTCCTTATCCTTCATGACTTATTGCATGCCTAGCTTTCTAAGTTGCATACATTTCTTTATCCTTTTTAGTTCATTTTTTTCCTTCTTTTTCCCTTCTCGTTTTCCTTACAAATAAAACCATTAAGTTCCCTTTCCATGATTACATTGTCTTGTTTTCCTTGCCCTGCTAATCCACACTGCTTGACCATGAGATATTTTCATTTATAGTCTTACCACTCTTTTTATCCGAACTCATGTTGACTCATGTGGGATTCCTTAAGGCCCAAATTTCAACAAGTCTTGCCCCATCGACCTCAACACCTTATGTGGGATATAGACTAGAGTCCATTTTTAGTACCTAGAGGCTTGCATGCCTTAATGACAAGTTCTCTTGCTGACAATCATGGGAATACATCAATGTCCCTTGATCGTCAGATCTTGCAAGTGGCTCGACATCAGCTCATTCATTCTCACTTCGCTAGATGTACTTGGGTACCTTGGCACTCATTGACATCAATGGTGAGTTGTCTCGCATTGGTTAACGATGTTCATCATTGGTCGGTAATCCAATGACTTCTTTTCATGCTCAACATCAACACATTCATTCGCATGATTAGAATTAGAGATATTAGAATATTTTAATTAAAGTCAGTATTGAGTATGGTCTAATTTGAAATATTATTTGTTCTTATTAATATTTTTTGAATTCCACATGTTAATTACATATCAAGCATTGAAGGCATCACACATCCCACAGTGGTGAAAAAAATACCTATGAACATAATAAGAAAATTTTTGCTTTCAATTACTTGCTCTCTCTCTTATGGAAATATTTTACTTAAGGTGAAATATTTTTTAAATGTCAAGTGTCAACTCCATGTTGAGCATGGAATGAACTACCCATCTCCTTTATATGGACTTTAGAAAGCCCCTTTCCTCACAATAAAATTGTTTTAACTTGTTATATGTATGTGTGTGTGCTATTTAATCCTAAATAAGGTATTTATGCTTGAATTTTTCTAATTTTTTATTTTATTTTTAGATGGGTAACCAAAATTTCTAGTGTTTTATGTAACCATTGATTATTTTATTAAAATTATAAAGATTTGATAAAATTATAAAAAATTGAAAGGATAATGTTTTATTTTTCATTTTTTTAAATAAAAAATTTACTTATAACTTTATAACTTTATAAATAAATTTTATAACTTTCTTTTATATTATAAAAAGGTTATTTATAACTTTCTTTTATATTATAAAAAGGTTAGGTGATTATATACCTTTCCAACTGAAATTAAAACCACCCCTTCAAATTTGATCAAAAGAAATACTTCAAATTTGATAAATAGAAAGTTTTATAAATAGAAAGCAGAAAATATAATATAAGGATTGCACATAAATTTGAAATTTTGACGAGGCAACTATTGAAAGCCACCTTCTTCCTGCATCACCATTCACCATAACTACACGAGAACGGAAGTAGGAGCTAGGGAGAGCGAGCCCCTGGCTGGTTTTGAGCTGACAAATACAATTAATGATTATTAATGATTACGTATCAATTTTGTTTTAGATCTGTGATACCAAACTAAGTGAGACAGATGATCGAAAACTTTCTCCAAGGGTAGCGTTTTCTCTTTCTTAATATATGAGTGGGAAGCACTTACACCTAAACCTTTGATACCTGGATGGAACTACGATATAGTCCAAATGAAATGTCTCACTCCTAAGACCATTGAATGCTTTGTAGAAGAATTGGGCAAGTAAATCATAACATAAGGATAACGATAAGGATTGGGCGATGAGAGCCACTTATGCAAGTCTGCGAATTTTTTATTTTTTTCCATTTTAAGTGTAATGAATGCTATTTTTTTAATTACTATATTATTGAATATATGATGATTTGTTATTAACATTCTTATGTTCTTCTATATTGTTTTATATTATATGCACTTTCTTTATGAATTTTATTAATTTCTTGAAACTGAATTTTGTTAATTTCTTGAATGTGTTGTGATATTTTAATCCAAAAATACAAGAATTGATTTATGTTTATGAGACCAAAAATATTTGAAAGGTAAATGGAAAAAAAAAAAATTATAAATAAAAATAACATAATTTCTATTTAAATTATCAATATTATGTAAAAAAATATATCAAAAGGACATCTTTTTTAAACAATAAATATTGCATGACTCTATAAAAATGTGCACATAAATAATTCTCTACAATCTAGTAAAAGTTAATATACTTTTCAACAACATGCAAACCAGATACTATCTCTTTTAATTTTCTACAATCAAGTAAAAGTTAATATAACTTTCCAACAACATGCAAACCACATACTATCTCTTTTTATAATTAGTTGAATTGACTTCAAGATTGTTTATAAGCACATCTTGTGTATGGAACATCGCTTGTTCCTAGTGAAACTTGTAGTGATTAACATTATTGGTTTTGGTTGAGAGATGACACAACAATGAATGTGTTTTCCTCTCTAGGGAAACTACTTCGAGGCCACCTTCTCATGGATTCATTGATGTTGTTTAGATGAGCTCTCATGCTCATATCTACTATTTTAGGCTTGATTTTTCAATTCTTCAATCCCAAAATCATCCATGAGTTTTTTTAGATGACTTTATCATAGTATATCAACTTCTATGCTTTATTCCTCAGATGATATGTTCTTACACAGATGGTACATCATGCTTCATGTTTTCAGTTGATCTGCTATGATTTCAAGTGTGGGTTTCTTATCTAAAAGTGGTGTGACGGCTTCTGACATTTTCATGAAAGTAATAAACATTATCTAGATCTTATAACACATCTTAACATTAATAATTTTATCATTATGTCTCATTATACCATGGGGGGACATATTGTCCTTAGATAAGTATGTCATGATTTAGGACTAATTGTACTAGTTGTGATATGGTTGAATAGCATATCTATATTCTAACCACATCTAACACTTTCTATCATTTCCTTTTCATTTACCATCTCGTTCATAAAAAATATTATCCCTTCTTATCTTTGACTTATCAAATGTCATCCAAGAAGGTCTAGAAAAGAATAAAAATGTAAGCCAAAGTCAAATAAAGCCAAAAATGCTAGAGGTGAAGAGCAATAATGTTAAAAAATGAAAAATAATAATAAAGATACAACTATGTCACCTCATTAAAAACGCACATCCTTAACGTCTTGTGCTAAAAATGCATATCTAAAGAAAAGGACTAATAAAATCAAAGATATAATTAAAAAATGGGTACTAAAAATGTGTCAAAGTGGTAACTCTAAGCAAGGTTGTCTCTCAAAAGTTTGCAGTGTATATAATGAAGATTCTTAGCATTAAAAAGCTATTAGAACCAGTTTATAAACCTTCTACATTATTAAAAAATGACTTTGAGGGTCAAACACAAAGTTTTCCCTTCCTTTTCCATCAATTATTCATCAATTACCTATCTCTAACCAAGTCACCTATGAAATACTTTATGTTCTAGGAATTGACACACATAATGGGGTAAAGTTGTCCCACGATGATAAACTTAGACAGTTTATAAAACTAACCTATGTTAATGTGTTGTCAGAGGAAATTACTTAATGTTTGTTACCTAATGACTTGTTTGAAATCTTGATGCATCATTATAAGTGGGTGCCCTATATTGGAATCCATGCATTATGCCTTGATATCGTAGTTCCGCGAGATTCATGTACCTATACTCAATGATATATACCCACACTGGATCCATGTCATTTTTAATGGGATCCATGTCATTGCATTGGGATCCATGACAACATAGTAGATGATGATGAGCATGCCACATCATCATAGGGGTTTTCACATCATCACTTTGTACACTTGTCATCATATGGAGCATGTATGAGCCACATAAACATGTATTACGTGGCATATGTGAGATTCCGTGTGAGAGTCCTTCTAGAAGGGTGCACTTTCTCTCTCCTCCCTCACACATGTGACTTCTAGAGTCTTATAAAAGGGTGCTCCTCAATATCTTTTGTCTATTCAGATGTGTGAGGGGTTGTTACATGATTTATGGAGTTATTTAGTGGGGTGATCATGTTTTTGACCCCTTAAATTTGACCTCACACATGTTACCAGAATGTTACTTGCACACTTTTAGGGAGGGATCACTTGTTCTCTTTATCTCTCTCTTTTCCTTTTTGTTTCATGACGCTAAGCTCTCTACGTACATAGTAATCCCCCCCAAAATACAAAGAACATAGGAGGGTCAAGAATTTCGATAATATTGGCTCACAGAGAGGAGCATGTCGCATAGATGAGACTCGAACCTAGGTGGGGAGGAGAAAAATCCCCACCCCAATCAATTGAGATACAACCACTTGACATTGCTCTCTCTCTCTCTCTCTCTCTCTCTCTCTCTCTCTCTTATGTACCATGTGTGTGGAATTAATTGGATATTTGCTCAGTTTTTGGAGGGTGTCTTACCTTTGAGTTTATTATAACAACTTGAGGAATTTTCCCATGGTTTGACTTGGGAACATGGTTTTAGGATCACGGTTTCATCCTAGCACATGTTATGAGATCAATGTATCATTATAACCCATGGTTTTCATTGTATCGTTTGATAGGCCCCTCACATATTTAAGGAGGACGCCTCTCTCATTTTGCATGGTTGGAAATCAATTGGAAGACTATCTTTTGCTCACTATTTATTTTAGTTTCTTTTCTATTATTTTCAGTATGTTGTTTTAGGTTAATAATAGAATCTTTTGGCATGCAATAGACATTGAGGAAGAAGCTATTGCAATTTAAGAAATGCAAATAAGGTATGTCTTATCTTTATTTTATTTCTTTGTGAAACTTTTAAGATAGATTTTAGTATTGGAGTTGAATATTTTAGGGCTTTCACTCCTTACTTTAGATTTATGTTTGAATTTTTCAAGTTCGTAATACTTAGGATGAATCTATTGTTAGTTTATCCTTCCTATGAATATTGTGTAGTTTAGGTTTCCTAGATTGATTCTCACCAAGAATTATCCAAGAAATGTGTGGGGACTTCAACATTTAAAGAAAAAGAGAAACTATCCAAGGAGTCGCTAAGACTCCATACCCAATGGTAGGACTAGGTTTTCCCATTTATTTTCTTAACCAAGGAGTGAATTTTCTAGGCATTGGAACTAGATTTATGTATAAATATACCATACAGGTGAACTAAACACTTCAACACATTTAGTGTTAGTGTGCACTTGTTTCAAATGGTCAAATGATTCACATTGAATGTTTATATTGCTAGATCTATGCATGAATGTTTAAATAACTTTCAAAACAGGCCTAAAGTTTCATAGTTTATTGGCCCCAAATTTAATTAATGGTTTATGCAAGTAACATATCTCGGGATGAAGGATTATATATTAATCTACAAGACTAAAAATTGATGATAAAATGTTTGAACATCCTGTTAATTTTTTTCTCTTTAATTTTCATTGTTCAAAGGTTAATGGACTGAGTACATTGAAAAGAACATATCAAAGATCTAAAAGTTAAGTAGGTTGTCGGTTTTAGCATGTTGAATGTACCTAGATTTTGTATCTGACACTTGATGGCTTGGCACAATTCTTATTTTTGAGCATGAATTTGGGCATGAATATACAAGAAAATAGAAATCAATGTATAAATATTGAACATTTTATTTTATTGGATCATCCCTAACTGTACTCCACCAAATAATAAGTCATTCCCTTTTATGATCTGGTGTAATTTATTTTGGGATCTCATACATTGATGCTAAAGGCATTCAACAAATACAATTCCTGAAATTTCTTTGAAAAATACTATGGGTACCTGTTCATCCTCATCTTAAACTCAATAAATACAATTCCTAAATTTTTTTTTTTAACTACTATGGGCACTGCTTCATCCTCATCTTAAACACGGGTTATATGATAACTTTAAATATACACTTGCAAACATATAATGTCTCAATTTTGTTGAATATTTTAGTAACATGGTTTGTGATTTATTTTCCTACCCTTGAACACCTCATGTAAGCCTGGTAAAAGTAAAATTGTGGATGAAACATGAACATCAAATTTGGAAATTCTTTGATCCTAATTCTCGAAATTTTCTTATTTTAAATGCAGGGTATAGAGTATTCTATATGCCATCGAATTATTTGGTAGATACACTTGCAAACTAATTCTTCCTATCATTAACACAAATTCCTTTTGTTTTTTTCAAATGCACTCACACCAATGGTCTTCTTGCATATGTAAAGTGATAATAAAATTCAATTTCTATTGGTCGGTATCAATGGACAAACACATCATCATCATCCAATAACAACAATGTCTGTTTCATAAGTTTATTCATGGATTTTTTCTAAAGGAAAATACTTATTTCTCTTAATTCATCCCATCACAGTCATGAATTGATGCTTGATTTTCAAAGCATTTTCTTCTATTGTTTATTGCTTATAACACCTTTTGAAGACATCATTGTGGTAATTAATTTCAATAATTTAGGCATTTAATTTTCGGTATGGATTGGTTCATAAGGCATTTATGTTTGGGTATTTGAACATCCTTCTCACACACAATGCAAAATTGATCACAATTAATTTAAGTTAATTTCTTCCCATTTTTCATCTATGACCATTGGCTTAGATTTACTCATAGAGATTCCCCTCTAGCCTAGGGTAGTTTAGTTTCCTTAGTCTCAAGTGTGAGGAAAGGCTAGCAAGGTGATAGTGGATAACTTGCATCTAGTACCTTTAAACTCTCCTAATTGAAGCTGGGAATTTTCCTACTAAGGTGGATTTTGAAAGCTAACAGGATTTATTTCAAAAATTTAGCCACTTGAGATATGTTGGATAATTGAAAGAAATCATTTCATACATAGAGAACCAACAAAAAAAAAGTAAATAATCTTAGTATGTACATTGACAATATATGTAATATTTTGAATTTTGAATTGGAGAGTTAAAGAGAACTTATAATTTTCCTTTGTTTCAACATCTAAACATAGTTGTGTTGTGTCCTTATTTACTAGATATGGACGATAGGGAAATCATATGCACATTAATGATGCTAAAATTTGAGACACAAAGAATAGAGCCTATTCCTATGAAAGATCTTAAAAAATGAACCAACTAAAAAATTTCTCTATCCAAGTTTTATTTTTTCATTTCATAAAAAAAATTATTTTTTATTATATTTGTTTTCATAAATCTTGTAACAACACACCAAAGGAGTTTGTATTGGGCAAGAAGGATGAGATGGAAGGAGTTACCTTTATGCATGCCAAAGATATTTAGCGATGCAACAAGAGGCCAATGCTATATAGTGAATATGCATTGAGCATGAGGAAAAAGGTGTGTCACTTTGAGTACCTTTTCTTTGACTAATTCACGTTAGGTATATAATATTCCGGCTTAGATACTTTACTCTTTTTTTCTTTCATGTTATTGTTGGGTCTTTTTTCATGTTATTGTTGGGTCTGTTCCAACTATACTACAAGACAATTGTTTGAGTCTTTATAACCACCTAGATATATTTAATATTGTTATAGTTTAATTGTTTTAGGTTTGGGTTTTTTTTGGGATATTTTTTGTTTACTTTTTTTCTTAATCGGACTAGAACTTGTTGGATCTAGAGATTTGAGTGACTAAGACTGTATAATAGGAGTGTCTCACAAATTTTTTTAGAATGTTGAATCTATTTATACATTTATAAATGCAATTTAAACATTAGAACACCTCATAAAAAGACCAAAACATATATTAGTTAAACAACCTCTTTAATATGTGTTTAATATATTTGTTTTAATACCCAACCATACAAATTTATATGTTTCTTTATTTTCATACAACCATCAATATAAATTTATACTCTAAATAAAATGTGACATACTAATAATTTGATTAATAATAATTAAATTTTTAAAATTAAAATGTTTTTTTTTTTTTTAAAATTAAAACTTTATTTAATAATAATAATAAAGTAATACAAAGTACCCCACATCAATGTCCTCTCTTCCATAAAAAGTCCCAGGCTTTTTTTATCCCTTTAATATTCAATTCTCTTAAGACAAATAGGATCAGCACATGAACGTTGTCGGCACCATATGATCATTAGTTTAGGGTTATTAAAAGTGTTGATTGTGATCTATTTTACTTTTATTTTTAATTTTTATTTAATAGGCAAACAACCTTTTTGATTTAAAAAAAAAAAAGTTGTTTGCCTATTAAATAAAAATTAAAAAAAAGATATGAAATCAAAATTTAGTTCAAACTTTAGTTAAAGTAAGCTTTATGTTTGAAATATTTAAATAAAAATAATATTGTTAGTTGTGTTGATTTGGAATTTGGAACTTCGTCATTAAATTGAATATCATTTATCAATGATTGGTTAAACATTTTACAATAATAAATTATAATTATAATTAGATGATATAGTTATTTAGTTTTTTAATTTATTTTAGTTTTTTAATTTATAACCTAATGACATAATTTATTTTTATTTATTAATTTTTGAAATTTATAAACCATACACTGATATCATTTACGCAGGGACTAACACCCAAAGGCTTAAGATAATTTATAAACCATATCATACATATTGTGAAACAAAGTCAATTTTTGGTTGCGTTAAATGGCTTAAAAAATACAAAAGAAACCACAAAATTTCATTAAGTAAGTAGAGTTATGTTGATCACTGAATATCATAATCAATATGTCATTATATCATTTATTCAATTAATTATATACAATTATATATATAATAATAATAATTTATTTTTAAGATTATTATTTGATATATGAGATTTTTTTATATAATAATAATAATTTATTTTTAAAATTATTGTTAAGTATATCAATTTTCTTATTTATAGAATTATAGACTTTTTAGTGTAACTATTTAATTAATAAATAAGAATTGCATGGCAACGTAGTCCTGCCAGGTAAGATTTTAAAATCAAGATCATTAGACTAATAGAGAGATTCTATGACATGGGTTCTACTCATTATGATAGAGGTTCTACTCATTGATGGGAAATACATGAGGAGCTTTAATTTGAGGTCTCTGAGACAACACATAACCCTTATAGGGAATGAGTCCACTCTATTTGGAGGCAGTATCAAAAACAACATTGAGTATGGTAAAGAGAACTTAACAAAAACTAAGATAGTAGAGGCTCCAAAGGCACTGAATTTCACTTAAATTTTATACCTGATATAATTAATTAGTTAAAGATTTTTCAAAGATTAAATGGTTTTTTAGCTAAATCTATTCCAAAGATTAAATGGTTCTTTAGTTAAAACTTTTTCAAAGATTAAATAGTTTTTTAAGTAACTTTAATTAACATATATAGTTAAGATTAATTTTAGTTTAGTTTTTTTACATAATATAATTAGGCGAGTAAAGTTTTTCTTTTTTTGTTTAATTAAATTTTTCCAGTATATTTAATCAACAAGAACATTAGTCACGGAGCTGACAAGACAATATGTATGAGTTTCCAATTTAAATTTTTGAATGACGTGAATGCCACAATAACACCTCAAAATTTTCAACCAATAACGATTTAAAAATATAAGTTATTTTATAAATTAAAAAATGTATTTCTTATGTAGAACATTAGGTTTCCCATAGAAATTTTTAAAATCAATGAAAATTTATGTCAAATCAATAGAAATTAATTTCAAATCAATAACAAACTCATTTCTATAGTCTTTCTTTGGCAGGGACTAATAATACTCTATCCTCTCTAAATTTTGACTTATAACATACATATATCATTAAGCTACATCAAAAGTCACTCCATCATAAAAGAGCAATGTGAGGAACAAACATTACATATATCCACCTCCATTATTTAATAATTTCAATAATCATAAGCCTACAAAAGGCATGTACACGTCTATATATTCACAAAATATATAAATATATATATATGGAAATCTTGGTTGACCTCGGTCTAGTAACTTGCATATGCAGAGACGGAGGTCGCTCCTCCATTTTTCAGGGCAAAGTGTAGGCTGCCATCAAAAAGTATGAGCATCTTTTCAGCATTGTTTCATATCAAGATGAAGAAGAGAAGATAAATCTAGTGTTGGGTATAACTTATTTTTAAAATGGTTAAGCTAGTAAACATTTATAGAAAAAATAAAAGAGGTATGTATTTTGGGATTTTGATATATGTCAAGAAAAAAATAGATTATATATATATGGAATCAACATAGTCGACTCTATGTGTGTCTGTAGTTTCATCGACAATAGATTTGTGTAGCCTATAGAAAAATGGAGGCTTTAATCTATTTGCATACCAAACAACTTGGCTTTTCATCTCAAATCTAAATCTGAGGCAACAAACTCAAAAACAATATGGGTGAGTCCACAAAGTTGGTGGAAAAAAAGGTGGCAAGGGGGTCAGCAAAAATGTGCACTTGCAAGGATGAGTGCATGTTCTCACGAATACACACACGTTCCTAATCCTATGGGGTTGTAAAGGCCCGAACCTCCAGGCAACATGCCACATAGGCTCTTCGGTACGAGCACACAGGTGTTATTACATGTGCATTATGAGGAACACACATGCATTCCTAATCCTATGGGGTTGGAAAGGTCTGAACCTCCAGGAACCATGCCACATAAGTTATTTGGCAAGTGCGTGTTCTTAGGAACGCACACACGTTCCTATTGTGCCCTATTTTTAAGGGACCGTAGGCACGTTTTGTGCCCATTTTCACACTGCACCTCATGATTTTCAAAATTGGATAAAGTAAACAAGACTAATAGAGGAGGAGTAAAACCTAGGATATTTCCACCATGTCCATTGCAAGAAAGGTATGGTTGATTTTTTGTCATTTCCTCTTGGCTTTCTAAAAAATACAAAACAATTAGTCATAGGCTATGGATATAAATCCCAATGATATTGAACACTTATAATCTAGGTTCACTACACATAGTTAATACTTGAATGTAAATCTCTCAACAATTCACTAATCTTGTATAGTTTTTTTTCAAGTTCATTGTAAAGATTTAACGCATAGTTTTTCTTTGTTTTACAGAAAATTATATTATTGATTTTGTTGGGATAAAATCAAGCTGTTGTTTGTAATAACTTTTTCATAAGTCCACTTATTAAATTCCTCTTTTAAAATGAAACATATATTATAAAATGGAACCCGAAGACAATGTAAACCACCAACTAATAGACCAAGGCGAGGAAAACCCCAGCCCACCACAACCACCCAACTTAAACACCCAAATTATTAAGGGTTTGGACACATTAAGAACCCTTGTAAATAAATTAAGAGGAATGAGAGAACCAAGTAGAGAGTCCTTCGCCACTTATTTGGACATCATTGTGAGGACCATTACAAGTGCCCAAGGGAAATTAACTTCTATTTATGAATATAGAGAAAGAATGATTGAGTATTACAACATTGGATTGGGTAGAAAGCAAGTTGGATACTTTGGTATATTAAAACAACAACCAATGTCTATTTTTTTTTATCCTTGATCTCAAAAACAACCACCCGTGACCATGAAATGCATTTGCATTGACTAGTGCATCCACTGATAATTTATTCAAAACTGAATGGATAGGTGGTACATGGTATTTGATAAACCTCCCTGCAATGACACAGAGGTGCCTTTATAGTTTTTTCAAAAATTGTGGGATAAATTTATTTTGGTTCAGCATGTCAACTACTTCGACATCAGTGACTTCCAAGGGGTGGTTCAAGGCTCTGCAAAACACCAAGAGTGCATTAGGAATGATCCTATGTTAGTTCCCCATCCCCCAGGAGAAGGCTTGACCCCCTTTCCCATCACCGTCATGTTGTAGATATATTACATCATGTACAATTAGATATATCATCATTTACTTCGATCCTAGTGCAACATGGTAGCTTTGTTTCACTATCTCAACAGGAGGTGTCTGTCAGTGAAATTGATAGAGGGGTTGAAGCTTCACCCCATTCAACAGAGTGGAGTGAGGAGAGGGAAAATGGAAATATCAGTATTCCATGTGAACCTGACAGATGCTTGAGTTGCAGATAGCCTGATATGGGCCTATGGAGGCTAGTCGACAACAGAGATTCATGGAGGAGGTTAGTATCTTCACCATCCCTATTTTCTTCATCGCTATATATATATATATGTGGTATTCTGCATATTTATATTGTTATATCATTATGTTATTCTGCATTTGTTGCATCCATGTAGCAGACCCTCTACACCCATGGATGCATCAGTGCATGTCTACACCATTGATGTAACAGTAGAGAAAGACTGCTCATTTGGCATACCCCATACACATGTATGTGTCAAATTTGATAAATTCACCATGGTCATTTCTTTATGTTATGGAATCCTCTAATTTTTAATGTTCTTGTGTTTCTAACGGTTGTGAGACTAGACGATATCAAGGAATTTCTATATGGGATGGAAAAGTACCCTCAACACAGGTATCACATGTAGAGTTAAATATTGTTTAAATATTAAATTTGTTGTATTTATGTTGTTGAATTTTACTATTTGGTACTGAAAGATCAATATTATAAAATGCATGCAAGTTGTTGACATATTCACTAGTTATAGTACCAGTCCACTCCCTAGGCACCTAGCCTCTACTCATGGGTTACCTTAATCTAGGCCAAGGGAGTTTTCATCACTTGTACAACATGTGAGGGTCCATTTCCTCCCACCCCCAACATCTTTATTATTCGATGCATCCTCATTGGATGCACACATAGGCCACCCATCCACACCACCTTTTCCATCACATCCATCCATAGTGGATGCACCTGTATGCCACCCACCCCCACCACCATTTCCATCGTCACCATACATGGATGTTACCACAATAGAGGTTGCCTCGTCGTAGGTTGCACAACTGAGTGCTTTATCTTCCAACGACTCTCCACCAAGGCCCGAGATATTCATGGTGAGATAATTTGTTGATGATAAGTTTTTGTGTATCATGAATTTGATTGTATACATATTTGTTTAATTTTGATGATTTGATCATTATAACTGACACAAGGTGGCATCATTGAGCGATTAGGGTCACAGAGGAGGGTAACACCTTCACAATTGTTAGTGACATATGCAGTGAGTTGTCTTATGTTAAATTACAAACTATCATTTTGTAAGTCTTTTAATTCATTGTGGAAAAAAATTATAAAAATGTTTTTTATGTGTGCAGTCTCTAGAGCTATGAAGCACGCCCAAGAAAAAATCCACTCAAGGTGTTTCTTCAAGCAATAGAAGAAAGATAGATTTATGGGATGCTCATGAGGGTGGAAAGGGTTGTAGTGGTCAATGATTGACCAATTACTTTCATTTTCTATCTAGGCCACCATATGGTTGTTTTTTGTGTTAGATCACTTGTTTTCATTTTGTATATTAGACAGGAGGTGCCATTTTGTAAAAATTGTACAATTTAGATTATGTTGAATATATATATATATATATATATCAAAGAACATTTTTTATGAATCTTATTTTTTATGCATTTTCTAATTATGAATGTATGAATTTCAAATTGTATGAATGTATTTTTTTTCTAAAGTGATTATAAATACTTTCGTTACACATTAACAAATATCTTATGGTGGAACATATTTCTAAGTGATAAATCCATAAGCAATTAATGGTTCCCAATACCTAAATTTGATAAAAGGATGAAGTCCCATCCTAGTTAAAGACTCCATGAACCAATAATAACAAGAATGTCAGCTAACATAATCACAATAGAAATAAGAGAGTTGAAACATCACATTACTCTATCCAAAATGAAGCATGGTTCATTATAATTTCAATCACAACATGTTACAAGGGTTTCTTAATACAAAAATAACACATAAAATATGAGTGCACAATAAAGCCTCTCATCAAAAGAAAATATACCTCAAATTCTCCATTAAGATTGCCAAAATTTTCTACAGTGTATCCCAAGAGGAGAGCTCCTAAATTCTCAAATTCTCCACCCTTTACAATGCAGAGAGAGAATTCTTCTTTATAGAGTGAATCTCTTCTCTCATACAATAAAATATTATTATTTTATAAGTAACTTGATGACAAGGCAAATAAATATTATAATAATGAACTAGCTAGATCTCTTCTCAATACATGGTTGACCATGTTACAACAAGTGGACATTAGTATCTCCAAAGAAATTATCCCTCATTCAAAAATAGTAGTAGTATACACCAAATAATGCTCATGAAGGGGACACGCCACCAAAAATAGACATCAAGCCAATTCAAATTCCAAGTGTCCAAATGGAATGTTCCCTCCAAGAATGTGCATGCATGCAACCACTCCACATCTGTGAATTCCAAGGTTTCCAACTCCATGGATGAATGTGAAAGATTCCAAGTGAATGGAGCATCCACAACAAAGTATATGATCAATTCCTAGCCTTGCCTTGCCTTGCCTTGCGTTCCCTTACCTTTCCTTGCGTTCCTCTATTAGTCTTGTTTTCTTGCTCCAATTGAAAACGTGCCCATGTTCCCTTAAAAATTGGGCATAGTAGGAAAAAACATGTGTTCTCAGGAATGTGCAACATTGTTAGGAACATGCAACGTTCTCAGGAACATGCACACGTTCTTAATAACGTGCACACATTCTTAAGAACATGTGCACGTTCCTGGAAACGAACCTATGTGGCATATCGACTAGAGGTTTGTCCCTTGCCAAACATATAGGATTAAGAACATGTGCACATTCCTAAGAATGTACATGCGTTCATGTGAGTGTGGATTCCTACTAACCCCCTTGCCACTTTTTCATCCACCAACTTTGTGCACTCACCCATTAATAATTTGATCGTTATCGATGCTTCATAGATCTACGTTTAAAATGGATCTGAGCTCGTTAATATCCAACTCTCTGAAATTCATCATCCTACCCTATGTATGGCATGGTACAAGTACTCTCATTTTTCTCAACATTCAAAAATTATGTTTCTTTTCATGATTATCTTTATTGGACTCTTCTCTTCTTATTGTACCAAGAGAAGGTGAGTGAGGTTATTAAATGTGATATATTGAATGTGGTTTATTTTCATCCAAGTATAATAGTGTTTTAGGTGGTTATTAAATGTGGTAATGTTTTAATTTTTTCAATGATATATTGGATTTATTGAATAAGATTTAGGTGGTTATTAAATGTGGTAATATTTTTTAATAATATATTGGATTTATCGAATATGATTTGTTTCCCCCTATGTAAAATATTGTATAAGTAGGTGTTCTTAAATGTGGTAATATACATTCCAATGATATATTGAATTTATTCAATATGGTTTATTTGCATTTGTGTAGAATAATATATTAGGTGACGTTGATGATGATAGTTAACATTTAGTGAGATCAATTTTGGTTTATTTGATTTTAAGAAAGGTAAGAAATTACTTTATTTTCTTTAAATTTTTTATTTTGTGTTGAAAAATATCCAAGAGAAGTGTCCCTAAATCACCATAGTTTTGATGAGTTAAAAGGTTAGGAAGGTTTTTATTGTGAAAAATATTTTGAAATTGTGAGCTGATGCAGGTGTACATGAGACACTCTAACAAAAAGTGTTGTTCATCTTAAACCCTCTTAGTGTCACAAAGATGACAAATTCTTTCAACCCATCCAATTCCCTATTTCACTATGGAGCTCATGAGATTTTCCTCTTATTTTAGCGATGTTGATTTTATTCTTTATGTTAATCAAAATATAGAGATATTTTTTTATCTTCTAGATTAGATTTGATCCACTCCTTATAGTATAATAATTTTATTTTATCTTTTAATTCCTTATCACACAACAATTTCTCCTTAAATTTCGATGTAAAAATATTTTTAATATTACCATTATTTGGAAAACTAACTTCTTCCTTTATTCCCCAATGGATATTGTGGATCACAAAGTTTATGGTTAGGGTTAAAGGTATAAGATCAAAGTCGGGTTCATGGTCATTTAAGAGGTCACGAGTTATTATTTGGTTGTATATATGGATATCATATATCACATAATCTATGACACTACTACCAAGCCCATGAACAATAATCATCCAATTTTATTTTGGTCTCTTCATTTTACCATTACAAATTATTAGATCTTGAGAACTACAAAAATTGATTAGCTCGGTACCAAACAAATTCTCTACCATGTCTTTAAAGTTTCTTTTGTATCTCCTAGCTAAAACAAGGTCCTTGTCTAGCCATATATGATTAGGGTATATCTTGATTAGTTGATGTTCTAGCATTAAAATATTCTAGAAATAGGAAACAACCATCATTTCTTAGACTATAAATATCTTTCTCTAAGTTCTTGTAAGGACAATTTTTATCTAGATTGTTTTTCTTATAAAAGGTAGAGTTAATAGGCACAAAATAAAAAATTTATATACAAATATCCTAAGCATTAATACATGACATCTCCATCCACATGCACTGATTGAAAGGGTCTTTCTTGTGAATCCTAGTGTGGGAGGAATGTTCTTTTTTGTGTAACAAGTTATGCCTCTGATCCCTCTATGGTAGGATCTCTTGTTCCATGGCAACCATAAGATAAATCCTTCTATGTTAGGGACCTTATATTCTTCATACTCCCAAATTTCAACAAGAAATATAATATCAATTTCACTCGGGAACTTAGCATAGGCCCTTTTCTCCATGGAAACCATGATAGTTCCAAGAGAGAATATGGAGTGTCCCAAATTCCTATTTATTATCATATTTTTTTTCTTCATCTCTAATAAGATATTTTCTACTCCTAATTATTGATTGTTTTCTTCCTTCCTAGCTTCTTTTACCTTTCGAAGATCCTTCTTTAATCCATCTTGATATTCTAGAATAACGTCTTCATTTATAAATATTCATGACCCTTTTAAACTTAGATTTGTATTTAGTATGTCATATTTATGGTCATTGCAACTAACCTTAACATGAAATAACCTATGTCTTTATGCTCAATTATTTTGTCTAGCCTCTTTACTTCCATGAGACAAATTGATTCAATTTGTAATTTGTTTTGTAGTTCTTCCTTGACTACTCCTAGTGTTTCGTTATCTTCCTTTTCTTTTAAGATGAAAATTATGAGGTTGAAGGCTCTTTTCTTACGCTCATCTAGTCTAACTCTATGAGCTTATTCATTTCCTGCTTGATGGGTTTAATATCCAATTTATCTTCCAAACTATTTAGGGACAACGTGTTGTTTATTTTTCCTTCTATCTATTTAATATTGTTCCTTATATTAATATTGTCTATACTATCAACCTCTCCTTATTGGATTGATTGTTTCTTTTTTTAGCCTTATTTTTCCATTTCTTGTAATTTAATCTCCATTTTCTTCAACTAATTCTGTAGCCCTAATATTATATTTTGTATATGTTTATGAATCTTGTCTTTCAAGGATCTAAACTTATTCTCAAGCATTATCTCTGAATTTGTTTGAAGTTTGTATTTTCTCTTCTTAAAGTTTATGTAATGATTCTATATTTTTGCAAAGATTATCTAGGGTTACTTTGATCCCCTTAATATGTTTTGGTAAATGTGGTGAATTTTTCATATTGAAATAAAGGAATAGAGATGAAATGAAATTATAAACAAGAGTAAGAGAAGAAACGTGTGCACTTATTATGTCAAGCTCATATATTAGGATTGTATAAGTATGTCTCGATGAAAATGCCTCCATGAAAATATTTCATTAGAATGTATCTATGGAAATGTCTTAGAGTATTCAAATACCTATCTCGAGGGCTCAAATATCTATTTAATTCAACCATCGCTTGATAGATCTAGACACTTAATATATTATTCTTTAGACTAGACAAGACAACCCCAGTTCTGATAGGGTATGGATGATCCATATATTATTATCTTGAATAGATAGACCTACTCCATATATCTAGGAGGATATAAGAGACTGTAATTGTCTCCACAAATAGAAGAGCTTAAATATGAATGTAATCCAATCGTAACTTGGTATATATGAACAACAAATATATTATATTGTTGAATAGATAGCCCTACTTCACATATCTAATGATATTTTCTTTCAAAGATGCCCTAACTCAAATTCTACTAGACATGTGGTTCTAGGAGGATATATGTAGATATTGATAAAGGAAAGGGTGTCTCCAATAAATTTGTTTGATTCACTAATTCAAATTCATTGAATTTATCTTACAAAACAAAGGATGTTAGAGACCTAGTTTCGAGGGGATATAAGCATATATTTTTTCTTCAACAAGGATGACCTAATTGAGATTCACTTGACAATATATCTATATTATCACTTACACTATCTCTAGATATTATATTGAATATGTATATTAACATAAATTTATGTGGAGATATGTGTGTTTCAATGTTTAGTGTAAATATGTATATTTTTAATTTATATAAATGATTTTTCATTCAAATATTAGGATTTTAAATATGTGTTTTGTGAATTTCAAAGATGTATATATTTCATTGGTTGGACTGGTTATGATTTTTTGTTGTTGTTTTTAAAGTAGGAAAAAACTTAGGATATTCAAGACCAATGACTTAGTATTTATTGATAAAATATCAAGACTTCCATGTGGAGCTACATATTTGTGTGTAGACAAAATTTATCCACCTAAAATAATTTTTTGGTAGCTCATAAGAGGGAAAACTTCAAGTTATGACATGCCTATAGATCTTGCGTCATCAGTATGTTTCTTTGCATCCAAAAAACATAATCTTTTATCCAATCAAAAGAACTTTAAAATCATAATCCATAACCAAAAAAAAATTAACATAAATAATACATACAAAAAAATAAATATTTCCCCCAAGATGGGGTGCCACGTCGAATAGGCAGGACAAGTGGCAACGAGTCGAGCAGCGCCATAAATAATTGCCACCGTCTCCCATCTCCTCAACATTAAGGATGGGAGGGTGTCTGCGCACACATAACCAATTGATGAGTCCTCTCAAGTGTGTGAAGAGAACGACACACCAGAGCATTAAGCACTTAGCCTCAATGGTCGGAGCTGTCACAATCACCCTCACCCTTATCAGCTGGCTAGATGGTTATGTGATGCATTTGCAAATTCGACCTGTAGAGTGCTGGAGCAGGAACAACCTTCTCGTCAATACCTCGGCCATAGCTCGGCTCCTCCACATGCCAAGAGCATGAGGACGGCCTCGCAGAGGCATGGCATGGTATGCCTACAACTCTTGCAGGAAGCGATAGAAGAAATTTGAATGAGCGTTGGCTCTAGCATCTTCTCGGAAAACCAAGAAACATGGGAGACCTAGAACGCCTCCCATGGCATACGTGAAGGAGACTGCTCCAGATGAACCTATCCAAGATTATCCAAAACATCTCCTTTTCACCATCCCAGACAATTGGAATCCCCCCACTATTTTTGGGAACGAGACCAAGCTTCCAGCTCGAGAAAACTCACATAGTCGCAAGGAAGTTGAACTGGCAGAGGAATTCACAATTTTCTATGTCAAGGAGGAATTGTCAGATAGCGCAGCCGAGAAGGCTAACCCAACAAGCAGAGCACCTCCAGGGGCAGTGACTCAGCAGAATAGCCAGCCGGCATGCCAACTCAACAGAGAAAAGGCCGAAACGGAGGGGACTCATGCTCAGGGGCCAACTCTCCTCTCCACTGTTCAGAAGGAATGGCAGGACCAGCCTCCACACATCAATCTGGGCTATCTTGAACTACTCTTCAAAACACGAAGCATGGTGGACGACCAAATCTTCAAAGACATTCAAATCGGCCATCGCCTCGACATGATGTACGCAACACACTCCAGATCATCCCCACACCGATAGTGACCTACGTGCACGCAAGCCTATGTGATTCCAGCAGGATGGCGAAAGAAGGGTGACGCTGACGAGACGATTGGTTAAAAGGTCCTATGAATGTACATAATTTTCAATTTTCTCTTGTTTCAAACCAGAACTTTAGATCATAGCAATGTTATCTGTAGGATGTTAGAACTTTAGATCATAGCAATGCTATCTGTAGGATGTTAGAGACTGGACTGAATCTATTGTGGTTGCGTATCCTAGTTTCCTCCGGGCAGGACAACAGCTTGGTAAAGTTTTGTTTGTTTGAAAACTGGTGGCATCGTAAGGCTAGTTGTCTCGGTTTCCTTTTTGTAGGCGGGACAATTGACATTATAACAAGACTCCGTAAACATGCAATCGTGGATATTCCTCTTTTTACTTAAAAAAAAAAAAAAACAATATTTCATAAGTTATTATTGTTGAAGTTATAGTAATGTAATCATATACCTTAAAGTAACATTTAACCTTAATACCATAAACATTTACCATTACCAATCAACTTATTCAAAATTAAATTTATAAATATACACCTTCAAATTGTGAAATAAATATTGCATAGCTTTTTAATTTATACCGAATTCATAAATTTTAATTAAAAATTAGTGTGGACAACTTAAAAATGTAATATTAATGTTTGGGTTGTGATTTTCAGTATGAGCTCACTTTTTTCAATTTCACTTAATTAACCAAATATATTAAACCAATAAGTGAGGGAGTTCTCTTTTTTTCAGCAACAGCTTTTTTTCAGCATTGTTTCATATCAAGATGAAGAGGAAAAGATAAATCTAGTTTGGCACATGTAAGATAAATCTTGTTTGATCTTACCTCCGCACTTGTAACCAACGGGCCTGTCAGAGATTTGGCAGCGCATGGGAATGGTCATGGCTATGGCGGGATSGATCCCTGCAGCTTTCGCWGTTTTTGAGAGCATGACGGTGCAGAGGCAAGCGGAATAGTTGGYATSCTTGTGGACGGCGTTGCATTTGCTCTGTGTTCTGCTGTCAAAACAGCAGCCACAATGAAGAGGACGGAAAACAGCTTTGTAAAAGAGAAGGCCATCGATTCTTGTGGAAATCTGGGCACGACTACAAGTTACAGCTATGTGTATGGAGTGGGAGAGAGTGAGCGAATATATATAGTTGTTTCTCGTAAATATGATCAATCACAGGCTAGCAGCTCCAATTCCACTGATCAAATAATTCGTTCATGTATATCCTTGCGTCTGATTTCAAAGTCCGATCGAGAGCACACTTTCAGCCAAAGTAATATAAAATACTGGAAGTGGATTTACTTTATCGGTGTCGGCGTCCTCCGTTCATCATGGCATCAAAACCGGGCACCATCATTGACAAAGACAGGCTTGCCTATTAGGGTAGGTTTTCATCATCGCTTAGGAGTGACAACCTAGATAGAAAATTATAAACAGAAAATAATTGTATTACTTTTTCAAAAGAAAGAAAAAAAATGGCAACATATGTACTTATTTTATAAACCCAAAAACGAGGTGTACGTGATCTTACATCATGTGTGTTTTTAATGAACAAGTAAAAATAAAATATTTAATTGATATAAAATTTTGAATAATTAGTGAAGATAAAAATAGAAAAATTGGAATAAGTGTTTATTAGTCCCTTTAGAGGGATTACAGGGATTGATATTTAGTTGACTTCATATTAATATGTCATTTGACTATAAATTTTTGCATCATGTCTATTGTTCGAACTATAAAACAAAAAACATTATTTTTTATATAATAAAAAAACCCTTATATGTCATCATCTCATTGGAGAATAGATTGGAAATCTTATTGCCAACTTCGTTGTTCCCAATGTTGTAAATGTTTAGATATCCAAAGTTTTGAGCCGCTCTTTTTTATTTTTTTTATTTTTATTGAAATGTTTACATACGGAAAGTTGTGAGCATCAACGCTCTTTTGTATTTAATGTTTTTATTATTTCTATTTGTATTGAAATGTTTACATACAGAAAGTTTTGAGCATTGACACTCTTTTTGAGGTACTTGAATAAGCCTCATAGCTTAAATGTTTGCATAGTGCAAGGCCCTTAAATAGGCCTAAGAGCCTTAAATGTTTACTTACATAGGCTTCTCACAGTACATTTTTCCTCGAATTTTTCCATACAATGCTGCAGTGAATTTGGACAATATTGTTCTCTACCACCACTCGCATAGCCATCATATGTTTCATACTTCTTCTATGTTTGGAATGCAATTTAGTCATCATTGAAGATACATATATTGTTTACTAGTTTATTGGTTCCTTCTTGTTCATTGGTTCGATGGTTCGTCGGTTGTTGCTTGTTGTTGTTTGGTTCAACTTTGTAAGTTTGAGCTTTTGCACCTGCAGTTGGACCTGCTGGTTCCTGTTGCTTTCTTTTGTTTGCTTCAACTTTTCAAAGGTTGGAGTCCTGCACCCGTAGTTGGAGTTGTTTACTCACTTTGCAGGGTTCAAGTCCTGCACCCACAATTTGACCTGTGCTTCTGTCTTTCATCGTTACTGAGTAAGTTTCGATACCATAGTTTCATTTGTATTCGTTCTTTGTTGTTTACTGTTTGCAGTTTGCAAGTAAGATTGTTTAAGTATTTCCACTTGCATGGCCATCATATGTTTCATATTTCTTCTATGCTTGGAATGTAATTTGGTCATCATTGAAGATACATATATTGTTTACTAGTTCACTGGTTGTTTCTTGTTCGTTGGTTAGTTGGTTCTTCGGTTGTTGCTTGTTGTTGTTTGGTTCAACTTTGCAAGTTTGAAGTCCTGCACCTGCAGTTCAACATGTTGGTGTTTGATCACTAGTTTGTTGCTTGTTACTTGCTTTTGTTTTCTTTGACTTTTCAAGGTTGGGGTCTTGCACCGGGGATTGGAGTTGGTTTTTTCACTTTGCAAGGTTCAAGTCCTGCACCCGCAAGTGGACCTGTAGTTCTATCGTTTATCATTAACGAGTAATTTTCAATAGCATACTTTCATTCGTATCCATTGTTGGCATTTTGCAAGTAAGAATGTGTAAGTATTTATTGATAGTTCTTATCCTGGAGACTTTCCATAGAGGTTGGCATATCTTTTTCTCCTTCTTTTCAATTTTCATTTGATTTTTTCTCAAGGCTCTACACCATGTGCATGCCAATGTCATGTGCACAACTCCAATTGTCATTTTTTCTAGCATTACAAATCCCGGTCCTTTGTCATGTGTGACAAAGTGGAAATCTAGCGCCTATGGCATACCTTCCTATCTCGTACAAGAATTGAACCCATGTCTTTAGCATGAAAAATACGATGTCAAGCTTGTTACCTTTGCAGGATGTTTTTGTAGAAGAAAATTGCAGGTAGGTGTAAAAGGGCTACGTATGGTAAAATGGTGCCTAGGTTGCACCAAAATTGCACAAACTTGGCATATCTTTCCCTCCTTCTCTTAAATTTTTCTCCAATTTTTTCTCCAAACTCTGAACCATACCTACATGCCTTTGCAAAATGTTATTGTAAAAGAAAAAAGACGTTGAGATGGTTCTAGCAAGAGAAGTATTTCATGGATTGCAAATTGGAATATTCAATCTCTATGTCGCTCTGCGTGCAACATTGCTAACATAATAAATGTTTTCTCAAATGCGTCACACCATTTACATCTAGACAAAATCATTATCATTCTAGGATGCTTTAGTGTTGACATGATACAAAATAGTTCCATAACAAAACAATTGGAAAAGTACATGTGCAATTACAATGTCTTCTTTCTTTTGGTTAAAATAAAACATGTACAAAACGCACTTATTGACCATATATGGTGAAATGTTCTTATATCACAATACAACCTCTTTATCTTGTACACAAAATGGTCTAACCACGATCCAATTTGTCTTGTACTTGAATGTTGGCCCTTGGTTATGGAAGGAAGCGAAGAACAAGGAAGGAAAGGAAAAAGGCGAGCTTCGGGGGATACACAGTAACTATCACTGAGTCAAAGTGAGCAAAAGAGCAGGAAAGATGGAGCGAAGTGTGGAAAAGAAAGTCGTTGGACGAGGAGATCAATGATGACAGATCAGCAAGGAAGAAGGATCGTGGACAACTCAACAAGCATAAGAAAGTCATCATTGGATGCTTTGGAGCACCGCACGATGAAGAAGGAAAGACAGGCTGGCGAAGCCCAGAAAAAGCAAGTCAAGTTGACCTAGGGTTTTGGTATCTAGGGTTTTGGCACCTAGGTTTTGACCTAAGGTTGTTGGTGAGGGATTGCAATGTATAAATAAAGGTCAAGAGGACCTCGGTGCGGTTGTTCATTGAGTATTGGTATGATATTGTTGTTATAGCTATGTTGTGGAGAGAGAGGATTGTATTGTGAGATCTTCAGTTGTGTGCAAAGGTCAAGTCCTGCAGCTGGGTGTGCAGGAAGGGGAGAGGAAGAGAGAGAAGAAAGAAGATCTTCTAGCTGAGAGTGAATATAAGAATTGTATGGTTTACCCTAATAAATCATAAGCACAGTTATGTGGACGTATCCCTAGAGAGAGGGTGAACCATGTATATTTTGTGTCATATGTGTGATTGATGCCTAGATCTCTGTCATTGTTATATTGGTATTTGTAGTCTTATGTTAGATCAGATCTATAGTTCTGCAGGATAGACATAAATAATAAGAATATATGAATGCAGTATTGTGTTGTGATATATCCACTTGATATTCCCCTTGTTGTAGACATCCTTGTCCGGCGACCCCCCACTCTTAGTTGCTTCGGGTGAGACTGCATCTGCTTCGCAAGTGCTGCCAAAATGACCAGTAGCTAGGGCTTGTTGGTGCTCTCTTGGAGTGAACCTCGGGTCTGCCCCTATGCCAACATTGAATTATGAAATATACATCAAATATATTACAAAATTATATTTCCATGTCTCAAAGCATATATGGATACTTTGTTGCACAAACCAAATCATTCAGCTACGACCATCCAACTTCTTAATATTTTCTCGCTTGTAATATATTTTGGCCAGGAAAAAATCTATATAATCACAACCATGGATCAAGAAAAAGAAAGGTTCATTCTTCTAACTCTCTTTTATTCTATTACTTTGCTTCTCATTTACTGTATGTACATATTACTTGTTTTCCCTTACATACCAGCTTACATTCATGTTCATTATATTTTGTGCATTCCCACATTGAAACAAACATAATAACTGGAGAAAACGAAGGACTATTTTCCGCAAATGTAGAAAAAAAGATAGAAAGGTGCATACTTGTACTCTTATTTCATATGTAGAAGAGGAGATACAAAGGTGCATGCTTCTAATATTATTCCATATTCCATTGTTTTGTATTTCATTTATTATCTATATATTTGTTCTATTGCTTTGCACTTAATTTGTTGTATATAGATACCATGTATCTTCCTACATAATAACTTATCTTCATGTCAATTGTATTCTCTGTGCTGGTACATTGAAATATATAGAATTGTATTTATTTTTTTACATGTCTTTCTACAAACCAAGTTACCTTCATGTCCACTATTTTTTCTACATTTCTACATTGAAAGAAACGGATTAGCTGGACAAGAGGATAAAATATTATATGCTATAGTAGAGGAAGTTGAAGTACAATATTCAAAAATGTATGTCGATTGTGATGGTAAATCAAACACACAAAACAAGTAGATGGATTAAATATTGGACTAGAAAACAATGATTTGGAAACAATGGTCCTTTGTTGAGACTTCTCAGTTTCGAACATTTCCCTTCCCATTTCTATTTTCCCACTCTCTATTGTCATTTTTTATCCCTCTTCTATACTTAACAAAATTCCCCCTTCTTTTTCCCCTCTATTTTCTCTTTCTGGTTGCTTTACTTAGTCGTTTTTTTCCGAAAATGTCTAGGTGCAAGGGTTGGCAGACTCATGGGTTCACATTTATCCTCATGCTTCTATATCACGAGTCCGACTGACGACTTCCTCATTCCATACTTAGCCATTTTTTCGATCACGGTTTCTCAGGCTGGCGGGCTCAAAATTGCACCTCTAGCTTCGGGGGTTCTGTGATATACAAATTGGCCACTGGACTCCCCCATCATGCCATGTTTCGTGTTACACATTTTTGTAGCCAAAAAATATGAGGCATATAATTTGACCATCGGGTCCTCTTGTTTCCTAAGTATCCTTTCACATTCTATTTCATATTCCATCTCCTTTGAGCCTATATGTGACATTCAGAACAATTATGGACAGTATACAATGCATATGCCTATTCATTCCTTCTGATTTTCATGTACACATGCTTGCATAAGAAAAAGTTGGACTAGTGACATGGGAATGAGTAGTCAATCATCGCAAACAACAACAGAATGACAAGGCCAAAGGTAAATATCCATACATTGTTCTCTTGATATGTTTATCAAAATATATCCTGAGCTATTTATTCATCTATGCCATTATAAATATGTTGATGTCATATGAAACACATAGTTTGCAGTTCACAAGAAGTATCGATGAGTGCAAGTGAAACGTCGAACATAGTGCAAGTTCCACAAACTAAGAGGTCTGGTTACAAAACTATGGCCTGCATACTTCATCCAAGTTGTGTGTATGTATGTACATTTATGCGAGGAAAAAAAGAAAACAAAAAATAATGCAGACCACCATTCGCATTACTTTCCCTGTTCAAAAAATGTAATCAGGTATAAACTTACAACACCCAATATACTATTGATATAAGGCTTCAACAGTCGCTGAATTGGAAAAGTGTTCATCGACGACATAATGGTCATGTATAGCGCCTACTTGGATAAGGAAAACAAAACTAGATGCATTGTCTGTGTTGAGATGAAAAATAAGGAATCCATGATGAAAAACATACTAGCTATCCCTACACAACTTGTTCAGAAACATGCAGAAAAGATCTTGCTAGGTAATGGGATATCCATTACAAATTTTAATATATTGTCAAAAATAGTATATGACCGTGGTGATTGTAATCGGTTTATATCACTCAATGAAACAAGTATTGTGGAAAAAATTCTCATGATTTGTTCAGAATATTGTTTCGTACTAGACACAACAATCAACCAACTTGCATAGAGAAGCGACACTTACCCAATCAGAATCATTGGTGCAACTGTCACACTCGCGATAAAACTTGGCTTGCAACACATTCTCCATATAAAATATGGAGAGCCAGACAACGACAAGGCAATGGTATCGTTTTCCATATCCAATTTTTTCCTTTACTTTCACATGTTCATATATATCAGTTATGTTACACAACTATTACATTGTTCCATGTTGCAACTGTAATTGTTTGACACCTACTCAAATTTGTTTTACTCAATGGAACAACAATTGTATAAAGGGAAATTTTCACTTATGCTCTTAAAAAATATAACAAAGAAAAGAGATGTTAAATAAATGATCTTTCGCACAACCCAATCAAAATTTGTAACAGAATTGCAAATAGACATAGTATAGGATATCAGGAAACTAACTAGCTCTGCAACTATTGTGTGTATACATCTACAATTCCATCCACACTTTTCTCATAAAAAATTATTTGACCAACTTTCTGCAGTTTTTTTTTGTGCAATTGTATATTATATTGTTCAATATATTAACTATTATTCTCACGTGTCCAGGTTGAGGGTGTTTTGGTTGCAGCAAATGTGTACTCGACCCCCTTCGAGCCTGTATGTGCCAAATGTAACTCTCTTGCTTCTTCCTATGCTTTCATAAATAATGGTACAATTGATTGTCTACGATGCAATAAAAAATTCCCTTACATATATAGACATTGCCTCAACACTGCCATCCGAACCGCTAGCAACACAATCATACATTGTACAATTAGACAAACTTTGTTGCAAGATGTAATTCCTAGGTTAGCGGAATTGCCATATGAAGTATACCTACAGAAAAAAGCAAACAATGTCTACATGCTACGTAACTTTATGATCCATAGAAAATTTACATTAAATGAGGAAAATGCCATACTACATATCGGTTGAACCAAAAACAAAAATTCAGATCAAGCATTGGCATGAAACGAAACAATCTCATGTGTATCTGTCCATGCTACCCAATGAGGATATGAATAGATTTTTGTAGTGCCATGGAAAATTGAACTAGAAGCGCATAATATTGTTCACTCTAGGAATGAGAAGCATAAATATGATCAATCACAGGCTAGCAGCTGCAATTCCACTGATCAAATAATTCATTCATGTATATCCTTGTGTCTGATTTCAAAGTTCGATCGAGAGCACACTTTCAGCCTAAGAAATATAAAATAATGGAAATGGATTTACTGTATCCATGTAGGCGTGTTATCTTAATAAAAAAATGGCCCAAAAATGCATAAAACTAAGTCATTGTACAATTTAGGTTATTTTGTCAAGAAAGACAAAGATCCAGAATATAAAGAGAACTTATATGTTAAAGAAAATGAAAATGAATATGTGGTGCACACTGCAAAATAATTTACATATTTTGTTGAGTTGGGAAATCAAACTTATAGTGAGTAGAAAATTATAGTGAGGATGTTTTAAAATATCTACAAAAATATATATTATAATAGTATACATGATAACTTGAGTTTGATCCACCCAAAGGGGTTGGATCCAATGGTGGAAAGTGAGGAGTTTTTTACCATTGGGCAAGGTTCAATTCTCGTGAGGCCTTTTGATCAGGGGGATCAAATTTTGCTCAAAATTCAAAGTGCTCGAAATTGCGTCAAATCGAACGAGAGTGTAGACCCCATCGTCACAAACCCAAAACAACTCGTTTGGGTTCAAATGGATGTCAGATGAGAGAGATATAGTGTTTTGTTCAAATCGACAAACATGCAAAACAAATGTGATGACTGTACAGTCCATATAGTTTGTACGGATGCTGACGTGGCATAACCGTACAACACATGGAAGAGTTGTACGACATGTGGCAGATCCATATGACACGTGGTTGGTGTTGGTTGGCAGTCATGTGGACAAGTTGGCATATGACACGTGGCAATGGTGGCGAATGGAATGCTAACACGTGGCCCAATCAATGGTCGCCACGTGTTACCCTAGTGTTGGTTTAAAATTTATGTTGTTGGTAGGATTCGACCCCACAACCTCTGGGCAGAGGTAATGCTTTGGGAAGGGCTGCCCAACCAGTGTGCCACTGTATGTTTCTTATTATATATATGGAAAAGAATTTATTTGAATTGATATAGTTTTGATATGGGGTGTGGTTCGGGGTCGAGGCTTAACCCCGACCCCCGGTCATATGTGTATACAATGTAACCACCGGTGCATGCCTATATGATCATTACCATATGTCATTTAACCTTGGCCCTTTTATGTATTACGAGCGGTCATATGGTGGCCATGTGCCCACGGACTTGGTAGTTAGGGGCTAGGTGCATAACTGTCCTACAATTCACACTGTTTGGCGGTTGCGCCCGGTGCTGAGTTTTAACACAAAAATTCATGTGGGGGCTAGGTTGAGGATGCAGAGGTGCATTTTGGCGATCTAGAGACAACAAGTTTGAAGGGGAACTTCCAGGAAGCCTATCTTCTTCAATTTTTGGCCAAACGAGGTGCCGAAAAAGCCCAGCTAGGGGTTTTTGGACATTCTGAAGCAATTGGAGCCATCTATTTGGCATTTTGAGCATTGTAAATCACATATTTTATTACTTTGAGAAAATAATACAAAATATCCATTGGAAGCTAGACCAGGAGATGTAGCGCAAGAGAGGGGTGAACTCCTTTATCATTTGTTGTGTTATGTGTTTTATGTTCACTATTATTTTCTATTATTTATATGCATATTGAATGTGTTATTTCTATAAAAATTGTGTTTGCAAAATTGATCCATTTGCATAAGAACACTTGAATTAAAACTTGCAAATATATTCAAGAATACAAGTCTTCATCATTTTTAGATCAAGTTGGTATCAAAGCATAGGTTTTTGAAGACTTGATTATTTGCATGTGTTTTGTTTTCTGATGGTCATAAGGTTGAAACTCACAAGAGGAGAAGGTCAACTTGTAGAGCCAAGTTCCCATCCTTCAAGAAGAAAGGTTATTACATCATTCCAAGCTTCAAGGAGGCATTCACCAAGTATGGCTCATGAAGAGATTCATGAACATATTCCTACAGAAGATGAAGATCTCATAAAGCCTTTCATGGAAATGAGAGAAATGATGAAACTCTTGATGGAAGAAAGGAATACAAGGTTGCAAGGTGAAGGCTCCAACCCTTCAAAGCAAAAGGGAGACAGTGGTGATAAAACTCCAAATGGAAATGGAGGGAATAGTGCTTCTCCACCACCCTCACCTCCATCTTCTTCTTCTTCTTCTACCAGTTCAATACCTCTTCCAAATTCTCCAAAAGGACATGGTAAAACACCTTCACAAATTCCTTTGTTAAATCTTGATATTAAATTCGAATTGCCAATGTACAATGGAGAGGTAGATGCTGAGAAATTAGATAATTGGATTCATCAGATTGAGGTGTATTGTAGGATACAAAAAATTCAAGATGATGAAAGTAAGATTCAACTTGCTTCTTTAATATTGGATAGTGCAGCACTCATTTGGTGGGAATCCAAGACTCAAGAGGACATGAAGAAACATGGTAAAATTTTAACCTCTTGGAATGATTTTATTGTTGCAATTAAAAAACAATTTTACCCATTGGCATATATGCAAAAAGCTACTATGGATTGGCAAAATTTTAGACAAGCTAAAGGAAAAAATGTAAAAAGATTTACTCAAGAATTTAGGAGAAGAGCTTTGATTTTGGGAGTAGATTTGTCTTCTCAGGAAATTTTACTCAAATACATTGGAGCTTTACATAGTTATTTGAGACATACAATACTCATGTTTAATCCTTCAAATCTAGATGAAGTTTGTGTTCAGGCCACTCATTTGGAAGCAATAGGAAGGAATGAAACTCATGAGGGTAACAAGAAGCCTTTCAGTCATGGAGAAAAAGGAAAGAAGAAGTTCAAGGGCAATGGCAAAAATAATGTTGCTGTTAAGAAAGAGGGAGAAAAATTTACATGCAAACATTGTTCAAAACATGGCCATGATGAAAACCATTGTTGGAAACTTCATCCTGAAAGAAGACCCAAAAAGTTTGGCAACAAAGGGAAGTCAAAGACTGATGCAACCATACAACATGATTTAGGTTCTTATTCGGGTGATGAAACAAAGATTACATCCATGGGTTATCAGGGTAAGGGTTCTATTGAAAGTACTAGTTCTTCAAGTAACAGTAATCTCAATGTAACTCGACAAGAAAAAGAAAGAATAGAACTTTTTCACATAAGGGTTGTTTTAAAGCATACCAAGATAGATACTCTATTTGAGACTGGATCTCAAGCAAACCTTATATCTGAAGACACTGTTAAGAAATTAAAATTGGAAACAATTCCACATCCTAAACCATACCCTCGTGGTTGGATATGTGATAATGCTAAATTACAGGTGACAAGAAGGTGTAAACTTAGGTTTGCTATCACTACAAATTTTATTGATGAGGTAGAGCTTGATGTTATTCCTTTAGATATATGTGGTATTGTGTTGGGAAGCCCATATTTATATGATAGAAAAGCCATTTTTCATCGTCATGAGAATAAGTATCACTTGTTTAAAAATGGAGTTGAGTACATTGTTAGAGCCCATACAAATAAGATGAATTTATCACTTGTAAATGCAGGACAAATGAAGAGATTAGTCAATGCTAGCAAGAATTTTGTTCTCTTAATGATTAAAACCAAAGTTGATATTGAAAACGAAGTTTTCTAAGGTTGTGATGCAAAGTTGAAATCTGATCTATATGAGGTTGTTAATCAATATGATGAGATGTTTCAGGAACCAAAGGGATTACCTCCAAAAAGGGGTATCCAACATGAAATTCAATTGCAACAAGATTGTCCTCTTCCAAACATTGGGATGTATAGGATGTCAGTCATGGATAATGTTGAAATCAAAAAACAAATCCAAGAGTTGCTCGACAAAGGGGTCATCATGCCAAGCACATCACCATGTGGATATCCAATTGTGTTAGTGCCAAAGAAAGATGGTACATGGCGTATGTGTGTTGATTTTATGGCTTTGAACAAGATTACAGTAAAGAATCACTATCCTCTTCCTAGAATCGATGATTTGCTTGATCAATTGAAAGATTCTAAGTATTTTACTAAGTTGGATTTGAGAAGAAGATATCATCAGATCAGGATTGTTGAAGGAGACACATGGAAGATAGCTTTCAAAACAAAGCAAGGTTTGTTTGAGTGAATGGTAATTCTTTTTGGACTTTACAATGCACTTGATACTTTCATGAGAGTTATGAATGATGTCTTAAGGCCTTTTCTTGATGATTGTGTCATTTTCTACTTGGATGACATTTTGATCTTTAGCAAATCTTGTGAAGAGCATGTTAAGCATGTGAAGAAAGTTTTGGATGTTTTGAAAAAGGAAAATTTGTTTTTGAAGATGTCCAAATGTGAGTTTGGAAAAACATCACTTATCTACTTGGGGCATATTGTTGGTGGAGGTGAATTGAAAATTGATCCCTCCAAGGTCAAAGTCATATTGGAATGGTCCAAGCCCAACAATGTGACGGAGGTAAGAAGTTTTTTGGGAGCAGCCCAATATTGGAGAAAGTTTATTGC